>CM069084.1:25795170-26180170 GCA_035578085.1 Solanum pinnatisectum | reverse complement strand
AAGGAGAAGAAGAGGGCAGCATCTTAGGTCAATTTTCTCCATTGAAGCAAGGTTTATTTAGGGCTTTGAATCAAGGTATGTTTATCTTATTCATCTTTGGATTCTTCCCCCATAAATTCCCCTTAGTTTTCCCCTATTTTTGAAGTCAAAAACCCAATTGTAGCGAGGGTTGTGCTTACATTGTGGGTAGAGTTTGGGTATGATTCTAATCTAGTGGATAATACCTAAATATGATTGATTTTGCTTTTTTTTAATGATATTATGATGAATACATGTGATTTATATGGTAAACCCTCGTCTAAATTAATGAATGTGATATTTGTGGGTTTACGCCATTAGAGGTGAAATTGAAGGTTCATGAGTAATCTTCCTAAATCAATGTCATGAGTAGTAATTGATCAACATTAGGAATAACTAGACATGAATTGAACTAGACTCTATACTACATGATTGATCTTGACTTGTAAAGTTGAAATTGAACCTTTAAGGATGAATTGTCGCTAGAATCACCTAGTGATGAAGAACATGATTGTATGCCTTGTAATCTAGGTTCATAATATGTTTTCATGGTGTAGAGTCTCATAGTTGTGAATGTTGATCGCTATGGCTTAAGAGTGAAGCTAATATGATTAACTATAGATGCTAAGGCCTTGAGAGTAAAATCTACATGTGAGTACAAGGCTAATGAATAGAATTGTGATAAAGGATCTTTACATACCTAATTCACCTTATGAATCATAGATGGTAGGAAGTAATAGAATTAATTAGGTCCTGATGATATCCTTGTCAAATGTAGAATTCTAGACATGATGTTAGGCATGAAGATGAATTTAACATGAAAGACTTCTCACATTGTAATGGTTCTAGGGTTGAAGGGCTACTCTTACCTAATTGAACCAAAGGCTAGAGAGCCATTATACCTAGGTCATGCATGGTGATTGTTGCTCACACATGGTCTAAAAGACTTATTAGCATGGATTGGTTGTCAAGAACATCTTTCCAGAAACTTGATTAAGAAACTTTTTTTTATTATTACCAATTTAGAGTAGAGACTTAATGATTATCTTGTTGGATTACTGCCTAGCACCGAGTGGATATTGAAATGAGATGGAAGTTCCCATCTAGTTGAGTTTGGGCTTTCGTAGAGGTTCCCACCTAGTTAGTTTGGGCTTTCCACAAGGGATCTCTCACCTAGAAGAGTACGGATTTCCCCAAGAGTGTCTCATGAGATTGAAGCCTTACCTAGTAGAGTTTGGGTTTCTAATAGTAATCTCCGTATCTGATAACTACAGGCCTCGTAGGAAAGTTAGCTAATGGATCTGACTACGCTAACAAACCAGTTCTACCTTAGGCAAGTGGACCAATCAATTATGGTGTGGGTAACACCATGAGAGATCATGTGATAGCTCATATGTTCTCATGTCGGTTAAGGCTAATCCCAATTAAACAAGATTAGTAATGAACTAAGATTGTGCTCAATGTAAAATCTCCTAGAGTTCAAACCTCATGGGCAAAGATTATGCATAAGGTGGCATCTCCTAGAGTCCAATACAAGTAATGGTCTAAGATTGTGCTTGAAGGAGAATCTCCTAGAGATCAAACTAAATGAACTAGTAGTATGCTTTAAGTAGCATCTCCTATAGTTCAAACATGATGAACCAAGATTATGATTGTGGAAGCATCTCCTAGGGTTCAACCTTAATGAACTAAGATGTACTGAATGTAGTATATCCTAGGGTTCTAAGTATCGAGGAACTAAGATAAGCTAGAGAAGTACCTCAAATGTTCAAGAGTATAAATTGACTTAGACATGCTTAAGGTAGTGCCTCATAGAGTCCATAATAATAATGAACCTATACATGCTAAAAGAAGTATCTCATAGGGTCCAACCTTATAATGAACTAAGATTATTCTTTTAGTAGCATCTCTAAGAGTTCAAGTTTAATGAACTTATATTATGCTTTAAGTAGCATCTCCAAAGGTCCAAGAATGATGAAATAAGATGTACCTAGTATAGTATCTCTTAGAATTCAAAACAAGAAGGAACTAAGATAGACTTAGTAAAGTGTCTCCTAGAGTTCCCATGCTTTAAAAAGAGGGCTAGTCCCTAATTAAGGAACATGAGTATGATGACATAAAGAAGTACTTAGTATGAATAGTAGTATGGGATGCTACTCATGTATTGCACAAGTATGACTAAATATTACCTAATGAGTGTTGTGTTACATGAGTTATGCTTGATGGATTGTTGCTATAGATGCCTTCCAAGATATGTTTGACTAAAGGTGATAATTCCCTTATCTACACGAAGTAAGCCAATAGTGATACCAAGGGAGGGTGAATATGACTAGGATGACTTCAAGGTTTTTCTTAGTGTGAAGGGTAGTATGGGATGCCTTTCATGCATTGCACAAGTGTGCTTTGAGTGATAAAATAGAAATTGAAATTTCTAAATGAGTTATGAGTTCAAAAGATATTTTAAGAGCAGTTACCTCTTTTAAGAGGCTTAAACCAAAGGAAGGTTTATATTTTTAAACATTTGAGCATGAGTATATATTATTGGGAGTAGTATTGCACATCGATATGGGGACGGGTTTAGACAATTCAAAGTCCTCATAAACCATGTATGCCAACATGGGTGAAGGGTCATACTTTTTAGATGATTTCTTATTTCTTTTTAAGCATAGCTTAGTGGATCCACTTAGTTGAAAGTGTCTATACCGCGGCAAAGTATAGGAAATTTTGTCTGCGTGGGCAAGACGCTGTATAATTACATAGCTCGTTATGATTGTTGTAGGTTAGAGAATCTCCCACATAGTTATATTGTATTTTTATATACAAATGGCGTTGTTATTGTATTCTTCAATACATTGAGTTAGTACCTACTATTTTCAAACCTTCCATATATTGCATTTTTTTATTATTTCTTTATCCTTGAGTATCTTAAGTTGAGTACCTTTGAGTTGAGTATCATATCTTTGAGTTGAGTATCGAATCTTTGAGTTGAGTATCTTATTTTTGAGTTGAGTTGAGTTGAGTGAGTTGAGAAGAGGTAAGTATGTTTTCTTTTTATCAAGTTCAAGCCTATGTTTATGCTTTAGAATTCCACTTACATGGTCGTACATTTCACGTACTGATCCATTTAGCCTGGATCGTTTCATGATGCATAGACATATAGTCATGACAACAGGAGCTTCGTTAAGGTCATGTGATATTCCAATCAGCTTTGGTGAGCCTTTTCATATTCCAGAGGACTTCACATTTATCTTACAGTTAGTAGTTTTGAGATGTCGTTGGTCTTGTCTCGATATCCTTCTATAATAGTAAAGGTTTCATAGATAGACATGTATCTTCTTTAAGTTATTTTTTTTAACTTTGAGTTTATCTATTGAGTAGCTTTTATATCTTTTTAAAGATTGAGTATTTGAGTTATCGAACATAATTCAGTTTTTAAGCTTTTGTATGCTTGAGTTAGTCTTCCGCTTGTAATCAGCCAGGATGAGGGTTCGCTTGGGGACCAATAATGGTTCTTGAGTGCTGGCCACGTCTAGGATGTAGGCTTGGGTCGTGACACCATCTAAGAAAAGAAATTAGAAGTTGAAGTTGCTAAAGAGAAATGACCAAGAAGCTGGAAAAATGCGTTGTATGGGAGCATCTCTGCGTTGCAGAGCTGGAAGATAGATTTTGGCAAATGAAGTGCACAAAATCTTTGAGTGTGCGATAGAGGTGCATCACGGAGGAGGAATTAACTTTTCAAAATGTGAATGGAGGGAATAAGTCTGTGTCGCGGACCTGGACCCTAGAATTTGGTCACATGTTTTACTCCACCCTAAAAATAGTCTAGTTGTATTATTTTATTGGACTTTAAGTTTTTGAAAAATGAGGAGAACACAATTTGGGTGATTTGGTGACGAACTCTAGGTTTTTTCTTCTACTCTTTCATTTTGGTAAATACTTGAATAATATTTGAATACTATGATATCATGATTCATGCTATGAGTAGCTAAATCCCCTTATTCTAGGGTTGTAGCTGCGATTGATGGTATAATATTGTTTATTTCTAGCATGAGACAGGTTTTCTTATGAGTTATTCTTACATTCTTCCTTTTACTATTTGGATGCTTGATCAACATTAAAATAAACTTTTTCTCCACTCTTGAACTCAGAAGATGAATAGAGGGATAGACCAAGGAAAGTGAGGAACATGTTCATTATAGGGGAAAATTTTAGGATGTTTCACCTATAGGATATATATATACTTATAGGCCACGTTCGGTGAATAAGCAAGATGATAGCTTAATGCTCCATGGTTGGTTTATACATATCCCCGCTCAACGATGTAGATAGGCTGTCAATGGTGGTAGGGGATTAGAGGTCGGGGAGACCATGATCGTAAATTCAACATTGTGAATCAATAATGAGAATAACCTGTCGAATGTTGGAATAATTTTTATCAAGCTTGAAATTAGTGCATGCTACAGCCTTGGAACTTTTTATCAATTTGTGAAATCCTTGTTCGTAACTGAACCATTTGTTGCTTGATTAATAATTGTAATTGCTTTAACTTGAAATTACATCAAACTCCTGAAACTATTTTTCACACAACGGAATTTATTTTAGTTACAATAAAGTTATTGTTAGTCAATTTAAAGTCCTTTGGGTTCGATAATCTGGCATGAAAGAGTTACTTATTTACTTGACCGACCAAATACACTTGCGTGTGCAACTTGGATCAATAATGAGTTAAAAGTGTACTCTAATTGGAAATAAGTTTATGTCAATGTGCCATTGTGATAGTGAAGACTAAGTATAAGTGTTGAATAGAATAGGTGATACATCTAAGCTATGCTTATGATTTTTGAAAGGAGAGCCCTATATTATATAAAGGATTATAGAACTAATTAAGTAATGATGTAAGCAAGTGGGTAAATAGTACTTAAGTTGTAAAAAAGAATTAGATGGTAATCTGTAAATAAATAATTTGTGAGATAAAGATTGCCTACTTGTCATGAGATCTTCGTGGGCAAGTGTTTCTTATTTTTATCTATTATTCATAAGTTAGTATAGTAAGTGAGAAATTGTTTTGATATCCGTGTTTAGTAATAGACACTAAGCTTGAATTTGAGATGACAGTCGTGATAAAAAGAATGGCAACATGAGGTTGATGATGCTAGTTTTGAGATCTGATTTGATAGACTTGACATAGAGTAGGTGAGGAATTAAGATGTTATTTGCAATGAATATGAGTGATACAAGTGTGAGATTTTGACTTTTAGATGAGAGAAATGAAGTATGAATCAATCACTAAATTAACAGGAGTATTAAGTGGTGTACCCGAGATCGTATGTAGTCAGATGAGATTCTAAATAAGTTTATTATTTTCATGTATGCCTACATAGCATAATTGAGTTGTCAATGTGGAGTAGGCTGATGTAAGAATTATTTATCACCCTTAAGTGTTTGGTAGGAATGATTTTATATAGTCAATGACGAGCCTTTTAAATATAGTTTAAAATTTCCTCCAGTTAAATTGATATAAACATAGAAGGATGTTATTGGTAGGCTAAGAAGGAGAATTCATATTATTAACAGTCAGATTAAGAGGCCTGATAAGCCAATGAGAAGAGGTTAAGAGAATCATCTTAGAAAGAGGTCTTAGAAGGAGTCTTAGTACCTAGTTATGGAGAGTTTAGTATGCATGAGATAAGCCTTTCCTGATTATTAGGGTAAAGGGAATGTAGACCAATTTAGAGATGATGGAATAGATCCATAGCTTTCAAGTGTCAGCTTTAGACCTAAGGGGGAGATGATAAGATGAGAAACCAAGTCAAGTGTGGAGAATTAGATAGCAATGTGTTTCGAAAGAGTTTTAGAGATATATCAATCCATTCATACTGTAGCGTATTCTTCAAAGTTCAGTCATTACAACATTTTGTTGATGTTTCTAATACCAAAATTGTGTCTATGACCTATGCTCATACATTTCACAAAGATTCACATCTATGCTCAGTTTCTAGAATGAGGTGCAAGGACTTTAGCCCATTGATCTCAACCTTAATCCATAAAATTATGGATATCAACTTCATGATATGAACCTATTCATATAAATGCCCATGTCTCCTAGTATGCTCAGTACCGCGAATTCATGATTTGATCTTAATGGCTAGCAGCATAATGTTATGCCATGCATAATTTTATATTAGAATTCTTGAATGAATCGTGCTAATGATATTTCACTCTAAAGCTCTTTCAGTGATTGTTTTAGTTTTGAGAGTGGTGTTGTTGATAGTAGTTGTGTGATGATAGAGAAGAGGACTACTATTATCTTGTTGTGATAGTGATGGTGTGTTTATTCCATCTAAGGTTATAAATGTGGAGGAAGAAGAGAATGAGGTCTTACTATGAGTAGTAGTTAAATGAGAGTAATTAGTTGGTTCCGGTAGTAATGTGTGAAATTTAGTTGATAGAGATGATGAGAGAACAAGAAATTCTTATAAGGATTGATTAGTAGGAGTCCATTGAGTGGTTATAGTACTAGGCTTGAATGTGGTGTTGGTAGCATATGGAGGAATGCATGATGCATTAGGTTGTTCTTGATTAAGACTAGAAGTTAGTTGAATGCAGTGGTAAAGAATAATATTCTTGGGATGAAAATTTCAATAGAGGTATAGAACCCAAATCTTGTGATTTAGATTCGAATAATCACCTTTTGTTAAGTTTTTCGTAATTTCAGGTTAGGCTTGAATATAGTAAGAGCATACAGTTAGACTCAGACCTTGGTAAGAGTGGTCATATACCCTTGTAGGAGCCATGAGCTACAGCCAATGAGGAATGGTAATAAGAAAGAAAAGCATAGTTTAGAAGTGTTTCTAAGCTTCAAAGCTACCAGTCATATCACTTAAGGGATATTATTCATATTCTTACTTCGTGCCCAGATATCCTTGCTTTATGTAAAATATCTTCCGACAGAGCGTGATTATGTGCAAACTCATATCGTTCGAAACTGATGTACCATAGACATTTCCAAACTATTAGTAGAAGTCAGTTCCACCAATGTTAGTAGGCAAGTTCAGAAGTCAGAAAGATAGTAAGAGGAAACCCTTTCCATTCTCAATGCAGCCGTCATTCAAGGATGAATGATCCCAAGAGGGAGATATTGTAACATCCCAAAAATTTTCAAGTTAAGATTCGAGCCATTCTTTATTTGTGAATAAGATTGTATAGAGTGATTCTAAATTTTCATAGATATTAAGGTCACTAGAATCCCCTAGCATAAAGTTGAGTTGAAAACTTTTTTTCAGATTGAGTTTCACTATGAGATTTTACTTGGGTAAACTTAAAACAACTATATCTTTTAGCAAATAAAGAATTAGGTGGCCCATGAGTTATCAAATCGAAGGTCTTTGAGTCCTCTTTCAATGCCGCAAAGTTTGCTAAATTTTGAGCTTGAACTAAAAGGTTATGCCCGTTTGAGTGAAGCCTCTCTATTAAAGGCACTTCATTCATTTTAGAAAAGGCTATTTTGGTCTTCTTTTTTCGCACTAGGTTCAACACGTTTTTCCTGACCCAATTAAGGGTCTAATCAGATTCTAAATCACCTAGTTATATTACAATATACTTAGGGATTTAGAACGAGGTTTGAAGAGGAGAAAAAGGGCTAGGTTCAAGTGTTCTCTAAGAAAATCATTCTTTCTAGGCATATAAGGCCTCCCATAATGTTGGACTTGTTCGTCCTCACGCCATACATCTAAATTCATCCACGAAATTGTTATATTAAGAGATTCTTGAGTAATTCTTGATTGTTTCTTTATTCTTTAACAATGGAGGTTTTGAGTTTCTTGAGTTGAGGATCTTGAGAATGAGTTGTGATTTGTGGTGGAGATTGTACGAGTTTTTAATGAATTCGTGTTGGGTTTGTAAATTAAAAGGAGTTAAGAAAAAATCACTCGATTCTAGATGAGTTAGGACCCCAAATTAAGTAGAAAAATTCATCAAAATTCTGGGTATGTGGGTAGGGCGGTGCACCACAATAGCGCCAGAACTACTGGACAGTAGTTTGGGGCCTGGCGCGGCACACTAGCAGTACGCCCCAAGCTTTTGCCACTAGTTTAGGGTCAGGTACCCTGCGCCGCTCAGTATGCGAGGGTCACCTGTTCATTTTCTTTTCCGTCCTTCATGTTCTCTTCTTAATATGAACTCTTAAAGTCTTCATTTATCCATGAGATATCATACCTATCCCAAACACATGTCTTAATTTACATTCCAAACTAACGTGGGTTTAAGAGAAAAGTTCAAGAGATTTTATTGAGTTGATATTGAGTTCTTGAGTTCTTGATCCTTTGTGACACTATATTTCTAATTGTTGAATTGCTATATGTTATGCATGAAAATCCTTGAGTTTAGTTGTTCATGTCCATAATTCGGCATGAACCCTATGAATTGAGTATTCTTGAGATGAGTTTGATGTTGAATTCTGAATTCTTAAATTTTGATTCCAAAATTCTATTCCTAATTGTTGAGTTTATTGTTCATGTCTATTATCCAACATGAACCTTTTTATTGAGTTATTTATTGAGAAATCCTTTTAACCAATCATTTTCTTAACTGATTTTAAGAAAAGTAAAGAAGATCAGTAGAATCTAAGAGATGTTTTGAGAGAAAGAATAAGGGAACTAAGTATTCTCCAAAGATATCATATTTAAAGTAAGAAAATAAAAACTTTGATTTCTAAATGAGTTTATGAGTTCAAAGATATTTCGAACTAGTTACCTCCTTTAAGAGGACAGTTTGAGCAATTATGTCAAATCAGATAAAGGGTATGTTTTACACATTTGAGCATGAGTATTTATATTGTTGGAAGTATTATTGAGCAATGATATGGGTATGAGTTCAAACAACTCACACTTCTCATAAACCATGTAGCCAACATAGGTAAATGATCATACTTTTTAGATGAATCGTTCGTGCCTTTGGACAGAGCTTAGTGGATCCACTTAGTTGAGGTGTTCTATTCCCAACAATGTATAGGACAGTTTTGGAAGTGTAGGTGAGACGCTATATAATAACATAGCTCATAGTGATGTTTGTTGGTAAGAGATTCTCCAAAATAAGAGTAAAGAGTAATTTATTGTATTTTTATATACATGCTTGAGTTGATATCTTCTATTTATGAAGCTTTACACATTACATTTCTTATTATTGCTTTTGTATTGAGTTGAGGTGAGTACTCTTCCAGTCTGGTCAGTTTAGTTATCTTTGCTTTCAGTTCTCCGTGCATGCTCATACATTTAATGTACTAATGTCATTCGACCTGCATCTTATAATGATGCAGATGCATGTGTACATGATTATCAACAGGCGCTTTGTTGAGATCATTTGACATTTCAGTTAGCTTGGGTGAGCCTTCTTATATTTTGGAGGACTTCACATTTACCTTCTAGTTAGTAGTTTTGAGATGTCGTGAGTCTTGTCCTGATATCCTTCTATTATAGTAGAGGCTTCATAGATAAATAGAGTTGAGGAGTCTTTCAAAATTTACTTTTCCTTCAAATATGTTTTGGGAAACTATTATAATTATTGAAATGAATACTTTCAGATATTCGAGTTGAGTTTTATTTTGAGATCAAATTCTATTTTTAATACTGTATTTTGCTTGAGTTAGTTTTTCTATTGTATTCAGCCAGGATGAGGGTTTGCTTGAGGACCAAGAATGGTTCTCGAGTGGCGGCCACATCCAGGGTGTAGGTTCGGGTTGTGACAACTATGGATTACAAGGTTTGTAATTTCTCCATTGCTTGAAGTTATGTTGTGTCATTTCAAGACTTTTGTACATCAACTTTAGTTCAAATGTCATCTTAGAGTCCAAAATAAAATTGTCGCCCCTTTTAGAAACTTCTAATTTCTTCATCGACAACGTCATTCCTTCACCTACAAGGATTATATTTCTATTCTTGAAAAAATCCTTTGAGAGTTAATGACTTTGCATGCCCATTTTCTTTTGAGTTTTAAATTATTCTTATCTAGTTTTACTAAAATTTTATTACAAGATATTATGAGTACGTTAAAGAGGGAAAGTTGATTGAAGTGTTAGTCAATTTTTTGAAGTATTTTATTCCAAAATATAGGAATTTTTCTGGTTAGAATGATTTATTATCTACATTGGATATCTCATAGTTTACTCCTTTTAATGTATATTTTTTCTCACTATTTTGTTATCTCCTTAAAATTGTATTGAATATTTTTCATTTAAAATGTATATGATATCACTTGGACAGGACTTTTGTCCTTTTAATGTTTTTCCTTTTTGCCTTCTCATTCGGCCCTTCTATTTTTTTACGGGTAAGTTATGACTATTTTCGACAAGCTTAATATGAAGAATATGAAACAAAACATACTCTAAATAAAAGTAATAACTTAAGCTACAAAAAATCTTTCAAGTAACATGAATTTGTTTTTCCTTCATGTCCTAAGTTATTATTGAGTGTTTGAATTATCTAGGTTAGTCTCATTTTCAATTTTTTCATGTTCGAGAATATTTTTTTAATATGAGTCTAGAATCCAACATGTTGATCTACTTGAACATTCATAATGCAATAAGTATACAACCATATCTCTGAAAAAGATGTAAAGTTTCACATATGAAGCACCTAGAAGGGTATTGAGAATAACAGTTTAATGAAGAATGAATTTCTAACAGGGGTCAAAAATATTATTTTGCTATTGTATCAATTATTTTTTTCCTTCTATAAATTTTGTTTGGGTAACAAAGTAACAATAAGAAAAAGTGGTGAACATTTGGCCTTAGACAAGTAGATTGTCTCTAAAAAATTCATTGATGTTGTTGTGGCATAAATTTGTAACGGTCTTAACGTATTTTTAACTCATATTGATTTTCAAAAACTTTCACATAATAATTTTTTTTCATTAGGAGTATATACTAACCATAAAACTATCATATTCTATATTTTTCATGTACAAAAAATAGATAAAGGGATGATTCATGGCTTCATAAAAAATCAATCAATATTAACAAGACAATTATATCCCCAAACATATATTATGATAATTATGTAAAAGATGAAAATGATTAGATATTAAGATATTTTTAATCATTCATTATATATGTACAATTCTTAAGATATGTCAATATCAAATCATTCAGTTTCTGCTGAAATGTTTTAAAAACGTACTAAACTTTACTCTTTTGTTTTTCTTTTGCTTCTTATAACAATCGAATATTGGAAAGGATGTTCAAAAGCTTAATGAGATTATTTATGTAACACCCCGGAAAATTTTTGAATGAAGACTCAAACCCTTCTTCGTTGTGAGTAGGATTTTACTAAAAAATTTAACATTTCTTAAGCATTACGGTCAGGTCACTAGATATAGCACCTTAAGTTCCAAAAAGAATTAAGGAGAATTCATTCAAGTCATTCCTTAGTTCTTTTATATTTTGGGTCAACTTCAAATGACCATAACTTTTAGTACAGGATGAGTTAGGAGACCCACAAGATATCAAATGAAATATCTCTGAGTCCTCTTTCCAACGCCACCAAGTTTGCTAATTTTCGAGCTCGTATGAGGGAGATATGCCCTTTTGAAGTCAAACTGTCCATTTAAGGAAAGTTATCTGAAAATATGAGGGGTATTTTAGTCTTTTCCTTATCCCCACTTATTCTAAACTCGAATTACACCCAATTAGAGAGAAGATTCAAGAGGAGAAAAAGTTAAAAGTTTCAAGCGTTCGTTCAAGAAATTTAAGATTTCGCCAAGAACCTAGTTCTTTGAGGTATGAAAGATTCCATAGTTTTGGGTTTGTTCACCCACATGCCAATCATGAGTTTCCTTTGCAAATCTATCCATAAATATTGAACAATTTAATTTCCTTATGAGTTCTTGATATGTGTTTTTGAAGTTTCCTTATCGATTAATTTTTGATGTAAACTTCTACTTGGGTCAACTTACAAAACCATATCACTTTGAATATAAAGAGTTACATGAGCCATAACCCATCAAATTAAAGGTATTTGGATCTACTTTCCAATGCCACTAATTTCATGTCAATAGAATTTCTAAGTAAAAAGTTATAATCATTTTAGTAACCTGATACAATGTTGTTACGAATTAGCCAACAAGGAAACATTAAAAAGGGTCATTTTTGTGTTTTTACCTCCAAGAAAATCCTAAATGAATTTATTGACTATTAAAGTCTCAAAACAATCAGATTTTCATCTTTTAATCTACCATTTTATTCTCTCTCAAACCCTAGGGCAAAACCCGAAGGAAAAAAAATCAAAGTAGAAGACTCCATTCAAGATTCTTTCAATGTTTTTCAAGATTCTTCTTCAAGGTAAGTCTTTCTCAAATAATTCCATTCTTTTCAACTCAAATTCCTCCATACAATTATGAATCGCTAATGAAAATCATAATTCTTTGCCATACAGATTTCAAGAAACTAATTCAAGAATCTCAAGAAAGGTTTTCTTGATCGTTTACATTCAAGTTCTAATCAAGTTCTACTTCAAAATTCTTCAAGATCCTTCAAGATTTTTCAAGAACCTTGTTATTCGAGGTATGTAAGGCTATCATAGTGTTGGACTAGTTTGTTCTCATGCCCTACATCTTCTTTCAAATCAGTAAATGAGAAATCTAGGATTCTACCCCTAGAATTGAGTATTTTTGAGATAAGTTGATTTGAGTTCTTGAGTTCATGGTTGTTTTAAAAATTCTATTTCTAATTATTGAGTTTCTATATTTTTATTGAGTTTCTCAAGTTGAGTCGTTCATGCCCATAATTCCACATGAACCCTCTGAATTGAGTTAGCAATTTTGAGAAGATTTTTAAAGCTAACACTTGAGTTTTAAACTGAGTTTTTTTTTGAGGAAGTAAGTATAAGAATGAGAAACGATGTATACATGAGTTCCATATTCTTATTTAGACGCTTGAGTTGAGTCATTCATGCCCATAAATATAGCATGAACTCCATCAGTTGAGTATCTTTGAGAGGAGTAATATCTTCAAGCTCTAAGTTTAGAGTATTGAGTTTCTAATCATTTTAGGATTATATCCTAATCACGGGGATACTACATGATACCCATAAAGGTCCTTGAGTTGAGTAGTTCGTGCCTATAATTCCACATGAACCCTATGAGTCGAGCAATCTTGAGATGAGAGGTATCATTGAGTCCTTGAGTTAAGTAATTCGTGCCCATAATTCTGCATAAAGCCTCTTAGTAGAGCATTCTTGAGATGAGTAGTATCACTAAATCCTTGAGTTATGGAGTTGTTGAGTTCCAAGTATTGAGTTCTATGCATGGTTATTGAAAACCTTGAATTGAGTCGTTCATGTCCATAAATCGGCATACACCCTATTTTAAGAAGTCTTTTTACAAATTGTTTAAAAGCTTGTTCTAAACACTTGAGCACTGAGTTGAGGAAGAGTAGATCTAAGTTCATTTTATTTAAAATGATATAAGGAAACTAAGTATTCCCACGACTAAATGTTTTTACATTTAAGATGAGAGGAAACTGAGATTTCCAAAAGAGTTTTGAGCAGTTTGGGTGCCATCTCTTTTAAGAGAAAGATTTTTGAGTAATATTCTCAAAAAACATAAAGATTTATGTTTTTAAACATATGAGCTAGTATATTTTTGGAGTAGTACTGAGCATCGATATGGGGGAAAGTTTATACAACTCATAGCCCCCATAAACCATGTAACCAATGTGGGTAGAAAGGGTCATAATTTTTAGATGATTCCTTAATGCTTTTTAACATAGACTAGTGGATCCCCTTAGTTGAGGAGTTCTATACCCGAGCAAAGTATATGACAGTTCTGGCAGCTTGGACGACATGCTTATCATCACATAGCTCATAATGATAGTTGTCGATTAGAGAATATCCCACCGAGTTATATTATATTTTTATATACAAATTGAGTTATTATTGTATCCTTCAATACAATTGAGTTATTATCCACTGTTTTAAAAGCCTTCCATTTATTGCATCTTTTATTGTTGTTTCATCCTTGAGCATCTTGAGTTGAGTATCATATCTTTGAGTTGAGTATCTAATCTTTGAGTTGAGAAGAGATAAGTATGTTTCCTTTTTATCAAGTTCAAGCCTATGTTTACGATTTTGAATTCCCTTTACATGCTCGTACATTCCACGTACTAAGCCATTTGGCCGGCATCATTTCATGATACAGATTCAAGTATTTAGGTTCATCAACATGCATTTCGTTGAGGTCATGTGATATTCCAGTCAACTTTGGTGAGCCTTCTTATATTTCGGAGCACTTTATCGTTATCTTACAGTTAGTAGTTTTGGGATGTCGTGGGTCTTGTCCCGATATCCTTCTGTGATAGTAGAGGCTTCATAGATAGACAAAGTTGAGTAGTTTTCAGTATGTATCTTCTTTGAGTTGTTTTTATGAACATTGAGTTTATCTATTGAGTAGTTTTCAGATCTTTTTAAAGATTGAGTATTTGAGTTATTGAACTTAATTCAGTTTTTCAAGCTTTTATATGATTGAGTTAGTCTTCCACTTGTAGTCAGCTAGGATGAGGGTTCGCTTAGAGACCATGAATGGTTCTCGAGTGCCAGTCACGTCAAGGGTTCATATATTACTTTTAATTAGCAAGCAAGGCAAATTTGTCAAAAAATATTTTTGTTTTCTTATAGATAAATTATTTTAGTTTGTTATCCTTATGATTCTCTTTATAACCTTAAAAATGAAGATTCAGTTTAGAGCTAATAATTTATTTATTATTTTTCTTGTCTCTTGTATATAGGATGAAATCATCCGCAAGATTTGAAAAGTAATATGGCATTACGATTTCCAAGATTTAGTCAAGGCTTAGCTTAGACCCCACTACTCATCGTATTTGATTCAGTATTGCTACTGCAAATGTATTCCAGAGTCATGATGATATTATTGAGGAACGTCTTTACGAGAATGTTTTTGTTTCTCACTCATTCAATTAGCAATAATTTTTTTGTGGACTTTCGGAAATCTAGAGATGAAGATTAATGAATTTTGAGTTATATAGGTTAATTATTCTCTATTTTCTTAGGTGCTTAAGAAGTAAAGTTTTTATTATATTATTTTATTTTTGACTATTTATGTTTTGTCAAAAATCATCATATGTGTAGGAGGACTTATGATCAAATGCAATTTTCTCCTTATTCTTCTTCTTTTGCTTCTTTTGCTTGATAATTTTTTACTTATTTGATCATATTTTGCAGATTATAGGAGATATATTTATAATAATTGTTAGGCATTCTCACATAATTCAATTTTACAAGGTAGAATAATGTAATATGCATAATATAATTACAACACTTCCTTCTTTTTGCTTGTTGAAATCATACATTTAATATTATTTGTTTGTGTTTGTGAAGATATAAATCTGGAATTTTTTGAAAAAAATATTTCATTTATTCTTTCTTGTCCTCTATGTAATTCTTAGAGAATTTGATTATATTATATTGATAACACTCTTCAAAGTTTTTATTTTTTCAATTAAATTCATCCCTTACTTTTTATTGATTAAAGTTAATTGATTGTGTCTGTGAGCCAGAATATTTTTGAAAATAGAAGTAGGAAATGAGTCAATGGTATGTTACTTAAAGAAGTATGTACATATACCTCCATAGTCTTGTGGAGCAATTTTTACTAACCAAAATGATTGAATAGGAGAATGTAAAGTTAATTTATAATTTTGAAATACTGATGATTTCATAAAAGAAAATTATTTATAAAATTGAAGTTTTTAAATTTTTCATTTTTGTTGTTTTCTAGGTGTTCTCAAGTTATTTTAAAATTACAGATAATTTATAATTTTGAAAATACAGTTAATTTCCTGCTTTCTATTTAACTTATTATAAAAATATTTGTCTCAATATCTTAATTCTGATTGTCTTTTCATTTTCTATATTTAATGTTCATTATTTGTGTAATAATGTACAAATATTACTCCTATTATGTAATAATTAACAATTCTATATTAACTAGTTTCTCTTCAATACTAAAATAAACCACTTAATTAACTATCCCTAAACCAACTATGAGCAACTACATCCAAGCCTCATTTCCAATTCATGAAATTCCCCCAGAACTCCCTAATATAGTCCCTACAATTATTTCAACCTCATTTGTAACTTACAAAGACTCCCCGATGGTCAATGAAACCATTATCAATGAGCTGGTTGATTTTAACGTTTCAAGCACACCTCATCTAATTCTAAGTGTTCAACAATCGTAAATCAGTATAAAACCCAACTAAAAGAGTTGGGGTCAAATCCCACAGGTAGCTGTACGTATTTCAGATTCAATTGGAAATTATAAGTGCGGTCAAATCAGTCATAGGAATAAAAATTATCGAATAAAGACATCATTCAAATCAAGGGGTGACACGAATGTCATATGGCGGCTTTGGTTTTGATTATCAACTACAAATAGTCACAAATAGTACAAATTAACAATAATGACATGTGCTCTTGGGATGTAATCGATTATAGACTAATATAGACATATGGGTAGTTGCAACTATTAGTAAATAGCGATATATTAGTGAGTAGGCTAAGCTATAAGGGAGGTAATTTTTTCTCAAACAATTTACCACGAATCAAGTGATTCTCTCGAACATCAACAAGCATGCAAATTAAGAGCAGCCCACACCTTAATCCATTTACTCTTTGAAGCTAAATGTGTGGGAAAGGCTTTAGGTTTCACTCTCTCGAGCTGAACCCAAATCAACCCAATACCCACAAACTGTCAATCAAAAACGTTAGTTCTAAAACCTCTCTCTTGAGCAAGCCAAACAACACAAACATAGAACTGCATTTGCAACTACAATTCTTAGGTTAAACCACAATTAATGATTGAGCTCACTTTTAAATAGCATTTAAACTAACAATTAGCAATACTCATAAGCTAAATCAGCCCATAATCACATAATCACACCTAAGAATTGGGGTTTTAGCTGGACATCATAAAAAGGTAAAAACCGTTACCAAATTGATTATCCATGAATTTGGTAAGAGTGATTTCCTCTTTACAATGCTCCAATTTGAAGATTTTCAAAGACCCACTTCCAAATTCTCAGAAGTGAATCTCTTCAATCCTTCAAAGCTAAGGAAAAACTAGAGAAAAACTTTCTCCAGATGCTCAAAACTTAATGATAATAATTCTAAGGATTGTTTCATACTAAACTAAATGTTCAAAAATGTATTTATAGTCATTGAAAATAAGCTACAAAAGCTTATTCGGTGAAGTAATTCGGGCTCACCGAACCACTCCACGAGCCACCCTTTGGTCTCTTCCATGGCCCTTCTGCCTTGGCATTCAACATCCTCAAGGTCTGTAACTTTAGGCGATCTATCTTAGCTTTGCGGAATCACTTGGCGATCCGCTGACTGCTCATTTTCATCGCCAATTTGGTTCTTTCCTTTAGGGCTTGGCACACTGGAACTTTAGGTGGTCTGATGAGCCACCCAGCAAGACGCCGAGTGCTCTTGGCGATCCTCAGGCTCGCCCATCTTCATTTCTTCAACCTGTTTGTTCCTTTTTGCCTATTAGTGTCCTTGATTTGTTCCTAAATCCATATTCCTGAAAATTAAGGATTTAACATCAGCTATTGGCACAAAATAAGCATTTGAGGACACTAAATCTACATAAACAAAGTCCTAAATAAGTCAAAATCTCGGACTCATCAATACCCCCAACTTAAACTTTTGCTTGTCCTCAAGTAAAATTCAAGTTCAACAGCTCAAAAAAGGATGTCTCAAACAGTGCTACAAAGGACTCAATCATGAATGCACACAATAAGACCTAACTTACTTATGCAAAGATCAATTGTGCTCTGAAAGATTCAAGTTGTGACTCACCATTATCAAAGATGCTCAAGTTCACAATACTTGATTCAAATGCAAGTTCAAGCTCAACAAAGGTACTCAGATGCCCTCACAACAAAGATGATTCCCTATTCACACACAATTCTTCAATAATTTATAGTTTCGAAATTACATACAACTCTCACACTCACAAAGATGAACACATGCATGAACTCACCCATACGTTTGCCCTTATTTTCCAATCAACATTCATTTAATCTTACTTGAGATAAAAAAGGTCTTTTCAAGGCATATAACGGGGCTGAGTGTAAAGGTATGGTCATTAAGGCTTAGTGTCTGCTACCCTCATGAAATGTGGTCTGAACATCACTTTCTTCCTTTTCTTCAACATTTGAATCATGCTCAATATTCACCCCATTATTAAACTTCCAATGGAATACTGGAGACCCCATTTCTTTTGCAACTTTCACAACTTTATTTCACAACTCTTTCATTCTTTTTCTTTTGCTTTCTTCTTTTCTTTCTCTCTTTTTTTATATGGTGGGGTTCCATCTTTTTCAGGACAATTTCTAGAAGGGGGTTTTTCATACTTCTTGATTTACCTCCTCTTTTCACCACGCCCCTATTCAAACATGTCACGACCCTAGGCTACCCCCTATATGTGACACGATGTACAAGACTTCGAAAGCCTCATACCATATCATTACATAAGAACATAGGAAATAGTGTGGAATTTAAAAATTTTCTTTACAATCGAAGTCTTTTATAAGACCAAGTGGGAGTCTACAACACTATGTCTCAAATCATCTATAACACTTGCATACAATCTTATGGACACAACCTTCGCAAAAGTCTAAAACATAAGAAAAGACTAAAAGGACATAATGGTCAAGCCCTTGAATACTATGAGGATTCGCCAAGCTTCTTCTTCTTGATATACTATGATCCTAGCCACGAAGATGAAAGTCGATATCGCTGAACCCTACACTTTGTGAAAAATGTAGAAGAAATATGGGTTAGTACAAAAATACACTAAGTATGATAGCCATGCATAAAAACCTTTGAAAATATGCTAAAAAGGGAATATTTAGTTGAATGCATGCTCTTTGCTAATTTAAACCATCATTTAGAAGTTAGTGTGAAAACACAAGTCATAAGCATAAAAGACATCATGATAAGACATCGACTATAGCATGGTAGATAACAATCACAACTAATGAGTATAAGAAATACCATTTGGAACACATACATAGTCAATACTATCTAGTTTTAGTATGACATGAGGGAAACACTTCATGAGCCAACTCAAAGCAAGCTGGTGCAATGCATGGATAAGACCCCATAACCCCACCCATACTAAGCAAGTCACTTTAGATCCTCATTCATGTTTACTATCTTTTAATCTCATCCTTAGATTAATTCTCATAGACAAGGAAACATTCGCTTTTAGTTAACTATATCAAGAAAAGCAACCCATGGCGACAATGCAAGTTAGCACACAATATTACAAGTAGCCTTACTATCTAAATGAAATTGCCATCTAGGTACAAGCACATGCACTACATGAATAACCATGACATAAGAGGAATCTACCATAACTACTCTCAAAGCCTACTTGTGAAATGCATGGATGAAGTCCCATACCCCCACCCATACTAAGTAGTACTTCTTGAGTAGCCATAGTTCATCTTCAACTTGACCTTGTGGAAATTAGCTTTAACTGACATAGACCATGAAAGCTTATTCAAGGAATCTAGTGTCTCCCCCATACCAAAAAGGGGTGTCCAACTTGCCTAAGGTAGAACTAAACTATTAGCTTGAAAATGAATCCAATGGCTAAATAACCTACGGGGGCACGTAGTTATGGGATAAGGGGATTGCTACTAGAAACCCGCTCTCTACTAGCGGAGGAGTTTCCATCCCATAAGACTTCTTCTATAAACCCGCCCTCTACTAACGGAGGAGCTTTCATCTCATTGTCAATATCCACTCGGTGCTAAGCATAATTCCTATTGAGTTTATATTAAGTCTTGACTTAAATTGTAACAACCTGTAAAACGAATAAGTGAAACTAGAGCCTAACGACTTTGTGTTTGCATTGATGTGAGGTTTGAAGGTGTAAGATGTTGTCCCGAGCTATGGTTGAGGGGTTTAGGGGTTAAACATTAAGGTACGACTCCCCAAGGACTACCCTAGGGGTCCTTGAGAAGGACCCTTAGCCTAACCACTAAGACCCAACAAAACTTGAATGTTGCCAAAAATGTGGTGACCTATGGAGGGGGCCACACCCCGTAGGTCCAACCACAACTCGTGGACTTGTTCCGTTGGTCAAGTCCCTTAAATTCAACCACCAGCCACAAACCACGCCCATGCAGGATGGTCCATGGACCCATCCACCATCCATGGATGGTAGCCCGTGTATCACAACAGTAAAAGTTGTCTTGGTTCGGCCTTGGTGGGGGTGGTTTAGTAAATTTATCTTAAGTCTAGATTAGTTGGGGGATGGTTATAATGGTTTTATTAAAGTCTTTTAAGGGTTTATAAAGTGTTAAAATCTATTTTAGACTTCATTATTTCAAAATCCAAAATACAACCTCCTTTCCCCTCCAAAAATTCTCTCTCTTGAAACCTCCATCGCAGGCGAAGTATTCAAGCTTCCAAGGTCAAGACTTTAAGTTTTTCAAGGGATTTTCATGGGATTCTTCCATAAAAGGTATGGTAGTCTTCATCCTTGACTTAGTTTCTTTCAAGGAACCAATTTCGAAGTGATTTCAAATCTCCAATGTTTCCACTAAAACCCTAGTTTTCAATCTTGGCATGGGTCCTATTCTAAACATTTTCCAAAGGCTTTATTGCATTGAATAATGAGCGAATTATGGATTTAAAGATGAATTGAGATGATTTCTTCCTAGAACCCATGTTTTCCCCCAAATTCTTAAGTTGTGATTTGTGAATGGGAATTGGTTGATTATGCAAGAATGTTGAATTGTTGATGTTTCTATTGAATTAGAGATTGAATCATGTCAATTTCCTTATCTATTGTAGTATCTTAGATTTATGGATTGATGTTGGTTCATAGCCTTGAAAGGCAAGTTCATGAAGGATCTATGTATGAATATGATGTTAAACAAATGTGTGTGTGATCTCAATGAATGTATTATGATCATGTTTATAATGGAATTGTGTTAGTATTGAAAGCTTATGAATGATGACGATCTATATGAAAGGTTATTCTCACATACACACACACATGAATGACTAATGAATGAAGTTTTATGATTATGTTAATGATGAAGTATATATTGAAAGGGTATTCTCAATTGTACTCTAATGAATGATAATGAAATGTTGTGAAAGGGCTTTCTCACAATATGGGGATTCTTAAGTGAAAGGCTATTCTCATCTTTGAATCTATGAGCTTTCCAATGAATGAATATTGGGCTTGGGATGGATACTCATCGATGAGTTAAGGTAGAGTATCTAGTAACAATCTCTTATCCAATAATGATGACTAATGTAATGAATGTTAAGTACTCTGTGGGGATTTATGCTAAGCACCGAGTGGATATGAATTGAGATGGATGCTCATCCAGGAGTTGAGGTGGGGTATCTAGTAACAATCTCTTGATATGGATACTCATCCATGATTTGAGGTGGGGTATCTAGTAGCAATCTCTCTATCTCATAACTATATGCCCACATAGATCTAGCTAGTGCATCAACCTAAGCTAAAAGTACTGGTCCTACCTTAGGCAAGTAGGAATCCCTTATCCGGTGAGGGTTACACTAGGATTCCATGAATTTCTCACATGGTCTATCTTAGTTAATGCTTACCCCCACAAATAATGTTATGAACTATGGCTTCTCAAGAATGCACTACTTAGTGTGGGTGGTAGTATGTAATGCCATCTGATGAGTCCACAATTTGGACTCTTTTAGGGCTTTATTTTGATAAATTTAGTGTCATCAAATGTATATTTTGTCTCAATAACTGATGTAAATCCTTGAGTTTCAGGTATTTTTCTTTAGAAACAAAGTATGGACACTATTGGGCAAAAAGGAACAAGGTAGCTGAAAGAACAAAGAAAAGACGGCCTGACGATCACCTAAACCATTAGGTGAGTCGCCAAATGGCCATGGTCTCATCTAATGTTCCAGTGTGCCAAGATTTGAAGGACAAAATCAAGTCGACGAGATAAAGGAGCAGTCGGCGAGTCACCAAACAGTTCCGCGATGTAGTACTATATCGCCCAAAGTTAGAGAACTTGAATTTGCTGAAGGCCAATGCGGAAAGGCGATGAACCAGACCAAAGGGTGGATCGCTGAGTGGATTAGCGATCCCGACTAACTGTGCTGAGTGGACCTTCGGAGCACAATTTTTGACAACTATAAATACTTCTTTGAACTTTTAGTTTAGTATGCAACCATTTTATGAAATTTTAGAAATACTCAATTTTAGAACTTAGTTTTTGGAGACATTTTCCCTTAGCTTTGGAGATTTTCAAGATTCCCATTTCGAAGAAATTAGAAGTGGATATTGAAGATTCTTCATCTTAGACGTGTGTAAAGACCATATCAATCGTACCCACTTGATGGAAACACTTTTCGGTATCGATTTATATCTCTTTACTATGTCTAGCTAAAACCCCAATTCTTGAGGTGTGATTATGTGAATATGGGTTGAATTTACTTTTGGGTATTGCTAATTGATAGTTCATTTGTTGTTTAAAGGTGATTTCGTTCAGTGGTTGTGTTTAAATTTAATGGGGTTGTAGTTGCAAATACAATTTTAACTTCGTGTTTTTGTCTTGCTTGAGAGAAAGGTTTTAAAACCAAAAATACTGAATCGATGGTATGTGGTTATTGGGTTGTCGTGGGTTCCTCTTAAGAGAGTGAATCCTAAACCATCTCCCACACATTCAACTCGAGAGAGTGAATGGACTAAGGCGAAGGCTGTGCTTCATTGCCATTTATTGGTGTTCGAGAGAAACAGATTTGATTCAGGGTAAATTGTTTAAGAGAAATTTTACCCTCACTATAGTCTAGCTTAGTTACCAATTTACAATGATTTAGTATCAATAGCAATTACCCGATTGTTTACCTTATCCAATAATCCTATCACATCCCAAGAATCCCATCTCCATATTTGTATTTTCGTTTTTAGTTCTCATTTTAATTGATAATTGATTACAAAATCCCCCTTTGATACTTGAAACTTATGTCACCCTTTAATTTATAATGTTTTTCTTCGTATATGTCTCTAGCTATAATTGACTTGAACGAAGTTCTTTCTTTTTTCTAGATTCTCGATTACTCGCTCCCTTGGAACTCGATCCTAACTCACTTGTTGGGTTATATTACTACTCACGATTGTTGGCACTTGAACTGGAAATAGTGTCCTGATACATGAAATCAAAATGGCACCGCTGCCGGGGAGTGGTGTTAGTTGAGAAGCTTTAGTTAAGTTGAATGTTGTTCTTGTTAGTCATAGATCTACTTACTTAATTTTTAGTTTTGTTTTACTTGTTTGTGTTGAAAACATGAAGTATGAGTGTGAATGGTAGCAATGGAAGCCAAGTAGGCCATCAAGAAGACATTGGAAACCTTAAGGATGTCAACAAGCCTCATGCTAATGACCCCCATCTCATGAGAGGTATTGGTGCCATTCGCTTGCCTCGAGCCGAAGGGAACACGATGTTCCACATCACGAGTACTATGTTGCAACTCTTGCAACTAAAGGGACTTTTCAGTGGGTTGGCTCATGAGGATCCTCATGAGCATCTTCGAAACTTCATTGATGTATGCGGACCTGTCTCCTTCAAGAACATCTCTCAAGAGTCTGTCCGGTTGAGGTTTTTCCCATTCTTTCTAATTGGGGAGGCATGTAAGTGGTTGGCTGAATTGCCACATGAATCAATTAGTTCTTTGGAGGAGTTGGTCACCGCATTTCAAGTGCGATTTTCCCTCTTTCGAAGAGGATGACTCTTCGGGATAGTATTTAAAGCTTCAAGCATCTAGAAGGCGAGCCAGTTCATGAAACTTGGATGCGATTCAAGAAGTTGGTGCTTCAATGCCAAACCCATGGCTTGCTTGATAATGTGCTACTGTAGTATTTATATCGGAGTCTTGACTTGGTAAATAAAGGTGTTACTGAACAACTTTCTCTGGGAGGTTTGATGCAGCAACCTCATGTGATAGCAGTTCAACTCTTGGATGGCATGACTACCATAAATAGGGCATGGTATACCCGTGAAGACCTGGTCTCACCTCTCACATTCATGTTGACTAAGGAACAAATGGAGAAGGACCAAGTGAGGGACCAGAACATGGCCAAGATCATGACACAACTTGACATTTTGTCTGAAAATGTCATGGGAGCTGGTGCTTGATGTGTCAATACCAAAGGTGTCGGGTGTGCTAATCCAGATGAGTACAAGTTTCAAGCCTTGTATAATGAACAGGTAAACTTTCTAGGCAACCAAGGTGGTGGTTATCTTTCAAACAACCCGAGAAAGGGTGGTAACCAAGGTTGGACTAGGGATAAAGGTTGGAAAGATCGAGATTGTGAATGGAGGGACTGTAATCCAAATTGGAAGAATGGGGAGAAGGATAGGTATGTATTTCTCCACGAGCACCAAAAGCCAAAGGATTCGGAAGGTTGTAGGTCTGAGGATATGCTCTCTCGTATCCTCAATAAAGTCGAAGGGTCAGACAAGATTTTAAGAGAAATGAAAGAAGATATGTCATCCCTTAGCCAGACCGTCACCTACCATTCAGTGTCGATCAAGTAGTTGGAGACCCAAATAGGTCATATATTGTCTCATCTCAACCCGAGACTACAAGGGGGTTTTCCTTGTGATAGTATGGCTAACCCCAAGAATGAGGTTCGAAGGTGGACTTGCATTGTGTCGTGATGTTAGCTAAGGCGTTGCTTGGGAGGAAACCCAAGTTTTCTTATCTGTTTTCTTTCTGTTTGGAGTAATGGTGTGTTAGTTGTGCAGCTTAATGTGTGGAAAGTGTTCAGAAAGAGGGAAATTGGCGAGAAAAAGGTCCAGTCGGCGCATCGCCGAAGAGATCGGCTACCCCTACATAGACCGTCATTGGACTCAAGACAAATTCAAATAGGAGTCTGTAAAACTCGGTGAGCCCTAGAAATTATTGGCGAATCGCAGACCAGGTCGGCGATCTCGATCTTTTCCGCCGTTTGGACCCCTACCATAGCTAGAGGTCCTGTAAAAATCTGTGAGGTAAGTGACCACTCAGTGTGTTGCCGAGTGGTTCGGCAAGCATGACTAACGTCGCCGAATGGGTGAAAACTTGATGGCCTTTAAGGTCAAAAGGTCATACTTTTCAAACTCATTCACTTTCCCTCTCTTTAAAGCTTCACAAACTCACATCTGCACGTTATTCTCTATATTGTTCCATTCTCCAAGTGTTTTAGTCGTTGATCTGTCCTTGGAATTTAGATTACATTGCCATCTAGAGATTCAATCTTATCATAAACAACATTATAGGTTGGTCTCCTGAACCACGAGTTTGTTTGTAATGCCTTGAGAGCACCCCCAAGACGTTACCGACGTACTCGACCCCGAAGGGGTCATATACAAGCCTCATAGCATTCATTAATCACATATATAATAGAAATAGTACGGAATTAAAACTTTACTTTAATAAAACCATGTGATTTAAAACATTCAATTAACAATCTTTCAAAAAGACACAGCGGAAGACTAAGTCTCACATCGCCATCTTAGACACAATCTCAAAACATACTAGGGACACGCCCCTTTACAATCAAAAACTACTAAATGTCTATTGCATGAACAAAAAAGGAAATTAAGAGTTCCAGTCCTCGAATCCATGAGGACATACCAAGACTTGGAGGAAAACTCTGTCCAAGCACTTCAATCTAGCTAGGATCAATCAGTTGCCGGAACATACACTTGTAGTAAAAATAAGAGAATATGGGTTAGCACACAAAAATGTACTAAGTATGATGACTATGCAAAAACATGCTTTAAAAAGGGACATTTTGATTGAAAGTCATGCTTTATGCCATTTTAGTAAAACTTTCATGAACATTTACTACAGAGGCATAATAATAGTCACAACCAACATACAAGTCACCTTACCACATTTGAACAAAATCACATACAACCCTTTACCTTTATCTTGAGCCTCAACCTCAAGTAACCCTCAAGCTATACCTTGTGCAATGTATGGGTAACGTCCCATGCCACCACCCACACTAAGGTACCACCTTAAGATCACCAAAAGTGCACTTACTGCTTATCATGCTTCACATTACAAGTAATCATGCTCAACTAGTACCAACATACAACACATAAGCATATTCGTCAATTAAGTCATTTCATCATCTTAGGACCTCCATCTAAATTTACCCTACGACACACCTAAGTAAGACATAAAGTGGCCACCCATACAAGTTCTTCATACCACACCTAGATATTCCCCAAGGCTACAATAGACAGGAACCCTTCTATTTCAACAAAACAAGCTAAGTAACTCATTTCATCAATATAAGCTACTCATTCACCATATCATTTAGACAATAAGTCAACATTCTTCTTTAACTTCATTTAGAGGACTTTCATACATTAGCCATTTAGACGTAGAGAACTTACTATGATCCTATCAAAGCCTACTCGTGCAATGTATAGATAGCATCCCTTACTACTACAAACACTTTGTAGAACCTATCATGAAACCATAATGCACATCTCACATGATGGGAATATGCGTTTAACCGACATAGACCATGCAAGCTAGACATGTAATCCAGTGTCATATAGCCCTACACTGTAAAGAGGTGTTCCACTTGCCTAAGGTAGGACGATAATATTAGCTTGGATGCACATTGGATCTACTAGCTAATATCCTATGTGGGCATATAGTTATGGGATAGGAAGATGTTCTACGAAAATCTAACCTAACATCAGGAGAGTTTCCATCTAACCCTATCCACTCGGTGCTTAGCGTACATTCCCATAGATTATTTCATTAACATTACATGTACTAGGGATGTATGCCATAGGCCTATCGACCCATGATACATAATTACAAAGGAAGGAAAGCCTTAAGCCTATCGATCCATGGTACATTCAAGGATAGCTCTTGGGTCCACATGAAAGGAATGCCATAAGCCTATTGATTCATAGTCCCTCATTACAATCTCATACTCATGAAAGGAGTACTACTAACCCATCGATTCATGGTATATTGACTCATTAAGAAAGGAATGCAACTAGCCTATCGATTCTAGAGTCTTCATTACACTGGATCATTTATGAAAAGAATGCCTAAAGCATATCAATTCATAACCATCAAGTCAAGACAAATTCATTCTACAAGAAAAGGAAGCATAATCCTACCAATTCTAGATTCAACATTTACTATAGAGATCCTTCACATTCCAACATTATAATTCATAAGTGTCAAATAGAGAAATAGCCTTTCAATACAATCACAAATACTTTGAATACATGACCATCCTTCCATCATTGAAACCACATGTAAATCCTTCACATTATACACTCAAACAACAATATCAAGATAATACTTCAATTCATCAAACTATGCTTTCCAGGCCATGATTACAATATACAAAGCAATTAAGCACCTCCACCTTTCAAGTGGATCAACAACTCTAACATAATTCTACTACAACAAGTAATTAGGTCATACTTGCCCTTTCAAGGCTAGAATCACAAGTCCTTAATTCTCAAACAATTCCCATAATTAAGCATAGATAATGATACAATTCAATAATCTAAATCAATATAAGCATAAATCCACCATCATCCATTCATAATCCACAAACCCACTTTATAAGCCACAATTTAGAAATTGAGAGGAAACATGTGTTCAAGGAGTAAAATCATCTTACATCATTAATTAAACATCAAAAGAATTATATCATGACACTAATAAACCTTTAAAATCATTTGGTGAAAAATCCATGAGATTGAGTAAAACCCTTGAAATTTCATGAACTTGAAAGCTTGAAAACTTATTTGAAATTGACTCTAGGGTGAAAACTAACCCTAGATGAAAGATCACCAACCTTTTACTAAGATTTCCCCATGAAATTTTATGAATAAAGGTTTGAAACCAAACCCTAGCTCCCACTTCTTCTTCTTCCTTGAGTTTGAGAGAGAAATATTGAGAGAGAAGAACTTTGGGTGTTTTTATTTGGGTCTCTTGAATAAAGGAGTAAATCAAGTGTTTTAGGACTTGAAGCTATTTATATATATGATAAAAACCATTTAAAATAAACCCCACTTAATAAAACCTCAAAACAAAATTACTTAAAACACCATCATTTAGGCAGACCCGTCAGGCACCAAGGGCACTTGTACGGTTCGTGAAGGAGGACCATGGCCCATGGTGGCACTCGTGGTCCTCTAGACAGTGACTCCACTTAGTGTTTAAGCCTCCACTAGGCAAAATAACCTTCACGTTCACTTCTACGGGCCATGGTGAAGAACACTGGTCGCGAAGTAGTCCATGGAACTTGGGCGGTAGCTTGGCAAAGTTGCCTTGCTTGCCATGCCACCAATTAACCTTCATGGTAACTTCTACGGACCGTGGTGAGGACCACAAACCGTGAAGTGGTCCGTAGTCATGAGGAAGTTCTTGGCCAAGGTTTGGCAGCCTTGGTCTTTGGCTTAGGCCTTGCCCCCTTGGCTTAGCACAAGCTGTTGCAACGCTTAACCAACATCAAAAAGAGTCTTTCAACTACGGAGTCTAACACGTACCTTGACGTTGTCTCCTAACCCAATGCTCGGGTCAACAATTCACAACATCAAACATCTTACCATACTCATACACACACACACATTAGGCTCTAGCTTAGCCTATTATTTTTTGAGTCATTACATTATCCCCTACTTAGGAACATTCGTACTCGAATTACACTTTAAACACATTTAAGGGAAAATGACTCAAGACTAGCAACCCAACAATCATGCAACATCAATATAAACAATGCATAAACGTAGTAGGAAACATCAACTCCAGATCAATAAGGTTGAATGCATATAAAAGAAAGTAGGAAGTACATCTACAAACTCATTATGCACAAAACATCAACATTCTTTATTTCATTGCAGGAACTTCCTTCTCTAACACACATCATGCTCATCATAAAATCATAAGGCAATTTGTGCAACTCTTTCAAGAACACCTCTAAGAATGCTCAACAAGTCAACTCATGGAATATTTAGGCAACTCATCATAGATGCATATCAACATGAGGGACACATTTATGAAATCTCGTTTTCTCATTTAACAAGAATTCCAATAGAACATGCATAACATAAGGAGACAATGGAAACTCATTTTCACATAAGACTTCAAAACATAAAACAAGCTACTAGAAACTCTAGGGCTCAAGCTTGAATAAGATTAGAAGGAAAGAGATAAGTATATCAGCACTCTCAACAACCTTACTATTCAACATACCATCCCTCACTGAGGAGAAACCCCAACTAAATCTAACATGAAAAACAACATAAGGACCTCATCATAACAACAAGGAACTATAACATACTGGTATCTTCATCTGGATTAGCTCCTTTGTCCTTGATAGCTTCAAGAGCATAGAAATGGTTCTTCTTTGGAGCATTAGTATCCGAACCAAACAAAGAAGCTTGTTTGGCCTTCCTTCCTCTAGCCGCAAGAGTAGGGCAATTTCTCACTTGGTGATCACTTTTTCCACACCCATAGAATCCAATAGTACAGGCTAGGCATTTCCCATGATGCCTTTTCCCACAAGTAGCACAAAGAGGCTTATAAAATTGAGATGCACCACTCTTCTCCTCATTAGCCTTTAGGGCACTTCAAGAATCTTGGTTAGGAGTTCTCTTCTTGAACCTAGGTTGACCTTGCTCATCGGTTCTACCCCTCTTCAAATCCCTATTCATCCTCTTAAGCTTGGATTTCTCAATCGATTGTGCATACATCATGAGTCTAGAAATGTTCACGACATCATGAAGCATTGTCGTATGGCACTCTTCCTTGACTAAGTCGGATATACGGATAAAAAACTGACTCATCTCATCTCTAGGGTTAGTCACCAAGGATGGGGCATACTTAGACAATAGGGTAAATTTCAAAGAATATTCCCCCACACTCATGTTACCTTGCTTAAGATTTATAAACTCCTCAACCTTACACTCCCTCTTCTCATGGGGAAAGTTCCTACTAAGGAAAGCTCCCTTAAACTCCTCCTATTCTATAGGACCCGATTCTAGAGGCCTATTACTTTTCTATTGAGTGAACCACACTTGGGCCACCTCTTTCAATTGATAGGAAGCCAACTCTGCTTTCTCTCTAGAACATACCCCCATAACATTGACTATCTTAAAGACTTCATCCAAGAATTCTTAGATATCTTCTCCCACTCTAGAGCCAAGAAAGATAGGAGGATTCATCCTCACAAAGTCTCTTAATCTTGAGGCCATGGTACTCTCATTAGCATTCACCCTAGGCCCCACATCTTGGTTAGCTTGAGCCATCATGGCTTAAGCTAGAGTTAGAAAAGCCGCCCTAATCTCTTCATTATCATGTCCGGGGGAACCATCGAAATTTAGTTCCCTTGATTGCCTATAGGACTTGGTCACCATGGAGAGGAACTCCCTCATTCACCATCTCCTCATCCGCCCTTCTTGGGTTAGCCCTTGTATTCATTTCCTATAAACACAAGAGAAGGATTAGGAAAAAAGGACATCTATAAAGGTAAACTCTAAGGCACGAGATTAAGAATATGAAAGAAGTGTAACTTTCTAGTGTCCTATAGCCTCTCGCTCATAGATGTGTCGCGACTCACACCGATGAACAAGACCCTACTAGACGTGGCTTGTGAGACATCAATCCTGAAACCATTCCCAAAACCTTATGCTCTGTTACCATGTTTGTAACACCCCGAGAGCACCCCTTAGACGTTACCGGTGTATTCGACCCCATAGGGGTCTTATACAAGCCTCATAACATTCATTCATAGCATAGAAAATAGATATAGTAAGGAACTAAAAATTTTCTTTAAATAAACCATGTGATTTAAAACATTCAATTAACAATCTTTCAAACAGACACAGTGGAAGACTAAGTCTCACATGGCCATCTTAGACACAATCTCAAAACATACTAGGGACACGCCCATTTAGAATCGAAAACTACTAAATGTCTATTACATGAACAAAAAGGAAACAAAGAGTTCTAGTCCTCAAATCCATAAGGATATACCAAGATTTGGTGGAAAACTCTATCCAAGCACTTCAACCGAGCTAGGATCAATCACTTGCCAGAACCTACACTTGTAGTAAAAATAAGAGAATATGGGTTAGCACACAAAAATGTACTAAGTATGATGACCATGCAAAGACATGATTTTAAAACGGACATTTTGGTAGAAAGTCATGCTTTATGCCAATTTAGTAAAACTTTCATGAACATTTATGAAAGAGACATAATATAGTCACAACCAACATACAAGTCACCTTACCACATTTGAATAAAATCACATACAACCATTTACCTTTACTTGAGCCTCCACCTCAAGTAACACTCAAGCTATACCTTCTGCAGTGTATGGGTAGCGTCCCATACCACCACCCACACTAACGTACCACCTTAAGATCACCAAAAGTGAACTTACCATTTATCATGCTTCATATTACAAGTAATCATGCCCAACTAGTACCAACATACAACACATAAGCATATTCGTCAAGTAGGTCATTTCATCATCTTAGGATGAAGTGGCCGCCCATAAAACCTCTTCATACCACACCTATATATTCCCCAAGGCTATAATAGACAAGAACCTTTTTATTTTAACATAACATACTAAGTAACTCATTTCATCAATATAAGCTACTCATTCATCATTTCATTTAGACAATAAGTCAACATTCTTCTTTAACTTCATTAAGAGGACTTTTATACATTAGCCATTTAGACTTAGAGAACTCACTATGACCCTATCAATGCCTACTCATGCAACGTATAGATAGCATCCCATATTACTACCTACACATTGTAGAACCTATCAAGAAACCATAATGCACATCTCACATGATGGGAATAAGCGTTTAATCGACATAGACCATGCAAGCTAGACATGGATTCCGGTCTCACATCTCCCCACACTGTAACGAGGTGTTCCACTTGCCTAAGGTAGAAAGTTAATATTAGCTTGGATGCACATTGGATCCACTGGCTAATATCCTATGTGGGCACATAGTTATAGGATAGGAAGATGTTCTTTCGAACTCTAACATAACATTGGGAGAGTTGCCATCTACCCATATACACTCGGTGCTTAGCCTACATTCCCATTGATTATTTCATTTACATTACATGTACTAGGGAGGAATGTCATAGGCCTATAAACCCATAATACATCATTTCCAAGGAAGGAATGCCTTAAGCCTATTGATCCATGGTATATTCAAGGATAGCTCTAGGGTCCACATGAAAGGAATGCCATAAGCCTATCGAATCATGGTCCCTTAGTACATTCTCATACTCATGAAAGGAATACTACTAGCATATCGATTCATGGTACATTGACTCACTAAGAAAGGAATGCAACTAGCCTATCGATTCTAGATTCTTCATTACATTGGATCATTTATGAAAAGAATGTCTAAAGACTATCAATTCATAACCATCAAGTCAAGACACACTCATTCTACAAGAAAAGTATGCATAAGCCAACCAATTCTAAATTCAACATTTACTATAGAGATCCTTCTCATTCCAACATTATCATTCATAAGTGTCAAATACAGAAATAGCCTTTCAATAAAATAACAAATACTTTGAATACATGACCATCCTTCCATCATTGAAACCACATGTAAATCCTTCACATTATACACTCAAACAACAATATCAACATAATACTTCAATTCATCAAACTATGCCTTCCAGGCCATGATTACAATATACAAAGCAATTAAGCACCTCCACCTTTCAAGTGGATCAACAACTCTAACATAATTCTACTACAACAAGTAATTAGGTCATACTTGCCCTTTCAAGGCTAGAATCACAAGTCCTTAATTCTCAAACAATTCCCATAATTAAGCATAGATAATGATACAATTCAATAATCTAAATCAATATAAGCATAAATCCACCATCATCCATTCATAATCCACAAACCCACTTTATAAGCCATAATTTAGAAATTGAGAGGAAACATGGGTTCAAGGAGTAAAATCATCTTACATCATTAATTAAACATCAAAATAATTATATCATGACACTAATAAACCTTTAAAATTATTTGGTGAAAAACCCATGAGTTTGAGTAAAACCCTTGAAATTTCATGAACTTGAAAGCTTGAAAACTTATTTGAAATTGACTCTAGGGCGAAAACTAACCCTAGATGAAGGATCACCATACCTTTTACTAAGATTTCCCCATGAAATTTGATGAAGAAAGTTTTGAATCCAAACCCTTGCTCCCACTTCTTCTTCTTCCTTGAGTTTGAGAGAGAATTATTGAGAGAGAAGAACTTTGGTGGTTTTGATTTGGTTCTCTTGAATAAAGAAGTAAATGAAGTGTTTTAGAACTTGAAACTATTTATATATATGATATAAACCATTTAAAATAAACCCCACTTAATAAAACCTTAAAACAAAATTACTTAAAACACCCTCATTTAGGCAGCCCCGTCCAGCACCAAGGGCATTTCTACGGTCCGTGAAGAAGGACCACGGCCCGTGATGGCGCCCGTGGTCCTCTACGCAGTGACTCCTTTTAGTGGCCAAGCGTCCACCAAGCCAAGTGACCTTCGCGGCCATTTCTACAGGACGTGGTGAAGGCCAATGTCCGTGAAGTGGTCCGTTGAACTTGGGCAGTAGCTTGGCCAAGCTACCTTGCTTGCAATGCCATCAAGTGACCTTCACAGCCACTTCTACGGACTGTGGAGAGGACCAAGGTTGGACAGCCTTGGCCTTTTGCTTAGGCCTTGCCCCCTTGGCTTACTACAAGACATTGCAACCCTTAACCAACATCGAAAAGAGTCTTTTAACTACAGTGTCTAAAACGTGGCTTGACATTGACTACTAGCCCAAATCTCAGGTCAACATTTCACCACATCAAACCTATTACCATACTCATACACACACACATTAGGCTCTAGCTTAACCTATCATTTTCCGAGTCGTTACATTATCCCCCACTTAGGAACGTTCGTCCTCGAATGACACTTTAAACACATTTAAGGGAAAATGACTCAAGACTAGCAACACAAAAGTCATGCAACATCAATATAAACAATTTATAAACATAGTAGGAAACACTAACGTACCACCTTAAGATCACCAAAAGTGAACTTACCATTTATCATGCTTCATATTACAAGTAATCATGCCCAACTAGTACCAACATACAACACATAAGCATATTCTTCAAGTAGGTCATTTCATCATCTTAGGACCTCCATCTATAGTTACCCTACGACACACCTAAGTAAGACATGAAGTGGCCGCCCATAAAACCTCTTCATACCACACCTATATATTCCCCAAGGCTATAATAGACAAGAACCTTTCTATTTTAACATAACATACTAAGTAACTCATTTCATCAATATAAGCTACTCATTCATCATTTCATTTAGACAATAAGTCAACATTCTTCTTTAACTTCATTAAGAGGACTTTTATACATTAGCCATTTAGACTTAGAGAACTCACTATGACCCTATCAATGCCTACTCATGCAACGTATAGATAGCATCCCATATTACTACCTACACATTGTAGAACCTATCAAGAAACCATAATGCACATCTCACATGATGGGAATAAGCGTTTAATCGACATAGACCATGCAAGCTAGACATGGATTCCGGTCTCACATCTCCCCACACTGTAACGAGGTGTTCCACTTGCCTAAGGTAGAAAGTTAATATTAGCTTGGATGCACATTGGATCCACTGGCTAATATCCTATGTGGGCACATAGTTATGGGATAGGAAGATGTTCTTTCAAACTCTAACCTAACATTGGGAGAGTTGCCATCTACCCCTATACACTCGGTGCTTAGCCTACATTCCCATTGATTATTTCATTTACATTACATGTACTAGGGAGGAATGTCATAGGCCTATCAACCCATAATACATCATTTCCAAGGAAGGAATGCCTTAAGCCTATTGATCCATGGTATATTCAAGGATAGCTCTAGGGTCCACATGAAAGGAATGCCATAAGCCTATCGAATCATGGTCCCTTATTACATTCTCATACTCATGAAATGAATACTACTAGCATATCGATTCATGGTACATTGACTCACTAAGAAAGGAATGCAACTAGCCTATCGATTCTAGAGTCTTCATTACATTGGATCATTTATGAAAAGAATGTCTAAAGACTATCAATTCATAACCATCAAGTCAAGACACACTCATTCTACAAGAAAAGTATGCATAAGCCTACCAATTCTAAATTCAACATTTACTATAGAGATCCTTCTCATTCCAACATTATCATTCATAAGTGTCAAATAGAGAAATAGCCTTTCAATACAATAACAAATACTTTGAATACATGACCATCCTTCCATCATTGAAACCACATGTAAATCCTTCACATTATACACTCAAACAACAATATCAAGATAATACTTCAATTCATCAAACTATGCCTTCTAGGACATGATTACAATATACAAAGCAATTAAGCACCTCCACCTTTCAAGTGGATCAACAACTCTAACATAATTCTACTACAACAAGTAATTAGGTCATACTTGCCCTTTCAAGGCTAGAATCACAAGTCCTTAATTCTCAAACAATTCCCATAATTAAGCATAGATAATGATACAATTCAATAATCTAAATCAATATAAGCATAAATTCACCATCATCCATTCATAATCCACAAACCCACTTTATAAGCCACAATTTAGAAATTGAGAGGAAACATGGGTTCAAGGAGAAAAATCATCTTACATCATTAATTAAACATCAAAATAATTATATCATGACACTAATAAACCTTTAAAATCATTTGGTGAAAAACCCATGAGATTCAGCAAAACCCTTCAAATTTCATGAACTTGAAAGCTTGAAAACTTATTTGAAATTGACTCTAGGGCGAAAACTAACCCTAGATGAAGGATCACCATACCTTTTACTAAGATTTCCCCATGAAATTTGATGAAGAAAGTTTTGAATCCAAACCCTTGCTCCCACTTCTTCTTCTTCCTTGAGTTTGAGAGAGAATTATTGAGAGAGAAGAACTTTGGTGGTTTTGATTTGTGTCTCTTGAATAAAGAAGTAAATGAAGTGTTTTAGAACTTGAAACTATTTATATATATGATATAAACCATTTAAAATAAACCCCACTTAATAAAACCTTAAAACAAAATTACTTAAAACACCCTCATTTAGGCAGCCCCGTCCAGCACCAAGGGCATTTGTACGGTCCGTGAAGAAGGACCACGGCCCGTGATGGCGCCCGTGGTCCTCTACGCAGTGACTCCTTTTAGTGGCCAAGCGTCCACCAAGCCAAGTAACCTTCACGGCCATTTCTACAGGACGTGGTGAAGGCCAATGTCCGTGAAGTGGTCCGTTGAACTTGGGCAGTAGCTTGGCCAAGCTACCTTGCTCGCAATGCCACCAAGTGACCTTCACAGCCACTTCTACGGACTGTGGAGAGGACCAAGGTTGGACAGCCTTGGCCTTTTGCTTAGGCCTTGCCCCCTTGGATTACTACAAGACATTGCAACCCTTAACCAACATCGAAAAGAGTCTTTTAACTACAGTGTCTAAAACGTGGCTTGACGTTGACTACTAGCCCAAATCTCAGGTCAACATTTCACCATATCAAACCTATTACCATACTCATACACACACACATTAGGCTCTAGCTTAACCTATCATTTTCCGAGTCGTTACATTATCCCCCACTTAGGAACATTCGTCCTCGAATGACACTTTAAACACATTTAAGGGAAAATGACTCAAGACTAGCAACACAAAAGTCATGCAATATCAATATAAACAATTTATAAACATAGTAGGAAACACTAACGTACCACCTTAAGATCACCAAAAGTGAACTTACCATTTATCATGCTTCATATTACAAGTAATCATGCCCAACTAGTACCAACATACAAAACATAAGCATATTCGTCAAGTAGGTCATTTCATCATCTTATGACCTCCATCTATAGTTACCCTACGACACACCTAAGTAAGACATGAAGTTGCCGCCCATAAAACCTCTTCATACCACACCTATATATTCCCCAAGGCTATAATAGACAAGAACCTTTCTATTTTAACATAACATACTAAGTAACTCATTTCATCAATATAAGCTACTCATTCATCATTTCATTTAGACAATAAGTCAACATTCTTCTTTAAGTTCATTAAGAGGACTTTTATACATTAGCCATTTAGACTTAGAGAACTCACTATGACCCTATCAATGCCTACTCATGCAACGTATAGATAGCATCCCATATAACTACCTACACATTGTAGAACCTATCAAGAAACCATAATGCACATCTCACATGATGGGAATAAGCGTTTAATCGACATAGACCATGCAAGCTAGACATGGATTCCGGTCTCACATCTCCCCACACTGTAACGAGGTGTTCCACTTGCCTAAGGTAGAAAGTTAATATTAGCTTGGATGCACATTGGATCCACTGGCTAATATCCTATGTGGGCACATAGTTATGGGATAGGAAGATGTTCTTTCGAACTCTAACCTAACATTGGGAGAGTTGCCATCTACCCCTATACACTCGGTGCTTAGCCTACATTCCCATTGATTATTTCATTTACATTACATGTACTAGGGAGGAATGTCATAGGCCTATCAACCCATAATACATCATTTCCAAGGAAGGAATGCCTTAAGCCTATTGATCCATGGTACATTCAAGGACAGCTCTAGGGTCCACATGAAAGGAATGCCATAAGCCTATCGAATCATGGTCCCTTATTACATTCTCATACTCATGAGAGGAATACTACTAGCATATCGATTCATGGTACATTGACTCACTAAGAAAGGAATGCAACTAGCCTATTGATTCTAGAGTCTTCATTACATTGGATCATTTATGAAAAGAATGTCTAAAGCCTATCAATTCATAACCATCAAGTCAAGACACACTCATTCTACAAGAAAAGTATGCATAAGCCTACCAATTCTAAATTCAACATTTACTATAGAGATCCTTCTCATTCCAACATTATCATTCATAAGTGTCAAATAGAGAAATAGCCTTTCAATACAATCACAAATACTTTGAATACATGACCATCATTCCATCATTGAAACCACTTGAGAATCTTTCACATTATACACTCAAACAACAATATCAAGATAATACTTCAATTCATGAAACAATGCCTTCCAGGCCATGATTACAATATACAAAGAAACTAAGCACCTCCACCTTTTAAGTGGATCAACAACTCTAAAATAATTCTACTACAACAAGTAATTAGGTCAAACTTGCACTTTCATGGCTATTATCACAAGTCCTTAATTCACAAAAAATTCACCATAATTAAGCATAGATAGAGCTACAATTCAATAATCTAAATCAATCTAAGCATAAATCCACCATCATCCATTCATAATCCACAAACCCACTTTATAAGCCACAATTTAGGAATTGATAGGAATCATGGGTTCAAGGAGTAAAATCATCTTGAATTATCAATTAAGCATAAATATAATCATAATATGACACAAATAAACCTTTAAAATCATTTGGTGAAAGAACCCATGAGATTGAGTAAAACCCTTGAAATTTCATGAACTTGAAAGCTTGTAAACTTATTTGAAATTGACTCTAGGGCGAAAACTAACCCTAGATGAAGGATCACCATACCTTTTACTAAGATTTCCCCATGAAATTTGATGAAGAAAGTTTTGAATCCAAACCCTTGCTCCCACTTCTTCTTCTTCCTTGAGTTTGAGAGAGAATTATTGAGAGAGAAGAACTTTGGTGGTTTTGATTTGGGTCTCTTGAATAAAGAAGTAAATGAAGTGTTTTAGAACTTGAAACTATTTATATATATGATATAAACCATTTAAAATAAACCCCACTTAATAAAACCTTAAAACAAAATTACTTAAAACACCCTCATTTAGGCAGCCCCGTCCAGCACCTAGGATTTGTACTGTCCGTGAAGAAGGACCACGGCCCATGATGGCGCCCGTGGTCCTTTACACAGTGACTCCATTTAGTGGTCAAGCGTCCACCAAGCCAAGTAACCTTCACGGCCATTTCTACAGGACGTGGTGAAGGCCAATGTCCGTGAAGTGGTCCGTTGAACTTGGGCAGTAGCTTGGCCAAGCTACCTTGCTTGCAATGCCACCAAGTGACCTTCACAGCCACTTCTACGGACTGTGGAGAGGACCAAGGTTGGACAGCCTTGGCCTTTTGCTTAGGCCTTGCCCCCTTGGCTTACTACAAGACATTGCAACCCTTAACCAACATCGAAAAGAGTCTTTTAACTACAGTGTCTAAAACGTGGCTTGACGTTGACTGCTAGCCCAAATCTCAGGTCAACATTTCACCACATCAAACCTATTACCATACTCATACACACACACATTAGGCTCTAGCTTAACCTATCATTTTCCAAGTCGTTACATTATCCCCCACTTAGGAACGTTCGTCCTCGAATGACACTTTAAACACATTTAAGGGAAAATGCCTCAAGACTAGCAACACAAAAGTCATGCAACATCAATATAAACAATTTATAAACATAGTAGGAAACACTAACTACATATATTGAGGCTCAATGCAATAAAAGAAAGTAGGAAATACAGCTACAAACTCATTATGCACAAAACATCAACATTCTTCATATCATTTGATGAACTTCCTTCTCCAACTCACATCATGTCAATCATAACATCATAAGGAAATTTATGCAACTCTTTCAAGAACACCTCTAAGCATGCTCAACAAGTCAACTCGTTAAAATATTTAGGCAACTCATCATAGATGCATATCAACATAATGGACACATTTATGAAAACACATTTTCTCATATAACAAGAATTCAAATAGAACATGTATAACATAAGGAGATCATGCAAACTCATTTTCACATAAGACTCCAAAACATAAAACAAGCTACCAGGAATTCTAGGTCTCAAGTTGGATTAAGAATAGAAGGAAAGAGATAAGTATATCAACACTTTCAACAACCTTACTATTCAACATACCACATCCCACTTAGGAGAAAACCCAACTAAACCTAACATGAAAAACAACATAAGGACCTCATCATAACAAGAAGGAACTATAACTTACTAGTACCTTCATTCGGATTAGCTCCTTTGTCCTTGATAGCTTCAAGAGCATAGAAACGGTTCTTCTTTGGAGCATTAGGATTCGAGGAAACATAAGATGCTTGTTTGGCCTCCCTTCCTCTAGCCGCAAGAGTAGGACAATTTCTCGCTTAGTGATAACATTTTCCACACCCGTAGCATCCACTAGTACCGGCTAGGCTCTTCCCATGATGCCTCTTCCCTCAAGTAGCACAAAAAGGCTTAGAAAACTGAGATCCACCACTTTTCTCCTCATTAGCCTTAGGGGCACTTCAAGAATCTTGGTTAGGAGTTCTTTTCTTGAACCTAGGTTGACCTTGCTCATCAGATCTACCCCTCTTGAAATCCTTATTCATCCTCTTAAGCTTGGATTCCTCAATCAATTGTGTATACACCATTAGTCTAGAAACTTTCATGTCATTATGAAGCATTGCCATATGGAACTCTTCCTTGACTAGGTCGGATATACCTATAACAAACCGACTCATCTCATCTCTTTGTTACCTTGCCAAATATTTATGAACTCCTCAACCTTACACTCCCTCTTCTCACGGGGAAAATACCTACCAATGAAAGCTCCATTAAAATCATTCCATTATATAGGACCCGCTTCTACAGGCCTATTACTTTTCCATTGAGTGAACCACACTTGGGCCACCTTTTTCAATTTATAGGAAGCCAACTCTGCTTTCTCCCTAGGAGATACCCCCATAGCATTGACTATCTTATAGGCTTCATCCAAAAATTCTTAGGGATCTTCTCCCACTCTAGAGCCAAGAAAGATCGGAAGATTCATCCTTACAAAGTCTCTCAACCTTGAGGCCACGGTACACTCAATAGCATTCACCCTAGGCAACACATCTCGATTAGCTTGAGCTATCATGGCTTGAGCTAGAGTTAGTAAAGCCGCCCTAATCTCTTCATTAGTCATATGCAGGGGAACCACCGGAACTTGGCTGCCTTGATTGCCTATAGGAACTTGGTCACCATGGAGAGGAACTCCCTCATTCACCATCTCCTCATCCGCCCTTCTTGGGTTAGCCCTTATATGCGTTTCCTATAAACAAAAAAGAAGGATTAGGAAAAATGACATGTATAAAGCTATACTCTAAGGCACGACATCAAGAATATGAAAGAAGTGTAACTTTCTAGTGTCCTATAGCCTCTCACTCATAGATGTGCCGCAACACACACCGATGAACAAGACTCTACTAGACGTGGCTTATGAGAAATCAACCCTAAAACCATCCCAAAACATTATGCTCTAATACCATGTTTGTAACACCCCGAGAGCACCCCTAGACGTTACTGGTGTACTCAACCCTGAAGGGGTCTTATACAAGCCTCATAGCATTCATTTATCGCGTAGATAATAGAAATAGTATGAAATTAAAACTTTCCATTAAATAAACCATGCGATTTAAAACATTTAATTAACAATCATTCAAAAAGACACAGCAGAAGACTAAGTCTCACATGGCCTTCTTAGACACAATCTCAAAACATACTACGGACACACCCATTTACAATCGAAAACTACTAAATGTCTATTACATGAATAAAGAGGAAACATAAGAGTTCTAGTCCTCGAATCCATAAGGACATACCAAGACTTGGAGGAAAACTCTATCCAAGCACTTCAATCTAGTTTGGATCAATCACTTACCGAAACCTACACTTGTAGTAAAAATAAGAGAATATGGGTTAGCACACAAAAAATTTACTAAGTATGATGACCATGCAAAAACATTCTTTAAAAAGGGTCATTTTGGTTGAAAGTCATGCTTTATGCAATTTTAGTAAACCTTTCATGAACATTTACAAAAGAGGCATAATAATAGTCACAACCAACATACAAGTCACCTTACCACATTTGAACAAAATCAGATACAACCATTTACATTTATCTTGAGCATCAACCTCAAGTAACCCTCAAGCTATACCTTGTGCAATGTATGGGTAGCATCCCATACCACCACCCACACTAAGATACCACCTTAAGATCACCAAAAGTGAACTAATCGCTAAACATGCTTCACATTACAAGTAATTATGCTCAACTAGTACCAACATACAACACATAAGCATATTCGTCAAGTAAGTCATTTCATCATCTTAGGACCTCTATCTAAAGTTACCCTACGACATACCTAAGTAAGACATGTAGTAGCCGCCCATACAACCTCTTTATACCACACCTAGATATTCCTCAGGGCTACAATTGACAAGAATCCTTCTATTTCAACATAACATGCTAAGTAACTAATTTCATTAATATAAGCTACTCATTCATCATATCATTTAGACAATAAGTCAACATTCTTCTTGAACTTCATTGAGAGGACTTTCATACATTAGCCATTTAGACTTAGAGAACTCACTATCACCCTATCAAAGCCTACTCGTGCAATCCCATACTACTACCTACACTTTGTAGAACCTATCAAGAAACCATAATGCACATCACACATGATGGGAAAAAGCCTTTAACCAACATAGACCAAGCAAGCAAGACACAAAATCTGGTGTAATATAGCCCCACACCGTAAAGAGGTGTTCCACTTGCCTAAGGTAGAACAATAATATTAGCTTGGATGCACATTGGATCCATTGGCTAATATCCTATGTCGGTACATAGTTATAGGATAGGAAGATATTCTTTAGAACTCTAACCTAACATCGGGAGAGTTTCCATCCAACCCTATCCACTCAGTGCGCAGCCTACATTCCCATAGATTATTTAATTCACATTAGATGTACTAGGGAGGACTACTATAGGCCTATCGACCGATGATACATCATTACCAAGGAAGGAATGTCTTAACCTTATCGATCCATGGTACATTAAAGGATAGCTCTAGGGTCCACATGAAAGGAAAGTCATAAGCCTATCGATTCATGGTCCCTTATTACATTCTCATACTCATGAAAGAAATACTACTAGCATATCGATTCATGGTACATTGACTCATTAAGAAAGGAAAACAACTAGCCTATCGATTCTAGAGTCTTCATTACATTGGATCATTTATGAAAATAATGCCTAAAGCCTATAAATTCATAACCATCAAGTCAAGACACACTCATTCTACAAGAAAAGTATGCATAAGCCTACCAATTCTAAATTCAACATTTACTATAGAGATCCTTCACATTCCAACATTATAATTCATAAGTGTCAAATAGAGAAATAGCCTGTCAATACAATCACAAATACTTTGAATACATGACCATCATTCCATCATTGAAACCACTTGAGAATCTTTCACAGTATACACTCAAACAATAATATCAAGATAATACTTCAATTCATGAAACTATGCCTTCCAGGCCATGATTACAATATACAAAGAAACTAAGCACCTCCACCTTTTAAGTGGATCAACAACTCTAAAATAATTCTACTACAACAAGTAATTAGGTCAAACTTGCCCTTTCAAGGCTATAATCACAAGTCCTCAATTCACAAACAATTCACCATAATTAAGCATAGATAAAGATACAATTCAACAATCTAAATCAATCTAAGCAAAAATCAACCATCATCGATTCATAATCCACAAACCGACTTTATAAGCCACAATTTAGGAATTGATAGGAATCATGGGTTCAAGGAGTAAAATCATCTTACATCATCAATTAAACATCAATATAATCATAATATGACACTAATAAACCTTTAAAATTGTTTGGTGAAAGAACCAATGAGATTGAGTAAAACCCTTGAAATTTCATGAACTTGAAAGCTTGTAAACTTATTTGAAATTGACTCTAGGGCGAAAACTAACCCTAGATGAAGGATCACCACACCTTTTACTAAGATATCCCTACAAAAATTTGATGAAGAAAGTTTTGAATCCAAACCCTAGTGCCCACTTCTTCTTTTTCCATGAATTTGAGAGAGAAATATTGAGAGTGAAGAACTTTGGGGGTTTTTGATTTGGGTCTCTTGAATAATGGAGTAAATGAAGTGTTTTAGGACTTGAAACTATATATATATATATATGATATAAACCATTTGAAATCAACCCCACATAGTAAAACCTTAAAACAAAATTACTTAAAACACCCTCATTTAGGTAGCCCTGTCAGGCACCAGGACGCCTGTACGGTCCATCAAGGAGGACCTCAGCCCGTGGTGGCACCCGTGGTCCTCTAGGCAGTGACTCCATTTATTGGCCAAGCCTCCGCCAGGCCAAGTAACCTTCACGGCCACTTCTACGGGCCGTACTGAAGACCACTAGCCGTGAAGTGATCTGTGGAACTTGGGCAGTAGCTTGGTCAAGGTTCATTGCTTGCCATGACACCAAGTGACCTTCACGGCCACTTCTACCGATCGTAGTGAGGACCATTAACCATGAAATAGTCCGTGGTCATGAGGCAGTGCTTGGCCAAGGTTGGGAAGCCTTGGCCTTTGTCTTAGGCCTTGCCCCCATGGCTTAGCACAAGCCCTTGCAACCCTTAAACAACATCAAAAAGAGTCTTTCAATTACAGAGTCTAACACGTGCCTTGACGTTGACTCCTAGCCCAAAGCTCGGGTCAACATTTCACCACATCAAACCTCTTACCACACTCATAGACACACACATTAGTCTCTATCTTAACATATTATTTTCCGAGTCATTACATTATCCCCCACTTAGGAACATTCGTCCTCGAATGATACTTTAAACATATTTAAGGGAAAACGACTCAAAACTAGCAACCCAATAATCATGCAACATCAATATAAACAATGCATAAACATAGTAGGAAACATCAACTCCACATCAATAAGGCTCGATGCATATAAAAGAAAGTAGGAACAACATCTACAAACTCATTATGCACAAAACATCAACATTCTTCATTCATTGGAGGAACTTCCTTCTCGAACTAACATCATGCTCATCATAACATCATAAGGCAATTTATGCAACTCTTTCAAGAACACCTCTAAGCATGCTCAACAAGTCAACTCATGAAATATTTAGGCAACTCATCATAAATGCATATCAACATGAGGGACACATTTATGAAAACTCATTTTCTCATTTAACAAGAATTCAAATAGAACATGCATAACATAAGGAGAGCATGGAAACTTGTTTTCATATAAGACTCCAAAACATAAAACAATCTACTAGGAACTCTAGATCTCAAGTTTGAATAAGACTAGAAGGAAAGAGATAAGTATATCAACACTCTCAACAGCCTTACTATTCAACATACCATCCCCTACTTAGGAGAAAACCCAACTAAACATAACATGAAAAACAACAGAAGGACCTCATCATAACAACAAGGAACTCTAACTAACCAGTACCTTCATCTGGATTAGCTCCTTTGTCCTTGATAGCTTCAAGAGCATAGAAACGGTTCTTCTTTGGAGCATTAGCATCCGGCCTAACATAAGAAACTTGTTTGGCCTCCCTTCCTCTAGCTGCATGAGTAGGTTAATTTCTCACTTAGTGATCGCTTTTTCCACACCCATAGCATCCACTAGTACCGGCTAGGCTCTTCCCATGATGCCTCTTCCCACAAATAGCACAAAGAGGCTTATAAAATTGAGATCCACCACTCTTCTCCTGATTAGCCTTAGGGGCACTTAAAGAATCTTGTTTAGGAGTTCTTTTCTTAAACCTAGGTTGACCTCGCTCATCGGATCTACCTCTCTTCAAATTCCTATTCATCCTCTTAAGCTTGGATTCTTCAATCGATTGTGCATACACCATGAGTCTAGAAATGTTCATGTCATCATGAAGCATTGCCGTATGACACTCTTTCTTGACTAGCTCAAATATACCGGTAATAAACCAACTCATCTCATCTCTAGGATTAGACACCAAGGATGTGGCATACTTAGACAATAGGGTAAACTTCAAAGAATACTCCTCCACATTCATGTTGCGTTGCCTAAGATTTATAAACACCTCAACCTTACACTCCGTCTTCTCACGGGGAAAGTACCTACCAAGGAAAGCTCCCTTAAACTCCTCCCATTCTACAGGACACGCTTCTAAAGGCCTATTAATTTTCCATTGAGTGAACCACACTTGGGACACCTCTTTCAATTGATAAGAAGCCAACTCCGCTTTCTCCCTAGAAGATACTCCCATAGCATTGACTATCTTATACATTTCATCCAAGAATTCTTAGGGATCTTCTCCCACACTAGAGACAAGAAATATAGGAGGATTCATCCTCACAAAGTTTCTCAACCTTGAGGCCACGGTACTCTCACTAGCATTCACCCTAGGCCCAGCATCTTGATTAGTTTGAGTCGACATGGCTTGACCTAGAGTTAGAAAAGTTGCCCTAATTTCTTCACTAGTCATGTCCAAGGAAACCACAAGAACTTGGTTTCCTTGATTGCCTAAAGGAACTTGGTTACCTTGGGGAGGAACTCCCTCATTCACCATCTGTTCATCCTTCCTTCTTGGGTTAGCCCTTGTATTCATTTCCTATAAACACAAGAGAAGGATTAGGAAGAAGGATATCTATAAAGCTAAACTCTAAGGTACAACTTCAAGAATATAAAAGAAGATTAACTTTCTAGCGTCCTATAGCCTCGCTCATAGATGTGTTGCGACTCACACAAATGAACAAAACTCTACTAGACGTGGTTTGTGTGACATAACCCCTAAAACCATTCCCAAAACCTTATGCTCTGATACCATGTTTGTAACGCCCCGAGAGCATCTCCTAGACATTACCGGCGTACTCGACCCCGAAGAGGTCTTATATAAGCCTCATAGCATTCATTCATCGCATAGATAATAGAAATAGTACAGAATTAAAACATTCCTTTAAATAAACCATGCGATTTAAAACATTCAATTAACAATCTTTCAAAAAGACATAACGAAAGACTAAGTCTCACATGGCCATCTTAGACACAATCTCAAAATATACTAGGGACACGCCCCTTTACAATCGAAAACTACAAAATGTCTATTACATGAACAAAAAGGAAACATAAGAGTTCAAGTCCTTGAATCCATGAGGACATATCTAGACTTGGTGGAAAACTCTATCCAAGCACTTCAATCTAGCTAGGATATTGCACTTGCCGGAACCTACACTTGTAGTTAAAAAAGAGAATATGGGTTATCACACAAAAATGTTCTAAGTATGATGACCATGCAAAACCATGCTTTAAAATGGGGCATTTTGGTTGAAAGTCATGCTTTATGCAATTTTAGTAAAACTTTCATGAACATTTACAAAAGAGGCATAATAATAGTCACAACCAACATACAAGTCACCTTACCACATTTGAACAAAATCACATACAACCCTTTACCTTTATATTGAGCCTCCACCTCAAGTAACCCTCAAGCTATACCTTCTGCAATGTATGGGTCACGTCACATACCACTACCAACACTAAGGTACCACCTTAAGATCAACAAAAGTGAACTTACCGCTTATCATTCTTCACATTACTAGTAATCAAGCTCAACTAGTACCAACATGCAACACATAAGCATATTCGTCAAGTAAGTCATGTCATCATCTTAGTACCTCTATCTAAAGTTAACCTAAGACACACCTAAGTAATATATGAAATGGCCTCCCAAACAACCTCTTTATACCACACCTAGATATTCCCCAAGGCTACAATAGACAAGAACCCTTCTATTTCAACATAACGTGCTAAGTAACTCATTTCATCAATATAAGCTACTCATTAATCATAACATTTACATAATAAGTCAACATTCTTCTTTAACTTTATTTAGAGGCTTTCATACATTTCCCATAATACTACCTACACTTTGGAGAACCTATCAGGAAACCATAATGCACGTCTCACATAATGGGAATAAGCATTTAATCGACATAGACCATACCAGCTAGACATGGAATCTAGTGGCATATAACCCCACACCGTAAAGAGGTGTTCCACTTGCTTAAGGTAGAAAGATTATATTAGCTTGGATGCACATTGGATCCACTGGCAAATATCCTATGTGGGCACATGGTTATGGGATAGGAAGATGTTCTTTGGAACTCTAACCTAACATCGGGAGAGTTTTCTTCTAACCCTATCTACTCGGTGCTTATCCTACATTACTATAGATTATTTCATTCACATTGCATGTACTAGGGAGGAATACCATTGGCCTATCGACCTATGATACTCCATTACCAACCAAGGAAGGAATGCCTTAAGCCTATCGATCTATGGTACATTCAAGGATTGTTCTAGGGTCCACATGAAAGGAATGCCATAGTCCTATCGATTCATGGTCCCTCATTACATTCTCATACTCATGAAAATAAAAGCTACTAGCCTATCGATTCATGATACATTGACTCGTTAAGAAAGGAACGCAACTAGCCTATCGATTCTTGACTCTTCATTACATTGGATCATTTATGAAAAGAATGCCTAAAGCCTATCAATTCATAACCATCAGGTCAAGACATATTCATTCTACAAGAAAAGGATGCATAAGACTACCAATTCTAGATTCAACATTTACTATAAAGATCCTTCACATTCTAAAATTATCATTCATAAGTGTCAAATAGAGAAATAGCCTTTCAATACAATTACCAATACTTTGAATACATGACCATCATTCCATTGTTGAAACCATATGTAAATCCTTCACATTATACACTCAAACAACAATATCAAGATAACACTTCAATTCATGAAACTATGCCTTCCAGGCCATGATTACAATATACAGAGCAATTAAGCACCTCCACCTTTAAGTGGATCAACAACTCTAACATAATTCTACTACAAAATGTAATTAGGTCAAACATGCCCTTTCAAGGCTATAATCACAAGTCCTCAATTCACAAACAATTCACCATAATTAAGCATAGATAATGATACAATTCAATCATCTAAATCAATCTAAGCATAAAACCACCACCATCCATTCATAATCCACAAATCCACTTTATAAGCCACAATTTAGGAATTGAGAGGAATCGTGGGTTCAAGGAGTAAAGTCATGTTACATCATCAATTAAACGTTAATATAATTATAATATGACACTAATAAAGTTGTGAAAATACCAAGAAAATGATGTTTCCAATGGTCCATGGAAGATGAATAAGAGGTGACTTTTGAGCTTGAATGAAAATGATGAAGAAAAGGAAAGAAGGTGTTGTTCACATCACATTTCATGAGGATAGAAGCCATTGAGCCTAAATGACCATACCTTTACACTCAGCCCCAGTACAAGCCTTAAAAAAGACCATTTTGATCTTGAATGAGCTGAAACAAAAGTCGATCGGAAAATAAGGACAAACCTATGGGTGAAATCATGCATTGTGTTTATCTTTGTGAGTGTGAGTGTTGATCTTGATTCCTGAACTTTAAATGATTTAACCATTGTATGTGAATATGGAATTATTTTTTGTGTGAGGGCATTTGAATACCTTTGTTGAGCTTGAACTTGCATTTGAAGCAAGTATAGTGAGCTTGAAATTCTTTGGTAATGGTGAGTCACAACTTGAATTTTTGAGTACACAAAATTGGTCCTTGCATGAGTAAGTTGAGTCTTTATGTGTGCATTCATGATTGAATCTTCTGTAGCACTGTTTGAGACATCACTTTTGAACTGCTTAACTTGAGTTTTACTTTAGGACAAGCAAAAATTTAAGTTGGGGTGTTGATGAGTCCACAATTTGAACTATTTTAGGGCTTTATTTTGATAAATTTAGTGTCCTCGAATGCATATTTTGTCTCAATAACTGATCTAAATCCTTGAGTTTTAGGTATTTGGATTTAGAGACAAAGCATGGACACTATTGGGCAAAAAGAAACAAGGCAGCTGAAAGAACGAAGAAAAGAAGACATGAGGATCACCTAAACCATTAGGCAAGTCGTTGAATGGCCATTGTCTCGCCAAATGTTCTAGTGTGCCAAGCTCTGAAGGAGAAAATTGAGTCGGTGAGATAAAAGAGCAGTCGGTGAGTCACTGATCAGTTCCGCGATGCAGTGCTATATCGCCCAATGTTAGAGAACTTGAATTTGCTGAAGGATAATGCAGAAAGACGATGAACTAGACCAAAGGGCAGATCGCTAAGTGGATCAGCAATCCCAACTAACTGCGCCTGAGTGGACCTTCGCAACACGCTTTTGACAACTATAATACTTGTTTGAACTTTTAGTTTAGTATGCAACCAGTTTATGAAATTTTAGAATTACACTGTTTTAGAACTTAGTTTTTGGAGATATTTTCCCTTAGCTTTGGAGATTATGAAGATTCCCATTTCAAAGAAATTGGAAGTGGGTATTGAAGATTCTTCATCTTACATGTGTAATGACCTTATCAATCGTACACACTTGATGGAAACACTTTTTGGTATCGATTTCTATCTCTTTACTATATCCAGCTAAAACTCCAATTCTTTTATATGAATATGGGTTGAATTTACTACTGGTTATTGCTAATTGATAGTTCATTTGTTGTTTAAAGGTTATTTTGTTCAGTGGTTGTGTTTGAATTTAATGGGGTTGTAGTTGCAAATACAATTTTAACTTCGTATTTTTGGCTTGCTCGAGAGAGAGGTTATAAAATCAAAACTACTGAATCGATGGTCTGTGGTTATTGGGTTGTTGTGGGTTCAACTTGAGAGACCGAATCCTAAACCCTCTCCCACACATTTAGCTCGAGAGAGTGAATTGACTAAGGCGAAGGTTGTGCTTTATTGCCGCTTATTGGTGTTCGAGAGAAACCAATTTGATTCGGGGTAAATTGTTCGAGAGAAAGTTTACCCCCACTATAGTCTAGCTTAGTTACCAATTTACAGCGATTTACTATCAATAGCAATTACCCAGTTGGTTACCTTAGCCCATAATCCTATCACATCCCAAAAATCCTATCTCCATAAGTGTATTTTCGTTTTTTGTTGTTGTTTTAGTTGATAATTGAGTACAAAACTCCCTTTGATACTTGACACTTGTGTCACCCTTTAATTTATAATATTTTTCTTCATATATGTCTTTAGCTATAATTGACTTGATCGAAGTTGTTGCTTTTCTCTTGATTCTCGATTACAAACCGCTCCCTTGGGACTCAACCCCAACTCACTAGTTGGGCTATATTACTACTCACGATCGTTGGCACTTGAATTGGAAGTAGTGTTTTGATACGTGAAATCACCATCCATGCATTGCACAAGTAGGCTTTGAGAGGGGTTGTGGTGTGTTCCTTTATAATGTTAAATGAATGAATATGCTCATATGTTGATGCTAATGGAGCATGTTGGTTTAATGTCTAATGAATGAAGGTGCTTTTAATGAAGTTAATGAAGAATGTTATGTATTTAATGTAATGATGCATGCTATACTTGGATTGTATTATGAGTTGCTTCCTTGTCATGACTTAATGAATACGAATGTGCCTTGTCTATGGTGGCTTCAAGGAGTACTTAGTGTGAGTAGTATTATGGGATGCTACTTATACATCGCACAAGTAAGACTTAGAGTTGCCCTAGGTGATGGTATTTATGTGTTGATATGACTTATGTAATGTTTATGTCTCTTATGTATGAGTATTGTGTAAAGATGGAAAGGATGAATGGTAAGTTCACTTTTGGTGACCTTAAATTTGTACTTTAGCGTGGATGGTGGTATGGGACACTATCCATACATTGCACAAAGTATAGCTTGAGGGTTACTTGAGGTGAAGGCTTAATGTGAAGGTAATGGCTTATATGTTGATTAGTCTCTAATGTGATGAAATGACTTGGATGTTGGTTATGTTTGAATATTATGCCTCTTATGCTTATGTTCATGAAGTTTTCTCAAAATGGCATATATCATGACTTTCAAATAAAATGTCCGTTTTAAGCATGGTTTTTGCATGACTATCATACTTAGTACTTAATTGTGCTAACCCATATTTCTTCATGTTTATTACAAGTGTAGGTTCCGGCATTTGAGTGATTCTCTCTAGTTTAAGCTTGGATTTGAGATTCTCCAAGACTAAGTGGTATGTCCTCATAGATCGAGGACAAGTATTGTAATTTCCATTTATTTCATGTAATAGACATTTATTAGTCTTTCGATTGTAAAGGGCAGTGTCCCTACTTTTGTTTCAAGATGTTGTTTAGATGGCCATGTGAAACAATAGACTTCCGCTATTTTCGAATGTTTTAAATGAGTATTTTGATTGTATGGCTTTAAACAAATTTTTTATTCCGTACCATTTTCCTTATATCAAATGTTATGAATGCTATGAGGCTTGTCTGAGACATTTTGGAGTCCTGTACACCGTGTCACTTTCGGGGTATAGGCTCGGGTCGTGACATAAATAACTAATTATAGAAGGCTGTCTTGACAGTCAATCCAACAAACTCATGTTAAAGCTCCTAGATTCAATAGGGGAGATTAGTCTTCAACCCTTAGAATCAATATATGTGACAATCCTTTCACATTGTATGATGTTCATACCTACGTGTACAAATGAAGATAATCATCCACTCAACACAACAGTTAAGTTATGATGCATTCACTTTACTATCAAAGAAATCAAATTGTAAACACACAAGTCTCATACACATAGCTAATACTCAAGTTTTGCCCTTCAAGGACTATAGATCACATTCAACCAATCAATCGTGAATTACTACATTAGATATAGATGGTGGCATGATTCATGTAACTAAGCTACAACAAGAAATCTCATACTATTCATCTCATCACAACTTAGCCACATAACATAGTCACAAATTGGGGACATGGGGGTTCATGGGATCTTGGAGGAAATTCCACATCAAAACTATAGAAATTCCATAATTAATACATAATTCAAGTAATCACTTCATAATATTCATGATTCTATAACATTATACTAATACCAATCAACACCCACAATTTATGATCCAATTTGAGAAATTACGGTAATTCATGGATTCATGGAAGATTTATTCATAAAGCCGCCATAAACAGCAACTACACAACAATATAAGATAATTCAATCATAAAAACGTTTTAGAAAGAATCCATGACTTGGAGTGAAAACCCTAGGTTTTGGAGACTTTTCTACTTTGAAATTGAGAGTTTAAGGACTTCATGGATGAAAGGCTAACCATGAATCAAAACTATCATACCTTAGATGAAGATTCCTCATGAATTTGGGTAGAAAAGATGAGTTCTTGAGCCCTAGACTTCAACTTCTTCTTCTTTTTCTCCAATGGAGGTTTTAGTGAGAGAAATATTTGGGAGGGAGTTGGTTATGTTTTAGAGTCTTGTAATTTATGAAGTGAATAGGTTAGTTAATGGTTTAAAAGTACTTATATAAGTCTATTAAAATGAATTAAAACGATCTTACACTAAAATAATTAAATTAGGAATTTCCTAAAGTGACTTACCCTTGGCCGAATTTGAGGCAGCATTAGAAGCCCCATCTACGATCCCCACCCACGGGGTGTGGATGGACCCACGGACCATACTGGTCACTCATGGGTTGGGGTCTGCAGTTCCTCAACCTGATCATTGACCCAAAACTTGGTTCCATGGGGCGTGGATGGACCTACGCCCAGTAGGTCCCATCTGTTGGTCACATAATTGGGCAGTTTTGGGGCAGCTTGGGGTTAGGCTTTAGGGTCCTCCTCAAGGACCCCTTGGATGGTCCTACCTTGACGTTTAACCCCTAAATCCCTCAACCTAAGTTCGGGAAATGATTTAACACTTCTAAACCCCACACCAAACTCAAAAACTCTCATGTAAGGCTCTAGTTTAACCTACTAGTTTTCCGGGTGTTACATTATCTTCCCCTTGGGAACATTCGTCCTCGAATGACATTTCTAAATACCTATCGGAATTAAAGACTTAAGACTAGCTTCCCTTCATGCATGAAACATCTAAATAATGTACAATTCAAAGGAGGAAACATCAACTCCATCTCAAAACATAATTAATGCAACACAAGGGAGTAGGAACTATATCTAACAACATAAATATGCATGAAATTCAATATTTCTCATTTTTCGTAGGAGGAGCTAACTTCTTCAACTAAAATAATGCTTAACACAACATCATGGAGCTAATTGCACTTACTCTCAAAAGCATTCTAAAGCATGTTCATCAACACATCTCATGAAGTCAAATAGGCAACTCATACTAAATGCACAACAACATGAGGAACATTAACCATAAAAACTCATTTTCTCATTAAACATGGGTTTCACCAAGAACATGCATAATTTTTAAGGAAACCATGGAAAACACATAATTCCTATATGAATTCCAAAGCAAGGAAATTTTAGAGGAACTACTTACAACATCCAAGACTTCACAATCATGAAACATGTCAAGGGAAACTTATCATTTCAAGCTAAAGGGGGAATAGAAGGAAAGATAAGGGTATTGGGACATCCCATTGGCCCTTGGCCTCCTAAGTAGCATCCTCACCTAAAACCCTCACACAAAGAGCACTCATTCACACTTCCATGAAAGCAACTTCCTCATTCTTCTACTTCTTGACTTGCCGGTCTAAGACTTCTACTGGTACCTCTAAATTAGAGAGGTTCTCATTTAAGCACTCTTGCTCACAAGCAACCTTACCAAGACCACTCATGATCTCATATGAGCCTACCAAATCGGAACTAAACTTCTCAAACTCATTACACCCCTTAAGGTGAGAATTTCAAGCCAATCCAAATCATGAACATCAATAACACCTAATCACCTTGCCATCTAAGCACATTCTCTCCCCCTTGGGGGGAAGCCTATACAGACTTTTCTAACCACCATTTATTTCAACTCTAAGGTTGGAACAACTTATCACTCAACTTTCACATCCATCACACACGGTGATTCTAAACCATGGAGAATTACACTTCTACCCTCTTTTAAAGGAGTCTACTCACTAAACAACTCTAGGCATCACTCTAAACACTCTATCTATCAAATCTTCCAACACACCCTAAAACTCATCATGATTAAGCTGGGTTTTACCAAAAAACACACATAACCATAATGAAACCCATTTATACTAAAGACAACATAAAAGCCCATCATGTCAAATTTATCAAGTCACATAAGACAAGCACTACCAGAATCTAAATAAGCATAAAACACATATCTGGAGCAACATTTGGGGGATACTCTTGTTCACCTCTATCTTGGAGAGCAAAGGACCTAGTTTTCTTTGAAGCACTAGAACTTGAACCACTAGGACCGGATGAAGGGTAGGGTTGAGACCTATGACAACTATCCCCTTTATTTTTAGCAACCTTAGGGCAATGCCTTACCTTGTGGCCCGACTCACCATAGCTAAAGCAAATATTGGAACTCGCTAATCATTAACCCAAATGTCTCCAAGTACACCTAGCACAAAGAGGCTACAAGGACTCACTAGTACTCCCTCTTGGAGGCTTAGGGTTTGACACCCTCTCTTAACTAAATCTTGGGAAGAACATAGAAGGACCTTGTCTGGAGAACCTTCCAAGAGAAGAACTATCATCATCTATCCTAACCCTCCTTTTTCCCTCAAACTTTCTTAAAGTTTTTTTTGCTCAATTTCAAAGGCATAAACTACAAGATGAGAGATATTCATATTATGCTCAAACATGGCCATATGACATTCTTTTACCACTAAATCGTACAATCCTGACACAAACTTACTCATTCCCGATTTAGGATCGGACACTAGAATTGGAACATACTTAGACGATTGAGTGAATCTTCATGCATACTCCTTAACACTCATAGCACCTTGTCTAAGGTTGCTGAACTATAGTACCAAAGCTTCTCTTATCTCTAAAGGGAAGAAACTATCTAGAAAAGCACTATTTAATCCTTCCCACTCTATAGGGCCCAATCCTACCGGTCTAGTCTCTTTCCATTGATCATACCATATTTGTGCAACCCCTTTGAGTTGACAAGAAGCTAACTCCACCTTCTCTACCAGAGTTACTCTCACAAAGTCTAACACCTTAGAGACATTCTCCACAAACTCTTGAGGATTTTCTTCTACCTTGGAACCATAAAACTCAGGAGGATACCACCCCAAAAACTCCCCTACTCTAGAAGTAGCCATCCGCCTTATTGGGTTTGTCGGGGTTACAATCTCTCTATTGGCTTGCACCTCCAAGGCTTTAGCCAATAATCGGATATCATGCCTCAACTCTATATGAGTCACATTCTCCCCTATAACTTGAGGAGAAGCTTGGAGGGGAACCTCTCGCTCTATTATCTTCCTCATTACTTTCAGCGTTAGCCCTTGAAGTAGTCATATCCTAAAAACCATAGGGCACACATTAGGAGAAATACCTAACAAAGCTAAACTTTATGGCACGACTTGGAGAATGAAAAAGTGAAGTTTTCCTAACGTCCAATAGCCTCTTATTCATAAATGTGGTGCACTTCACATTTATGAACAAGATTCTACTAGACGTGGATTGAGACATCCTAAAACCATCCCAAAATCTTGTGCTCTGATACCATGTTTGTCACTACCCAAGGCTACCCACTAGATGTGACACGGCATACAAGACTCTAAAAAGCCTCATACAAGCTTCATAGCATATCATAACATAGGAACATAGGAAATAGTGCAAAAATTTAAAAATTTTCTTTACAATCGAAGTCTTTTATAAGAGCAAGTGGGAGTCTATAACACTATGTCTCAAACCATCTATAAGACTTGAATACAATCTTAGGGACACAACCCTTTCAAAAGTCTAAAACATAAGAAAAGACTAAAAGGAGATAATGGTCAAGCCCTTGAATACTATGAGGACTCACCAAGATTCTTCTTCTTGATCTACTATGATCCTAGCCACGAAGATGGAAGTTGATATCGCCGAACCCTACACTTTGTGAAAAATTTAGAAGAAATATGGGTTCATACAAAAATGCACGAAGTATGATAGCCATGCATAAAAACCTTTGAAAATTTGCTAAAAAGGGAATATTTAGTTGAATGCATGCTCTTTGCTAATTTAAACCATCATTTAGAAGTTAGTGTGAAAACACAAGTCATAAGCATAAAAGACATCATAATAAGACATATACTATAGCACGGTAGATAGCAATAACAACTAATGAGTATAAGAAATACCATTTGGAACACATACATAGTCAATACAATCTAGCTTTAGTATGACATGAGAGAAACACTTAATGAGCAACCTCATGGTATGCATGTGCAATGCATGGATAAGACCCCATAACCCCACCCATACTAAGCAAGTCACTTTAGATCCTCATTCATGTTTACTATCTTTTAATCTCATCCTTAGCTTATTTCTCATAGACAAGGAAACATTCGCTTTTAGTCAACTATATCATGAAAAGAAACCAATGTAAACAATGCAAGTTAGCATACAACATTACAATTAGCCTTACTATCTAAATGATATTGCCATCTAGTTACAAGAACATGCATTATATGAATAACCATGCCATAAGAGGAATCTACCATAAGTACTCTCAAAGCCTACTTCTGCAATGTATGGATGAAGTCCCATACCCCCACCCACACTAAGTAGTACTTCTTGAGTAGCCATAGTTCATCCTAAACTTGACCTTGTGGGAATTAGCTTTAATCGACATAGACCATGAGAGCTTATTCATGTAATCCAATTTCTCCCCCACACCGAAAAGGGATGTCTTACTTGCCTAAGGTAGAACTAAACTATTAGCTCGAAAATGAATCCAATGGCTAAATAACCTATTGGGGTAAATAGTTATTGGATAAGGGGATTGCTACTACAAACCTGCCCTCTACTAGCGGAGGAGCTTCCATCGCATGAGACTTCTTCTAGAAACCCACCCTCTACTAACGGAGGAGCTTCCATCTCATTGTCAATATCCACTCGATGCTAAGCATAACTCCCATTGAGTTTATATTAAGTCTTGACTTAAATTACTAATTATGGAAGGGTGTATTGACACTTAATCCAACAAACTCATGTTAGAGTACCTAGATTCAATAGGGCAGACTAGTCTTCAACCCTTAGAATCACTATATGTGACAAACCTTTCACATTGTATGATTCTCATACCTAATTGTGCAAATGAGGATAATCATCCAGTCAACACAACAATTAGATTATGACGCATTCACTTTACTATCAAAGTAATCTAATTGTATACACACGAGTCTCATACATATAGATTATTCTGTTTTGCCCTTCAAGAACTATAGATCACGTTCAACCAATCAATCTAGAATTACTACATTAGATAGATATGGTGACATGATTCAAGCAACTAAGCTACTACAAGGAAATCTCATACTATTCATCTCATCCCCAACTCACCCACATCACATAGTCACAAATTGGGAATATGGGGGTTCATGGGATCATGGAGGAAATTCCACATCAAAACTATAGAAATTCCTTAGTTAATACATAATTCAAGTAATTACTTCATTGTATTCATGATTCTATAAGATTCTACTAATACCAATCAACACCCACACTTTAAAATCCAATTTGGGAAATTAGGGTAATTCAACAATTCATGAAAGATTTTATCATAAAACCACCGTAAAACAACAACTAAACAATAATATAAGATAATTAAATCATAAAATTCTTTTAGAAAGAATCCATGATTTGGAGTGAAAACCCTAGGTTTTGGAGACTTTTTGACTTTGAAATTGAGAGTTTAAGGACTTCATCGATGAAAAGCTAACCATGAATCAAAACTACCATACCTTAGATGAAGATTCTTCAAGAATTTGGGTAGAAAAGATGAGTTCTTGATCCCTAGACTTCAACTTCTTCTTCTTCTCCAATGGAGGTTTTAGTGAGAGAAATACTTTTGACGGAGTTTGTTATGTTTTGGGGTCTTGTGATTTATAAAGTAAATAGGTTAGTTAATGGTTTAAAAGTACTTATATAAGTCTATTAAAATGAATTAAAATGGTCGTATACTATAATAATTAAATTAGGAGTTTCCTAAACTGACTTAACCTTGGCGGAATTTGAGGCAGCATTGCAGGCCCCATCAACGACCCCCACCCACGGGGCGTGGATGGACCAACGGACCGTATTGGTCAATTGTGGGTTGGGGTCTGCAGATCCTCAACTTTTCCCTTGATCCACGACTTGGTTCCACAAGGCGTGGATGGACCTACGCCCAGTAGGTCCATTCTGTAGGTCACATAATTGGGCAGTTTTGGGGCAGCTTAGGGTTAGGCTTTAAGGTCCTCCTCAAGGACCCCTTGGTTGGTCGTTGGGGGGTCATACCTTCACGTTGAACCCCTAAACCGCTCAACCTATGTTTGGGAAACCATTTTACATTTCTAAACACACCAAACTCAAAAACTCTCACATAAGGATCTAGTTTAACCTATCAGTTTTCCGGGTGTTACAAAAGAAACCACACCTCATGAGAGTTATTAGTGAATGGATAAAGAGTGTTCACAATTTATCAAGTTTCTTCCAAGAAAATGAGAAGGCTCAAGAAAGGTACACACATCTCACAAGGTTGACAAAAAAGATGTATATTGTCAAATTGTTTCACTCTTCAAAATTGTTGCCTAAGATCATATTAAGAGCTTGCATCACTTAGTCAATCGGACCAATGGTTTACTGTAGGTTTCATCACCAAAGGTTCACGATAAGCTCATCGTAAAATTCATTGGCACCAATATCAAACGAGACTCATTCGAGCTAGTGTGCAATGTTCATTACAAGAGACATTATTAAATAACCAGCTAGTCACAACGAGATGTAAAAAGTCCACATATTGTCTATGCAACTTCATTTGGCCTCATTGTAGCCACACATTCATTTTTGGTCGATTAAGAGCACTGTTCAAGTCATCGGTATTGATCATCACTGATACTTAAATTTGCACAAGAACAACCATATTCAAACACAACAAGAGGTGGCAAAACTTTTTAAAATTGGTCAAAAACCATTTCCATGCAAAAAAAAATGGAGCCACAAGCTCAAACATCCACAAGATAATATCAAAACACAGTTTAAAGTACAAAACCCAATATATACACAAGTGTTATGTATAGAAATACCTCACCCCAACACAAATAAAAAGCAGTTGTCCTCAAATGCAACAAACATAATCAAAAGTCAATAAAAACGAAAGAGAGGGAGGTAAAGAAGAATCTTGTCTGCACAGTCACTCCATCTGTCAGGGCATCAATGCCCGGTGCAACACTTTGATCCTTGGCATCTGTGCCCGGTGTGACAGCAACACTGGCTCCATTATAGCCTACCATAAACGTATCTGCCACTGACATCTGGACGGCTGAATGCACCATGGCCTCCTCAACCTTTGTCAGGCACTCATATGTGGTCTCCTCCTGGAGACCGAGCTACTCCTCATCAGTCTCTGCCTAAAACTCGGTAGCTTACACCTCATCAGCTCGAACTTCATCTCCGGTGGTAGCCGAAAGCACATCAGAGTCTACTAGAATATCAGGGATCACACAGTCCCAAAAATCATAGACATATTTGTGAACTTCATCTGGTCCACGTCCTTTCTCAACTCAGCAATTGCGGCCTTTAGTCTCATCACCTCATCAGTGGCCCCCTGGCCTCGCTCACACACCGCTATCGTTGTCGTAATGGCATCAATAGACACACTAAGTGATGTCACAGCAATAGTGAGGGCCCTCTCAATTATCCCTGGGACTATAGCCTTAAGCCTGGAGGCATGCGTATTAGTAGAATGGGCTCGATGCCCCATCTGTAGTATCACAACCTGGGTGAGTAGAAGTTGGGATGCAGCATCACTAGCAGCAGACCTAGGAGGCAGGGGAGCAATAGAACCACTCGGAGTCATGGAAAGGGCAGTAATAGATATACTTGATGGCCTAGGGGTCGGCGTAGGCAATATTGCCTTTGCATGTAAAGTCTCAATGTCCACAGCTGGGGACGAATCCACCGGGGTTGCCTTCTTCTTCTCCGCCTCATCCTTCAAGTACTCAGCCGCAATATGCCGGATATTGGTAGATGAGGTAGGAATAACTTCCACATCTTGCTTCTCATCACGGGGAACTTGGGCAGGTCTGCACAATTCAGTGATCAACACCGGGAACCGAAACAAAGTCTGATGCTGCCTAGCCCTCATGGATATTTATTGGCCAATGATCATACCCAAGATTAGACTTCTCCCATCAATGATGTAACCAAGACAGGCTGCCTTCATGTGGTGGAGGATAGACTCATTCTGGGACAACAAGATAGAACTTCTAATGAAGCCAAACCACTACCTCACTGCTACATTGAGGTCTTTCTTTAATATGGGCACTCCAGCCTCGATCCACTTAGGAGTATTGTTAGATAACAGAGGGGTCAACCACTTTTTTATCATATCCAATGATTTTGTCTTGATCATGTATTGTTAGTCATCTGAAATGTTGTTGGTGCACTCCAAAACTGCGTTGATGTCACCACTTTCACACTTTACTTTCTTGACCCTGATGACCACATAATCTACTGGCTTTAATGTGATAGCGTTCCTCTTCCCTTGTGGCAGTATAGCTCCATGGGCAATGTAAAAATCCCGGACCCAATTAGGAATGTAAGGGCCACGGGGGCTTGTGAAAATCTGAAACTTGTGGGACCTCAAAGTGCACCAGATCTCTGGATATCTCTCTATCAGTCCATCTGCAAACAACCTCTTCTCCTCTATGATGGTCCTAAATCCCTCAGCCTTTAGTCTATTCATAGACCGGGGAGAAAGACCTTGTGCAGGTGGTGCTAGGACCACAACTTGGTCTAGGATAGGCAGAGAAGTAGTGATTTGTGGTACTCAGATCCTAGACGGATCATGCATCCTCTTGAAGCCTATTTTATCTCTCCGGCCAATAACAACTGACCATCCTCAAGCTCAGAGATGACAGCTTGAAGGTCCTGGTTCTCATCCTCACTCTCAGAAGTGGTGAGGTGAGTGGCGTACACTCCCTCACTATCAAAGTTGACCTCCGATGACTCAAGAGCAGGTGCCTTTCCTTTTCCTTTACCCTTCCCACCTATGGTAGGAATTTTTGTGGCATTTGCTTTGGATGCAGTTGCATCCTTATTAATAGTGATTCCCTTTGCCCTCTTGTAGGGCGGCATGTCTCATCCTGCTACTTTTGGTCTAGCCATATCTTTAAAACACATAAAAAATAGTTAGAATCAATCCAAAAAAAATTGCAGAAAGACTCGCCAAATCGGTCGGCGAGTCGCCAAGTATCTTTGGCAAGCCAGATCAGGCTCGCCTAAAGGACTGGCTTAAAAATTCCTAGAAAAATAAGAGGTCAATGATAGGCAGGGCCATTCGGCATATCACCAACACCATTCGGCGAGCTTAGACTAGACCATGGAAAGTTACAATGTGTTTTAGGGGTTAGGGGTGTAGAAAGGGTGATCAAGGGATACTTTCGGCTACTTTCGGCGAGTCACTAAGTATACTCGGTGAGCTCAGGCTTCCCACCGAAAGTTACAGACTCAAACTCAACCAAAACACAAAATTAAGAGTGATAAAGGGGGACATTGGCGAGCCGCCGAGTGGTTCGGCGAGCTTGACCCAGCTCGCCGAATTTCCCTACGTGCCAATTTTCCACCCTATTTCCCAAAATCAAGCCCGTAGCCCCCAAAAAGAAAATAAAACCACACACTTCATCAATTAAACTCAAACCCATTAGACCCATGCCACCGGAGTACTAAGACTTCCCCCGGTTTGGCCAAAATTGGCCATTTGACGACTTTTTCCCTTAAGAATGACGTCAAACACTCCATCATTGGGCAAATTATGTCATTTGGCACAATTGGGGTTACTTAGACTTCATTGAACAGACCCAACAACAAAATACCGCAACCCAACAATTTATGATTAATTTCAAAGCATAAAATTCAGGAAATAAACAATATATGCATTTAAGCAGAATTATGAAACTATGATAGGCAAACTAGCACAACATCATGATTTCAGAATAGGCCCAAAACACATCAACAAGAGCTAAACAATTGCATTCGAATTCAACCGCTATTTAAGAGTTCGGGGTTCGAAAAACCAATCTTTAAGCCGAAATACGAAGTTGTAAAGCTAGGAAGCAATGTATTCCAACTCAGAGCATGAGATCAATGAGAAAAAAATGATAGAAATGTGAAAATATAGAAACTATATAGTGTGGGTGCAAATATGCGAGGCTAAAAGTGAGGGAATATGAAAAAGTTTGAAATTTGAAGCTTTGGCCTTTAAGAACCGTTCAGTTCATGGTCAAGTCGGCGGTATTAGTCATCCTCGCCTAACCACTCGATGATGTGCCGAGTGATAATGTACCTCGCCAAGTTTTACAGGACCTCTACTTAATTTAGGGGTCCAAACGACGAACAAAGTCGGGCTCGCCGACTCATCCATGGGCCCACCGAGTTTTACATACTCCAACCTGATATTTTCTTAAGTCCAACAACAGTCCAATTCGGGCTTGCCGACCTCTTTGGTGAGTCGCCAACTGGACTTTTGACTCGGCAACCTGCATATTTCAAGCACATTACACACTTCAACCTGCACAATCAACACCCGTTATTCCAAAAACAAACATAAAGAATTAAAAACTTGGGTTGCCTCCCAAGAAGCACCTAAGTTAATGTCGTGGCACAACATAAGTACCTCTTCAAACTTTATTTTTAGGGTTTTCCATAGTGCCACAAGGCAACCCTCCTTGCTGTCTCAAGTAGAGACGAGATAACATATGACCCGTTTGGGTCTCTAGTAGCTTAATATATATGGAATGAGAAGCAATCATCTGATTTAGCATTGATACATTCTCTTTTATCTCTTTCAACACTTTTTCGTGTTCTTCGACTTTGTGGAGAATGTGTGAGAGTATCTCTTCTATCTGTCCACCCTCATAATCCTTGGGCGTTCTATGCTCATGAGGAGGAATGTACCTATTTTTCTTTTTGTACAGTACTTCAAATTCAATGATCTTGTTGGCCAAAAGATCCAGTAGGGTCAACATTTTGGCCATATTATAGTCCCTCTCTTGCTCCTTTTTGGTCTTAGTCATGCGATCGAGGAGTTGGGATACTATTGCATAGGGTTGTCGTATTAGACCACCAGGAAAAAGTTATTCAACCACTCCTCTCTTCTCAAGACCAAGACCTCTATAAAAATAGTCCAGTAGCATCTTATCTGGGATTCCATGAGTTGGGCACTGCAGCAATAGTTTTCTAATTCTCAGCCACAACTCATGGATTGTCTCACCCTCCAAGTTCTTGAAATTTAGGATGTTATCCCTAAGAATAATCATCTTTGAAGGAGGGTGGTCCACTTGGTTACCGTTGCTACCATATACGCTCATTTCCTCTGTTCAACAAGTAACACAAAAACAAAAACTTAAAATAAGTAGATTCAACTATGACTAACTAGAATATAATTCAACTTCATGAAAAGAATTTCAAACAACACCACTCCCCGGCAGCGGTGCCATTTTGATTTTAATGTTTCAAGCACACCTCCTCAAATTCTAGGTTTTCAACGATCACAAATTAGTATAAAACCCAACTAAATGAGTTGGAGTTGAATCTCACAGGGAGTTGTACATGTTTTAGATTCAATTGGGAAGTATAAATGCGGTCAAATCAGTCATAGGAATTAAAATTATTGAATAAAGACATCATTCAAATCAAGGGGTGACACGAATGTCAAATGAGGGCTTTGGTTTTGATTATCAACTACAAACAGTCAAAAATAATACGAATTAACAAATATGAAATAGGTTCTTGGTATGTGATCGATTATAGGCAAATATAGACATATGAGTAATTGCAACTATTAGTAAATAGCTAGATATTAGTGAGTAGGCTAGGCTATAAGGGAGGTAATTTTTTCTCGAGCAATTTACCCCGAATCAAGTGATTTCTCTTGAACATCAACAAGGATGCAAATTAAGTGCAACCCACACCGTAATCCATTTACTCTTTCGAGTTAAATCTGCGGGAAAGGGTTTAGGATTCACTCTCTCGAGCTAAACCCAGATCAACCCAATACCCACAAACTATCATTCAAAAACCTAAGAACACAAACTTAGAACTGCATTTGCAACTACAATTCTTAGGTTAAACCAAAATTAATGATTGAAGTCACTTTTAAATAGCATTTAAACTAACAATTAGCAGTACCCATAAGCTAAATCAGCCCATAATCACATAATCACACACCAAGAATTGGGGTTTTAGCTAGACATCATAAAAAGGTAAAAACCGTTACCAAATTGATTATCCATCAACTGGGTAAGAGTGATTTCATCTTTAGAATGCTCCAATTTGAAGATTCTCAAAGACCCACTTCCAAATTCTCAAAAGTGAATTTCTTCAATCCTTCAAAGCTAAGGAAAAGCTAGAGAAAAACTATCTCTAAATGCTCAAAACTTAATAATAATAATGCTAAAGATTGTTTCATACTAAACTAAATTTTCAAAAATGTATTTATAGTCGCCGAAAATAAGATACGAAAGCTTATTTGGTGAAGTAAGTTGGGCATGCCAAACCACTTGGCGAACCGCCCTTTGGTCTCTTCCATCGCCCTTCTGCCTTGGCATTCAGCATCCTCAAGGTCTGTAACTTCAAGCAATCTATCATAGATTCGTAGAATCACTCGGCAATCCATCGACTGCTCATTTTCATCACCAACTTGGTTCTTTCCTTCATGGCTTGGCACACTGGAACTTTAGTCAGTCTGATGAGCCACTTGGCGAGTCATCGAGTGCTCTTGGCTATCCTCAGGCTTGCACATCTTCATTTCTTCTGCCTGTTTTGTTCCTTTTTGCTTGTTAGTGTCCATGCTTTGTTCCTCAATCCATATTCCTGAAAATTAATGATTTAACATTAGTTATTGGCATAAAATAAGCATTTGAGGATACTAAATCTATATAATCAAGGCCCTAAATGAGTCCAAATCTTGGACTTATCACTAGTGGACTCTAAAATGAATACAGAGGAGGTGTCATATGACTCTAAAACTGACACCTTACAGTTTCGGATCAACTTGATCAAATTCATCTTACTACGGAGGACAAAGTTCGGATGTACTCTCCCTGGGAATTCTCTGTTATAATCAAGCTTATTGGTAAGAAAATGCAACATCACCTACTAAAAACAAGACTAAAGTCAATATGGAAAACAACATTAGATTTCCCTCTAATTGACTTAGGATATTATTTCTATGTTGCCAAACTCCCAAATAAAGAGCAACTAAACTATGTGCTGGAAAAAGGGCCTTGGTTCGTTAATAGCCACTTCCTTTCCGTTCGAAAGTGGGTTCAAAATTTCATTGCTAATAAAGCAACAACCACAAACACCACTACTTGGATTCGTCTTCCTCATCTCCCAACCAAATTTTATGATGAAGTTATACTTAAGAAAATTGGCAATGTCATAGGAAAACTTCTTAAAATTGATGTTTGCACCAGCACAACTATTAGAGGTCGCTACGCTAGGATATGTCAATCATACGGTAGAATTGGTCACTCAAGTATTCAATACAATTTTACTTCTCAAGATCAAACTTCAATGCCTAACCCTTCAGCTCCTCCTGTAAGAAAAGAAGAATGGAACACAATCACTTTTCCTAAAAAAGGTAATCAATCGAAATTCAACAAGGATAAGAGCAACACTGCATATCAATCCACACAAATCTCCAACAACATCTCCAAAAAATCGTCCGGTAACGAGTCAGATTCAATCACTGTTACAAATGATCATAACGACCACATCTCAAGGGTGTCTACAGGTAAAACTACATGTATATTCACTACTACAAATCATTTTAATTACAACTACGATAATAAGCAAAGAACTAGTCCTACCCCTCCTCCCCCTCTAACAGTCACTCACACTCGAACAAATACAAAATCCTTGCCTCTACTAACAATGATCATGAAAATATATATCAAAATATGTCCATAGACATCAATCCCATTACGATTGCCCCTGCTTCAGCTCAACAAGCAACCTCTCACTCAGCCTACTGTCGTTCCTAAGCTACCACATTTTACCGACGTGTCTACACACAATGGTACAATGACAGGGCACCACACTCTACAAGACCCCAGTCTATTTTCCTCTAGCTCTTTCCCACTAGTATCCACTAAATCCTCCTATCTTATTGACAAAACTCTTCTTAGTGGTAAAACTACAATTTACCCCTCTAACACTTGTTCTACCCTCCATGAGAACTTAAGTAATTCACCTCAATAGTTATGACAAAACTCCAGCCAAATGGACGATGTAGATTACATCCATGCAGAGAAATACGCCAATACTGCCTTTTTTCCAAAACCATTAAATACCACCAATCCCATGCAAATCATATCTCAACCAAATGATCTCCAATCATTAGAAATATGTCAGCCAATCCGACTTAATACTACTTCTCCCACTATATTAAGAAAATACCTCTCTAGAAGTCCAAATGCACTATCTGAATATCCCTTTGCTCTCACACAGACGCAGACTGACTCCACTAATTCCATTTTTTTTTAGCATGAACAACCTTCCACCCACTCATAACCCCCTCCCATAGTCTATCCCACTACAGTGCTCCCTCTCTCCCTACCTCTTTAATCTAGGATAGAAAAGAGCCTTCAGGGGGAGGCCATCTTCTTCTCTATTGATCTGGAGGGGAGGGAGATCCTGATAATTCTCTAGAATCAAAATTTTCTTGTTCAAATGATAACGAAAGGAATGCGTCTAGAAATGGACAGTTACACGAATCAAGTTTGGCTAAACAACTTACTGAATCCATTAGCTCCTGTGATGGCTCTAACAACTTTTCACCACATGCAACAAATGTGAATCTCCCCAGCCACTTCAATCCTCTATTAACTCCTGTGAGGGAGGATCTCTCGTTCTTTACACCACCCGAACTGAGCTTGGAGAACCCACTCTTAAACCCTTGGATTCCTCAACCCAACCAACCTCCAAACCCTCAAAATGCCACTATGAATGAAGTAATAATAGAGGGAGGGTTGGAGGAGCCTCTCTCCCTCGTTTACAGAAATGGCAAGCCTAAACGGAGTAGCCCTTATGCTATTCAAGGAGATGGAAGACAAGAAATACATCTACCCATGCCAACCGAATCTCAAGAAATGCTCAATGGATTTTCGCCCACCTTTCATTTATTGGGCTGCCAATGTAGCAATAGTTCTAAGTCCCACGCTAAGGACTCCATCAGAAGAGGTAATGAATACCACTAATTTTCATTTCATGAATTCTTCTAACACTATAATCATCTGGAACATCCGCGGTGCTCATAATGATTCCTTCATGAGAAATCTAAAGGAAATCATAACCCTTGTATCTTGAAACTAGTCTCCAAGATCACTTGAATCTAAAGGAGGACCTCCAGTTCAAAGGAATGATTGAAGTCCCTGTTTTGTCTAGATCAAGTGGAATTTTACTCTTGTGGCATGACAACTTGGTTGTGATAACCTGAGTCTGAAACTCTAATCAGGAACTCCATTCAATGATCCAGGTAAACCCTTCTCAACAAGATTTGTTATTAAGTATTATTTATGCTAGTATTGATAATACTATTTGCAACACTATATGGAACAATCTTCAAACCATTAGGGACTCTTATTCATGTCCTTGGCTTCTTGGAGGTGACTTTAATGAAATTACTAGTCAAATTGATAAATGGAGGAAGGGGGGGACGACCTTTTAATATAAATCGATCCTCTAAATTTATTAATTGTATTAATCACTGTAATATCTTAGAGCTAGGTTTTAAAGGTTCCCTCTACACCTGGTCCAACCACAATCGTAAGGAAGGTTTAATACTTGAACGACTCGACTGGTGTCTTGCTACGCATGACTCGACTATTAATTATGAAAATGTTGTTTTCACTCACCTCCCTCGTACCCAACTCGTACCACTCCCCTTTGCTTCGTACTCTTAATACTAAGCCTACTCCGCTCCCCCTCACAAAAACTTTTTCTTCTCGAAACTTTCTGGTGCACGCACCAAGAATTCCCTACTCTAGTCCATAATTGTTCGTCTAATACAAACCTCATGCAAGCAAACCAAAAACTCTAATAAACGCTTCAGATTTTGAGTAAGCTTACTTTTGGTGATGTTAGGAAAAAGAGGTCTAACATTTTAGTTCTCCTGGCTGGAATCCAAAAATCCCCGAAGTTCCCTACTAGTTATTTCCTTAAGAATTTGGATTATACTCTTAGAATGGAGTATAATAACATTCTCAAAATCGATGAAGATTATTGGAAGATGAGATCTAGAATTAATTGGCTCAATGAGGGAGATAATAACACACATTTCTTTCACCTATCTGTTATCAACAGACGTAGATGTAATAAAATCTCCCTTTTTTGTTGATGACCAAGGCAGATGGATAGATAATCAAGATTGCCTTGTACATCATACCATTGACTACTTTCAATAGATTTATGCTACTTCTAATATTGTTTCAACTATTAATACCACGTCCAAAATTACTACCTCTTTTCATAATATAGACCTCTCTAACCTTGACCTTCCCTTGTAGGATTCAGAGATTCTTACTGCTCTCCACTCTTTTCGGCCTTTTAAGGCTCCAGGACCAGATGGTTTACATCCTTTTTTTTATCAAAATTTTGGCAAATAGTTTGCCCTTCGGTTACAAATTTCATTCATGATTGTTTTACTAATCGTGAAATTCCTTCCACCATCAATAAAATTTATCTCTGTCTAATTCCTAAAACCCCTAATGCTAACAACCTCCGTAACTTTAGACCTATTGGTCTTTACAATACTATGTATAAAATTATTTCAAAAATGTTCACCAAATCATTGGTCCCTTTCAATCTAGTTTTTTAAAGGGAAGAAGGCATGATAATGCTATTGTTATCCAGGAAATAATGAACAATTTTAAAAATTCCAAATCTAAAGTAGGCAACTTTATGCTCAAACTAGATCTTGAAAAGGCTTTAGATAAACTTGAATGGTCCTTTTTCTATAGAGTTTTGGTTTATTTTAAGTTTCCCCCTAAAATCTCTAAACTTCTTATGTCGTGTATCTCATCACCTTCTATGGCTATTCTAATCAAAGGTACAAAAGCTTATTTCTTTAACACTGCTAGAGGTATTCGTCAAAGGGACCCTCTATCCCCGTATATTTTTATTCTATGTATGGAAATGCTCTCAAACTATATTAATTATCAAGTTGATATATATCTTTGGACTCCTATTAAAATATCAATGCGAGGTCCTGAATTCTCTCACTTTTTTACGCTGATGATCTTACTCTAATGGCGAAAGCTAACAAATCCTCTATCACTTCAATGGCCAGGAGTATTAACATATTTTGTCAACTCTCGGGCAAAATTGTCAATACAGTAAATTAAAAATCATTCCTTCCTCTAAGTGTAAGGCCAGTACCATTTCCCACCTCACCACTACCTTTGGGATTTCTCATTCCTCTATCTTTGGTAAGTATCTTGGTTTTCCTATACTTAATAATGCCCCTAGGCCAAGAGATTTTATTTTGATCCTAGTAAAAATGAAGCAAAAACTTGCTAACTGGAAGATTAATTTCCTTACTATGGCTAGAAGAGTCACTTTAGTCCAATCTACTCTTCACTCCATCCCAAATTATGCCATGCAATACATCCAAATCCCCCAACAAACCCTTCAGTCCATCCATAAGATTCAGAGGGATTTCATTTTGGGTAGTTCCCAAAGTAAGAAAAAGATCCATTACCTTAGTTGGAAAATAATTACCACCCCTAAGCACCTTGGTGGATTAGAATGCTTCTACCAAGAATAAAGCCACTCTTGTGGGGCTCGCTTGAAGAATGTACACTAATCTGACTTCTCAATGGGCTAATTGTGTGTACCAGCGTTATAATTTCCACCAAAACCATGATCACACCTCTTTTATCCGGAAAAATGTTACTCTAGGCTGGAAATAGTGCGCTAATGGAATTAGATGACTAATTCCGAATGAAGAATGCACGAATGTTTGGTACTATAATTGGATCCCGCCTGCTACTAATCTTAGGTTTCTCATTGAAGGACCTCTTCATATCACCAACCTTACCACAAAAGTCTCTAATATTCGCATACATAATCAATGGAATACTGATAATTCCTCATTTGTTTCTCCTAATTGTGTCCTTAACGCCATTCATTCGATCCTTTTTCCCCCCCCCCCCCCCCCCCCCCGCCTAAATAAAGATACTCATATCTTGTCCCTTACCACTAATGGCAATTTCTCCATTGCTTCTGTTTATAAACTATTGCATTCCCCCATCCCTCCACATTCTGCCAAAGATTTCTGATGGATATGGCAACTAAATACTCTTCCAAAAATTAAATACTGCCTTTGCTTGTGCTATCACGATCGTATCCCCTTGGGTTACTACCTCCATAAACTCCGAGTCATCCCTAATAATATCTGCAGAATGTGTAAAGCTCACACTTAAATGGCCAAACATATTTTTATGGATTCTCCTAGTGTAGATCATTTTTGGAACCAGCTTAGTGTGCCCATCACCTTGTTAAATTATGATAATACCAATGGGGATTGATTGCTAACTCTAAAAAATCTTCATCGTACTTTCACACACCATCTTCTCCATTGGAATATCTTTCACCCCTTTGCTATTTGGCATATTTGGCTTAATAGGAGCCATAACATTTTCCATAACTCCCTTACCCCATCTCTACTGTTATAGCTCACACCATTGAATACACCTATACTACTAATTCCTCCACTTCTCCCACTTTCGATAAAATCACTATCCAAATAAGTTGGCAGCGTCCTCCTCGAGGTCACTATAAACTCAATTTCGATGGCTCCTTCTCCTCCGCAACTTTGACAGGAGGTATAGGAGGAGTGATTAAAGATGAAAATGGTAATTTGAAGATGGGTTAAAATCAGCATCATCAAGGTTTTAATGCTACTTCAATGGAACTCATCTCTTTTCTTAAGGGCATAGATTTAGCTTATCTCCACAACTTCACTCCTCTTGCAATTGAAACTGATTCTTCGGAGGTAATTACTTTACTACTGCATAATCCTCACCCAGTTTATGACCTCCTTATCTCTTCCTGCAGGTATTGGCTAAAGAAACTGGAGAATCCACCTATCATCCATAATTTTCGAGAAGGAAACAATGTGGCTCATCACTTGGCATATTAACCAAGAACTACTAGTAGTACTGATAATTTTGTAATAATTTGTTCTCCTCCTACTATGTTAACTACCTCCCTAGCAGCAGACTTAGCAGGACACACTAGTAGAAAACAAGTGTCCTTTTTATCTTGTATTAATCTAGCCATGTTTTGGAATTATATATATATATAATATCTACTTTTACCAAAAAAAAAATTACTCCTATTATGTTACAAAGAAGTCCAAAGTCACATTCTTAATCCTCTTAATTACTATGATTTTATATTCTTAGGAGTTTATTAAATTGAATTTAGTATTTAATTTAAATGTAAAATATACTTTTTTTTAATGTTTTTGAGTATTATCCAAGCAAAATTAGAAGAAATAGGAATTTGTATGTGCTATTTTTTGATTTTTTTTTTTTTTTTGCGTAGAATTCTCTCTTTTGTTCTCTTTTTAAGTTTATTTTTAAATTTTTTTTCTTACCTTCTTTTTTGTTTCCAATTTTAATAATTCGTTTATTTATTTTTCTTTTGTTCTTTTTTTATGTTTATTTTTAAAAAAAAATTCCTTCTTACCTTCTTTTGTTTTTCAATTTTAATAAATCTTTTATTTAATTTTAGTAATCTTAATATAATAATTCTTTAGGTTGGTAAACGGAGGAAAATTAGAAAGTAAATAATGATGAAGTTAAGAGGAGGAAGAAGCATAAATTAAAGAATATTTATGTGAAAAAATAAGTAACTGAAATCAGAGAGTATGAACCTTATAGATGACTTGGAATAACAATTATCATAAAATATAAGTATGTTTAATTGATTTTCTATTTATTTTTTCTATTTCTTCTTATTTCCCTCTTTTAGTCTTTTAAATTTTAATTAGAAAAGTGAAAAATTGTGAATCTTGTGAAGTATAAGTGTTGAGAAATTATACTAAAAAATATAATTAAGAGAAGGGCTTCAGAAGAAGAAGAAGAAAATAATGAGCACATCTCAAGTTTACACATTGTCTAAAACTCATACTAAAAATATAATTAAAAAGGTTACAAAAAGCAGAAAAGAAAGATCACATTTCAAGTTTATATAAATATAGAGAAATTATACTAAAAAAGATCTCAAAGAGGATCCCAAAGAAAAACAAACAAAAAAAAAAAAACGATCACATCTCAAGTTTACATCCCAGTAATTTTAACATTACCTTCTCTTTTTTTTTTATGTTAAATTTATTTTTAATATTTAACTATAAGAAGTTCACATATATTGATTTCTTATATAAATTTCATATTTAACCTAAATATTTTTCATAGCTTCTCTTTTATGAAATTGTGTGATAAATAAGAAAATTCTTTTTATTAAAGTAATTAATGGTATTAGTATGCAACTTTATTTTAGTTCTTTTCATAAATGCGCAAAGCGGGGTCAAGCTCACTAGTGAAATAATAAAGTATAAGTTTCAATGAATAATAGATGTAAACTTTCCCATGATTACTAACTATGTCGATACTAAGAGTTCTAAAATCAATATCCCAAAACATTTGTATATACTTATAATATAAAACTAAGATATAGATAAGGTGTTGTGACAGATCTTTATGGCCTCCAATTGTATTTTTTTTTTCTCCTTTTTTAATCTTTTTATCCTTTTAAAATCAATTCTAGTGTGTAAAAATGAAAAACAGTCACTCTTAAAATCTCATAATTCGACCTCTTAACTATGCATTCTCCTCCCTTCCCTATAATTTAGTGCTTAGTTATTGTTGTATTTAGGGGTGTACATGACTGGGTTGAGTTGAATTTTCAAATATCAAACTAAACCACTAGTGTCGAATTTTGAAATTTATAAACCAAATCAAATTAATAAAACTCAGATATTTCAACCGCGGGTTGTTTTGGATTTTTTCGTGTTTCTCATGTTTTCGAGTTATTCTGATAAAGTATTCATACAAATATATAATTAGCTTGCACATTAATGTCACGACCCAAAAATGGATGAGATGAGACTCGTCTTATCCTACCAAGACAAGTCAGCCTAAAACCCAAATATCACAAAAATTCAGAAGTAAAATAGATTGAAATCTCAAAATATCGTACGTGCAGATAACTAAGCCAACTTAATAAGAACTCCAAAACCTAGTTGTCACATGTACAGGCTTCTAAAGTATTACAATTGATTAAAAGGAAAAACACAAGTCTCAAATGACATTGCTTCTAGAATAGAACAACATCATAAACAGGAGTAAGAAGGTCCAATGAGATGACAAACAACAACCTCACAAATCTCCAGGAAGCCTTGGAAAAGAAGAGAATAGAAAGTATCATGAAGATCCGGCTTGGTAACCTAAAAAAATGTAGAAGAAAGGGGTGAGTACCAAACCATACGATACTGAGCAAGTAAACTTCTAAACACAAGCTAAGGGAATAGAATACGGGTACTCCTTACACTCCAACCAAACCTCCACAACTACAACTTGCCTAAAAACCAGTCAAACCTAATAGTTCATAATTTACATAGAACATAGCTCAATAACAACACTCCAACAATAACAGATTGGCAACACACAAGATCAAATTCAGTAATCACAAGTTCGACAAAAGGCACTCACAAGTTCATAAATGATATAGATATGCAATGCAATGTCAAGTATAATGATGCATATATGATCTCAATGTGGGACATGACCCTCGATAATAAAATCCGTCACGGTGTGCGACACGTCCCTCGTTAATAAAATCTATCGCGGAGTACGACATGTCCCTCAAATCATAATATCCATCACGACGCGCAACACATCCCTCAAAATGGTACATCATCTTTAATTTCTTATTCTTCCTCATTCACATAACACTTTTCACAACCAAGTCTCAGAATCAACGCAAATGACATGTTCACACAAATAATGAGGAGATAACCATTTTCATAATAATGCACAAATCACAACAACAAAATCGTGATACAACATCAACAATGAATCAATAAATCTTTCAAACCATTCTCAACACATTACACACCAGTAATTAATCACATTGCCTTTTAGTACCCCTTTTTCATCATTACAATTATTCAATATGGACAAGTTAGCCAATCACCAAGTCCCATTACTCCCCAATACATATCACAAGGAAATACACGATTCTATACACTTAACAAGGTTTGAGAAATTCACTTGCCTCAAACCATCAAACACTTACCCTGGGACTTGAGCATTCCCCTTTCGATGGTATTCCAAATCAATGCAATCGATTCATATAAATAATCACAATAAGATTTCTAAACAAACAACACTCATATTGACACATTCACCACCAACTAAATAAATAAATTATTGAATAAATACTCATCAATGAAATAATCGTAGTTACAAAATAGTTCAAAATTTCTAAACCAACATCTTAAACTAATCAAACATGACTCGGGGCAACTACAACGATGGGTCAAATGATAATTTCCAAATATGACCTTCCGGGTTTTTACATTTAAATATATCTTTAGTTCTACCAAAATACAATCATCTAAGGTTTTCTTTCCAAAGAAAATAACAGAAATATGATATTGTAGATGACCCAAAGAAATTAACAAAAAATAATAATGAAATCACATAAATAAATTTTGTAAATTAATAGTCATAAAAATTATTATAATTTAAAAGTACTAAATCATGCAAAAATTAGTCTAATAGGTAGCATTTACATGACTAAACATTGAAGAAAAACTAAAATTCGATTATGTATTTTAATTATCTAAACCAGTGTAAAATTAAAGAAAAAATATTCAATATTATTGTCATTCTTAGTATTGAATTGATTTTTTTTTTGTTTCCATTAGTTTTGATTTTGATTTGTGTATTAATTAGATTACTAATATATATGGATTATAATCTTTATTAGACCATTCAAAATTTTAATTATCAAACATAAAATAATATGTTAAAAGATAAAAATATGAAAAATATAAGAAATATTTATAAATTATATCAAAGTAAATACTTTTATTTATAAAGTCAATTTTTAAAAATATATATATAATGTCGGGTTGGTTTGGTCTAGGATTGACTTTTTTTAGTTTAAACCAAACCAACCCAAGTATAGTCGGATTTTTTTTTTCAACACCAAACCAAGTCAAACCAAACCACTAGTCGGATTTTTTTCCTGATTTGACTCGCTATGTGGTTTGGTTCACCCCTAGTTGTATTGTTGGAGTTCCTACTTTTAATATTATATAAATATTAAAAAATATAATAAATTGAGTGTTTTGAGTTGGGGTGTTATTGTAATTTAATATTCAAGTTAGTGGGTGCTCCAATTCCTCTGAATTTTGAACTCACTCAACAACTGAAAATCACACCGATGTTTAAAAAAAAACGAAAAGAATAGAAAACTGAAAAAAAAAATCATATTTGAAAATGTGAGGAAACCCTTTCATATATTGCCAACAAAGGGTAGTACGAACATGTGCTTATTGTTGGTCACAACTCATTAAGAAGTCACAACTCTCTGAAAAAGTAACAACCCTTTCGAAAAGTCACAATCCTTCAATATATAAAGTGTAATGACCCTCCAACTCATTTATGTGAAAATACATTATTTTCATCATTTAGAGCATTCCTATAGCGACTCCAAGTATATCTTTTCTTATGAATTGAATTATTTTAATCACTGGTACATTAGTATGTGATTCACAACTTGAGATGAGGATGACACTTCCTCTTGTATATCTATCTTGTTATTCTGTTATCTGGGAAAATAAATACAACTAGATATTTATTTCATTTTAGATAAGGAAGTATGCAAACTAGAGGTCACAACAAATTGGACATTCAACTACGAAATGATGAAGATTTGCAACAATATATTGGGAGTTGTAGGATGAAAGGAACATCGATCGAGCCCAACCTTGTATTGAGCAGTTGATAAATAGTAAGAATCACTCTGAAACTCAAGATCATGATGACCAATGTAATGAGTTAAATAGTTCTATCGATCGCAATGGGGAATCATGTTATACTTTTTCTCTACTTCTTGTTTGTTTTACGTGTTTAGAAAAAATCATAATACTAAAGAGTTTTTATGTTTACTTGCATCTTTAATAGTATTAAATTATTATTACCAAGAGCCATGAGACTACAAGATGATGAGTAAGCACTAGACAACCTCAGTCATACTATGTTACAATCAAAGCAACAAAAAAACTCCTAACTCATTAGCTATGTAGACCGGATAGTTCAATGCACTATTCAATTAAGTCTGCATGCTTCCTGTAATGTGAACTTCATGGATAATACTTTTTATAATTGTAGCATCTGGTCCTCCTGTTGTTTTCTTAAAGACATGAATATTTTTCTCCTGCCACATAGCATAAACACTTGTTGCCAAAACCACTCTAAAAATTGGTTTTGTTGCGTTAGTAGTTTCCATATGTGTTGATCTTCACCCATCCTTGTTGAGGTTTATTCCATATAACTTGAGTGAAGATAGAGATTGGTCTCAACCTCTCTAGTAGCTCACATGTTTGGTTTTAAGAACAATGATGAAGTTATTTTTGTCCTTATATTTGCATTTCTCAGCATGCTTTTCATATTTCCCCACAAATGCATCTTGTGTAGAGCTTAGTAGACTCTGTTTTTAGCCTTTAATTCCACCAGGTATGAAGAATTCCTCTTATGTGAATTTCTTAATATTTGATACATGAGGTGCTCCGTAGAATTTCAGATAAGTCAACTACTTGTCCATAAAAAAATTCACGTTGAATAGATTCACTGAGTAATACATCATTCACAAGAAGTCAATTGCAAGGAAGTGATACACAAAGTAGATAGTGCAACTGTCTAAAATTTCTAGAGCAACCATTTATTTTGTAAATTGAATCCATTGAAACTTTCCTTTTTACAAATTAAAAGGTTCAAAGCTAAATAAAAGTGAATAGTTTGTTTCTGATGAATAAGACTCTTCCTCTTATTTATTTCATGACACTATTATTTCACAAATTCTGGAGCATCTCTCAACTGTTTAACAATATAATTTTGTTTTATCATTTGTTGCATTCAAATCTTTTCCCTTCTAGGTAATTCGGACGCAAGAAATGTGTGTGGACCTATTTAACTAAAATATATTTGGAAACTTCCTTTGGGAAAAACAGTTGACATGCCATTTAATAGTCGTAACAAATCTGTTGGAAAAGAAGGTTGAAAGCTTGCTAGCTTTGTAGGAATTATTGCAAGAACTCCAGAATTAACACCTTTACACATAGATGATTGGAGAAATTTTGACAACGAGGAAAAGAAGAAATTATTGAATTTTGTGAGGGTATAGTGTAGTTATTATTATGAGGTGAAAAAAATAAATATGTTATACATGATGTTATTTCCTAAATGTTGGCTTTTATATTTTTTAGAAGAAGTTCTCTATCTGAAAATGCAGTGAAGACTTTCTCTTAAAAGGTGACTATCTTTCAAAGTATAAGACTAAAGACGGTTTGTTGAAAAATAAACCAAATCGTATACCGAGAGCTAAATGGAGTGGTCTTGTCTCTTATTGGCTTTCTAAGAAATCTAAGGTATCAACAAATTTTGAAAATATACTCCTAGTTGCTAATTTTCATAGTGTTTAGATTTTTGTTATGGCCAATTTTTATATATAATTCATAAGATATCATTTTAATTTTTTAATGACGAAGATGTACCCAAGCAAATAGAAATAATAGGGCCAAGAAAAAGATGCCTCACAGAGGAGGATCCAAAAGCATTGCTACCTTGATGAATGAGCAGGTAAACCAGTTAAAATTAAAAACTATAATAATTTAACTTTTCTTATAATGCATAAATGACATCGATTTTATTTTATTAGACTTCAAATGGTATAGAGCCTACATGAGTAGACTTTTTTTTGCTAACTCATAAAAAATTTGTGGATGATACACTATTGGATGATGATTCTGCAAAAGTAATAATAAGATTTCTTCTTTCATTTAGTTTCTACATAAGGAAACAATAAGAAAAAGAAACATTAAAAGTGAATGAATGAATTTCAATTTTGATTTAATAGGTATTCTTTGGCCAGGACATGATCAATGAGAAGATGAACAATAGTATGGGATCTATTAACCAACCTCCTCACAGTGTTTCTTGGAAAGGTGATGTGTATTCTCAAGTGTTGGGAAATGAAAGAATTGGGTATGTTCGTGATTTATGACTTGGTCCAAATCCTTCTCATCTATTAGGTAGTAGATCTTCCTTAGGAATTATTAACGAAAGGAATTCATCTAATGAAGTTGTACAAAGGTTGGAAAAGGAGATAACCGACTTAAAGGTAAAACAAAATGAAGAAATGAACATGATGAAACAAAAACAGGATAATATGCAGTCATAATTAATCCAAATGAGACAATTCATGCTCAAATATGCTCCTAATGAATCCATGCCTCACAATATCAATCGCACCTCAAGTGGAAACATACTCGATTCCATAAGTTTCAGACTTTTTTTAATGAAATTCAGTACTATAAAAGTATCATTGACTAATGTGGTGATATTTATCAGCTCCCCAATGCCGACAGTTGTCAAGGAAAAATACCACAAACAAAAAGGATACCTAGTGTTGCTAAAAATACTCCAACTTCTCATGGGATTATCTCATCTTTATCCTTTTGTGCTATTGTTTAACTTACTATTCAAGTCCAAATTAAATAATATTTCCTTGAGTACCTTATCAAATAAATCATTTTAAAAAGATTTTTATGCATTAGTATATTTATAGATTAGTGTACGACAAAAGATGGGCCTGAATTCAATTATATGAGAGGGATTAACTACGTTTTGTACCAAAGTCGCATTAGTATAATTAGTAGCTTGGTATAAGTCATTTGATTAAAAAAAAAAAACTCAACCTTACATTAGTAATGTCTAATGCAGTGAATTGATGTGCTTTCTTGAAATATGATACATTATATCTATCACAACCAAGCGGCTCTGCACTCACATAAAATCATTTATTTCTACTAGCCAAGAAAAGTATACCACCTTAAAAAGGGGCTTAATATTCCAAATAGATCTCCATTGTCTGATTAGTTGAATGATTATGTCTAATTAGAATGGTATAACTTAACATTATAGAATAATTCACTTAACTGGTGGTCTTCCATATAAGTGAATCTTTAGTAACATTGAACCCTTGAAATGATTCCAAGGTCTTGCTAAATTCAATAGCTCTTATTTAACTCCCTATCTTGTACTAGCCTTCTAAAAGCAATATATTTGTGTAATCATTTTGCTGATTCCAGATTATTGTCTAACATAGTGGTAATGCTAAAGAACATAGCTATCATAAAAAGGATCATCTAGGCTCAATTAAATCTAACTTCGACAGAAGTAGAGTAGATGGAAAAATATACTTGATACTATACAATGATACCCTTGAAGTGAAACTAGTCTTATCTATAGGTTCTATTTGTATAACATAAAGCAACATTATTGGTATACTTATTCGAACTAGTCTTTATACACCTCATCCACTACTTTATTTGTCTCTAATTATCTAGATATATACCATTGGTTATGTATTTTTAATTGAGAGAACTCTCGTTGATGCCTTGACATCCCTTTAATGTTATTCCAGAATCATTAGTATGGTTGCATTCTTATGTGTTAATTTAAATTGATACAAAGAATCAAGTAAGATGTAAAACATAGTTAAATCCTTCTTCTCTATTCAGAGATGGTTATTTTTATTTTGAATTGCTTATTATCAAGTTTTTCTACTCGTCCAAATAATATGCCTCTTGTGATCTCAATCAATTGTGATGGGAAGTGCTCCTATATCCATATTTTTAGGAATGTTCCTCCCTTCTATAAAATATGACTGTGCGTAACCCACACCAAGCAGTCCACCATAAGATACAATTTGGAAGAACCTTAGCTATTAATTTGTAGATAGTAGAACAATATGCAATGCGTCAGGATTCTTAGACGTAAGTAGGATTGGGTACTTTGGGCACTAATGTCATTGTAATATAAATTATCCTAGTTAAGACCATTCCATTTTCAAATAATTGTAACACAACTTCCGTCACCTCCCTAACTATTCCCAAAAAGTTTTGAAAAACATAGTTTGGAAGCCATCAATACCTGAAGGCCAGCAACACTTCCTCCCTACCTAACTTTCTATTCCAATTGTCTTTGATAATCAGGTGTAAGGCAGGGGCCATCTCTGGTTATTGTTATTTCAATACTTTGCATTGGCACATTGTAGTCACATATGTTGTCAAAAAGCCTTTAATGAAATTCTGGAATTCCTATTGTAATTGTACTGGATCTGTAAAAATGTCTCCAAGCTCACTACTGATGTTGGATACCTTGTTTTGGCCTGCCCTTCTTCCATAAAGACATGAAAGAACATGGCGTTAAAATATCAATAGGATATCCAAGTGGCTTTGGATCGTTGGGATTTTCTGTAATCTTCATATGGTTCTAATATGTTATAAGTCCTAACTAATGATGTTTATTGTAATGACCCTTCAAGTCATTTTCTTTGTTTTCTGATCTTTCAGTATTTAGAGGTTTTCTATAGTGACCCTAAGTCATTTATGACTTGCAGGGATTGATACTTTGGTTGTTTGGTCATTCGTTTTAATTTTGTGAAAGTCTCTATATTTTTTAGGCTTTGAAATTTGAACAGTTGACTTCAGACAAAAGTTCAGGATGACGGCCTTAGAATGCAATAAAACAATTTTATGAGCTCTGCAAGGGCCATTTTAGGCTAGGGGCATGGTTGGTTTTGCTCTGAGAGTTCTGCTGTGAGTTTGTGCCGTTAGGTATTTTAACTTTTACGGTTAAGCAAAAGGTTGAATCTAGTAAATATTTTTAGTAAACTTGCTCAGATAAGAATTCTGTTAGCGTGGTTAGCTCCAGATTGTTGAGATTGGTCTATAACAACATTTTGTGCAGTTCTTTAGGCTTCCAGTCTTATTTTGGACCTTGTGGTTTTTAGCTTAAAATGGAACTTAGGTGTGGTACCCACTTTTTGTTGAAACGACCTCAAATAGAAGTTTCGATAGTCCTGTTGAGTTCGAAATGATGAATTTGAAGGGGTAGCGTATTTCATTTGCACGCATGGGTTCTGAATGAATCCTGGTCACCTAATCGAAGAATTTGGAGTTTGACCAAACTAGTTGAAGTGCTGATATCTTGTGCAGGATTTAAGAAACAAGATATCAGACTTTTAGCGACCATATTTTAATTTTAGAGATCAATTTCGGGCATTTATATCTAGAAATTTTAGCTTTATACCCTCATTTTATAAAGGTGATTTCTCCCTCATCTAAGCTTTGATTTAAGTGATTCAGAGTCTCATGTGATCGTTGAGAGAATGGATACTTGGGTTTGTTATTAGAAGCTGTTGAGGAACCTTTGTTTGAGGTGTATTTGAGCCTGAACTTGCTTCCTTTGCTTGGTTTTCTTGTTAATTTTGCATGTTGTTGCTATGGTTGTTTTCGGGCATGTGATCATCTTTAATTTTGAAACACAAGTTCAAGGCCTGGTTTAGGACATTTTGACATAGTCAACTTTAGGATTCCCAGAGTGGGTCCCACATTTCCCATTTTGACTTAATCTTGGGTCCATTTCCAATTGTTGTGATTTTAGTATCAAAATGTCTATAATGACATTATAATTGATAATTTGATAGTTTGGCAGTGTTTAGAGGCATTTTGGATGCAAACAACTAATGTGTAGTGGATTCAGAGCGTTTGTGTTCAGCTTTGAGGTAGGCTTCAGTCTACTTTCTTGATTGAGCTTCTTAGATGATTCCTAGTATAGATTTCATGTACTTTTGGATGGTATTTTCTGGGAATTTAGCTTTCCTCTTGTTATTCTATCATTTCTTGATTTTTGTAGGAGCCTTAGACATCTTGTGGGTGTTGAACTCCTTAGTTTAGACTTTAGCTTTGCTTGTGGTTTAGATGACCTTGCTTATCCTTATTAGGATTAATTCATGGTTGCCTTACACTAGGTTGGACATTAGATGCTTTAGGTTGTGTTTTATCACCTCGTAGTTATAATTTTCTCCCTTTAGGTTTTGTTTTAGGTCGTTCTCCTTGCGTTGATGCTTCTGACCTTGGTGGCTCATTATAGCGTGGGTTGGTCCTAGTTGTGCTCAGTCTAGGACATGAGTAGTGCAATTGGGGTAGGGTGTCGTCCCATCTGTTTGATGCCCCTTTTATTGATTTGAAACCTCTTCTTGATACCTTTTCTTGTTGATTAGATGTGAGCATATTGTATCCTTATTGAGCTTATAATTATATTGCTGGGCCCAAGGCCATATGTGAGGACTAGTTGGATCCTAGGTTAGTACTCTCTCCTTTGGAAACATGGTTTCATTGACTCTATAATTATTTGATATTGCATTCCTTGTCTGAATGCTGGTGATTGCATGCACTACATTGCTTGCTTACACTCAAGAATTTTGTGGCACGATCCCAGCCTGTGCATTGGCATATTAATCATTCATGATGATTTACTATTCTACTTAGTTTTTATTCTAAATTGGTTTTAACGGGAGTCATATCACCTGGATCTCTTAACTAACTAATTTTTGAGTTTAGGAGGCATCTGGGACGTGCTACTTTCCTACTTGAGATATTAGAGGCATCTGGGATGTGCTTAGTTTTCACTTGACTACTCAGCACATCGACACCCTTTCTTGCATGCTTTTGGTCTTGTTGGCACTCCTGAGAGTTTACTAGCTAGGTAGGTGGCCCCATTATTAGTTACTCATGGTTCGAGGTTGATGCTCACGGTTTGAGGCTACTATTACTAGTTTGAAGCTGATATTGATGGTTTGAGGCCGTTATTCCTAGTATGAGGCTGATGCTTTGCGGTTTGAGGCCATTACCTCTGGTTAGGAGTTTGGATAGTTATTGATGGTTCTCCTTCTCACCCTACATTCATATGCATACCCATCACATGTATACTTGTTTGTTGTTTGTACCATCCGATTTATAGGGGGCTAGTTGGGTTATGTTTGTCGTTTGTACCTTTCGAGCTTATGGGGGTCTGGGTAGGTTATTGTTTGACTTTATTCTATTTTATACTATTGTTTCTATTATTATCTAGTAGGTTTTTACTTTGGAATTGTAATTGTAGGTCCTCCATACATTTGGTAGTTGATTTGGTATCTTCGTTGCTTGCGATTAGATTGTTGGCTTGTGAACCAGGTATGTTCTTAACTCGACTTCTTACCCATTGTTTTGTGTTTTTGTTCTCTATTTCCTATCTACTTTAGTATCTCCTATTTATCCACTTGTGCTACTCTCTTCTTATTACTTGTTGTTTATGCTTGTGCAATCATTTGAGGTTAGTCGGCTGTTGCCTACTAAGTATCATTTTTGGTACTCATACTACACTTCTACCCCTTGGAGATTTCAGTTGAGTTATCACCGTTGATTTTCAGTCATGTAGAGCAACGTACGGTTTTAGAGATTAGGGTGATCTCTTAGCGTGTGGAGCTACCGGTTTATGTATGTTTTGTCTTAGTCTTTATTCGACATTTAGAGTTAGCCTATACTTGTCTTGTACTTTTTAAAGCCCTATACTCCTATTTTGGATTAGATGTTCAACTAATAACTGATTCCATGTCTTGGGATGGTTCCTGTATAGTTTTGTTGATTATCCTTTCTCTACTTTGTTCTAAGCTCTTACTTCTAGTTATTGTCTTCCACTTGGTAGCCTGTTTGTTATGGCTCTTAGCTAAGGATCAGGCTTACCTACTTGTGGGGTGTAGTAAGTGGCATCATGACGTCAGAAATTGAGTCGTGATAGATTGGTATCAGAGGTCTAGGTTGACCGACATCGTGGGTATGAGAGAAAATGCCTAGTGGAGTCTTGCGGATAGGTGTAGAGACATTTGTTACCTATCTTTAGGACGTTGTAGGGCATTCATAAGAAATTCTATTTTTGACTCTTATTGTGTGTTTTTGCTTTGAGTAACCTCTAAAACTACTTCTTTGGAATATAATCTCTGTTTCATGGATAACACGAAGCATTCGATGGATGTGGGTGGAGAATCAACACACTCCACTAGAGTTTTACAACATGATTAGGCTAGGAAGCTTTAGTTGGGCATGGACCTTGAGGTTGGAGGCATTCCTCAGTATTCAGAGAGTTAGGGCGAAGGCTAGGCTTTGACAGGGTCTTTGGCTACCTCAGTTCCTCTGTATTGAATGTTAGGGGGTCCAAGCTCTTCCAAGAGTACACCTTAGGTAGGTGAGGTTCGTAGTACAGTGGGTGCTCCTTAAAGTAGAGTTGGGTTGACTAGTCCCATTATGGTTCGTTGTCCATTTCTAATTTGTTGGGATTTCTAGAGTTGGCTAGGCATAACCCTACATTCTTTCCTTCAGATTAAGAGTTGAGTCAGAGGTTGACCATACAGTTAACTTTGCCTCCCTAATTTGTGTCAAAGAATCTAATATCAGCAACGTCTACCTTTCCCCTGGTTGCAAGTCATAAAAGGGTTGTTGAGCAAGCATGCCTTGAGACTCACAGTGATGGTGGTAAAAGGATTTGCCATCACTACAACAGTGAAAAAAATTCCACTTTGAGGTAAGTATCGATTCAGTAAGGGACATCTTTCTTTTTGACCTATCAAATCTTTGGAGGTAACATCTCGGGTTCTAGGGGTTCTAAGGTAGATCATGGTGTTGGCGGTAGGTAGAGTTTAGGCTAGAATTCTCATGTTGGTCATTCTGGACCTTCAGGCGTTGGGTCTCACATTACTCCTGTTAGGTCATTGCAACCAATTGCTCTCGGTAATAGTTGTTATGGGTCTGGTAAGATAGGCGACTATGTTAGAGATGGTTGCAGGCTCGAATGAAGTTTGCTAGGGGTGAATTTGAGTATGGCATAAGTAGATAGGGCAGATCACCACGTTCTTTGAGCTGGGCTTTGCACTATAGAGGTTGCTATCATTGTGGAAAGTTGTGTCGCTGGTTTAAATAGTGCCCCAAGTGGGAGGTTCTTTTCCAATTATTGTAGACATCTTTTAATCCTTAGGCCAGGGTGGTCAGACTTAGTTGTACCTTTGAGGAGCTTGTTCATAACTCTACCACTTGTCCTAACATGGGACCATGATGAGAGGTATTCATCTAGATCATACTTATGGGTTATCAACTCCTTCATGTTGAGGTCGGACACGATGCGTTCTATGCTTTTGTAGGCCGGTCAAAGGTTGAGGTTTCATATATCCCTTTTGGATGCAATTTTGTGGTTTATCTTGTTGGTTTTTATTTTTTATGATTTGGGGTTTTCATACCCATTTGGGTTTATTTAGCTTATTATCTATCGTTGGCTTATAGTGACCACTTGATTTGAGGATTGTGTATGTGTTGTGCCCCTGTAATAGATTTCTTTTAGTAGTGGATCGACTAGGTTGTGTTGCTTCGATTGGGAGTATGGTTGAGTTACTCCCCATCCCTTTGCATTGGTAATCCTTTTGTGGTTGAGGTTTTGGGATTGCCAATTTCCCTTTTTTCCACCCTTGTTGCATGCTTTTCCTCTAATGCCAATCCTTGTTTGATAGATGGATAGATCAATTTTCCCAATTTGAGTCTTTTATGTTGTAGGGCCTAGTTTGTTTAGTTGTGAGCAGTCCCTTTTAGGTAGTTGTTGGGAATATTACTAGTTCTCGTAGTTGTGTGTTGGGTAGTTAGCTTTATTTGGTTGTTGTACTCTTTATCTGTTGCTTTCTCCCTTTTCCTTTGCCTTTTCTTGATTGTGGAGTTGTGTTTTCGGTCCTTCGACTCCTTTTGGATTCTTCTGCTTCTTATGGTCTTGGGGTTTGGTTATGGCTGGACAAAAGTTGGAGGTGTGATCCTTTTCTGTTCTTGGACTAGCTTTTGTGTTGGTTCTTTGTTGCTATGCTGGTAGCCCTCGAGGAGGGTGTTGCACCCAATTGTACACGCAAGTGTATGTGGTCGTGCAAGTAATAGAGTGGCTCTTAAAAGAACCTGATTATCGAACCCAAAGACATTGTCGATTAATTGTTTAGTAAATTATACTAGTCTACTTATCCATTTAAGAATTCCAAAATAATTTGATTTTTATTTAAATACTAAGAATGCAATAATTAAATAATAAAATTACTTACAATGGTTGGAAAATTCTAGGGCTGCAGCATTTATAGGGTTTCATGTATCACATCTGATGCATGAATTAACTGCAGTTATTAAATTACTGATTTAAAGGGTTGATTTTATGATCCTTGTCTCCCGACCTCTAATCGCCTACACCAATTAGATATCTAACTACATCATTGAGCATTGATAGGAAGTCCTAATTGTCGAGCATTTATATTTCATCCTGTTTTCTAACCAAGCTAGGTGTTTGTCCGGGCGTCACTCCTAAACACAAATCAACTCAATTTAATGGAAAATCAAGCTTTCTATATCCTTTGGTCTATCTACCTTAGCATCTCCCAAGTTTAAGAGTAGACAATATATTTATCTCTATGGTGATCAAGTATGAAATACTAAAATAAGAATACAAAAGTAATTTAAGTGTTCAACCAATATTAATTCAAAACAATTATTGTTCAACAATTACCCATAGCCACAGCCCAAGACCAAGGGTCTTTAGCTAGTGATGACTAAGAAAAGAAGAAGAAGAAAAAAACCCTAAAAAGAATGGACAACTTTTGTAACACCTCACTATTTGAAAGAAACCAGAAAGAACTAGAATTCGAAAGAAACCGTTTTTGGAAATAATCAAATTTGGAAAGTTTGACAAGTTAAGCTATGTATGAGCTTTGGGTCAACTTCAAACGACCATAAATCCTAGCATAGGATGATTTAGGCGGGATATAAGATACCATAGCTAATATCTTTGAATTATCTTTCCAAAGCCACCGAGTTTGCTCATTTTTGAGTTTGTATGAGGGAGATATGCCCATTTGAAGTGGGGTTGTCTAGACAACGAAAGTCAAAATTGGGTTTTAGAAGGGTATTATGGTCTTTTCACTACCCAATTAATTAAATTCTCTTTTGGTAATTAAATTGGGGTCTAAAATGATTTGGTTCAGTTTACGCTTTATAAAATTAAGTTAGCATTTTGAGAGAAGAGAAAAGAGGAGAAGAAGCAAAGATTCGTCGCGTTCTTGAAGTTAAGCTTGTGGATTTCGCCAAGGGTTGATCCCTACGAGGTATGTGAGATCACATAGCGTTGGGTTTGTTCACCCACGTGCCAATCATGATTTGATTCAACGTAATTATGTTCTTGAAAGAAGAGTTTATGAGTTCTTGATGAATGTTGTTAAAAGTTTCATTTGAATCTTGATTGTTGATGTTTTGAGAAGTTTTTGAGTTAGTTGCATAAGCTCTAAGGTGGTTTTTGAGTAGATTCTTGCATAGTATTGTTATGTATTCGAATCTAAGTGTTTGGGGAAGGAACCAATCTAATCTAGAGGGTTTAGAATTGAAAAACGACCAAGGAAATTCATCAGAATTCTGGGAAAAAGGGGTGGGGCGCCGCGCCACTTAGTGCGTCCCACATCAGTATCTGTAGTAGGGGCTTTGGGGTACTTTTCCATCCAGTGCACCCCAACCCAGTTTATATTGTTCATGCTCTGGCGCCCAGCACCCCTTAGTACACCAAGGTCGCCAGACCTTCTACCCTTTCCCACTTCTTTCCATTTGAGTTCCCTTGAAATGTACCTATATTTACTAGTATATTTCTACACTCTAAGGTACATCTAAACATCATAATATCATCCATAAACATGAAACATGTAATGACCCTAAAAATGAACTAGTGAAACTAGTGCCTAACTTGTGTGTGTTAAAGTTTGGAGTGAGGTTTGAGGTGGTTTAATGTTGTCCCGAGTCTTGTTTGAAGGGTTTAGGGGTTAAACGTCAAGGTACGACTCCCCTTGAACCACCCTAGGGGTCCTTGAGGAGGACCCTAAGTCTAACACCCAAGACCCTTGAAACCACAAGGCTGCCACAAACTTGGTGGACCAAGGAAGGGGACCAGGCCCCGTAGGTCCATCCACGCCCCGTGGATGGCCTCCGTTGGTCATGGCCCCCAAATGCAAGCCAAAGCCCTAGATAACGGAGGGACAGTACGGTCTGTGACCCCATCCATGGTCTATAGATGGGGGTTTTGTGAACCATGCCTGCAATCTATCAAGTGACACTGCTAAGTGAAGGGTGAAGTGGTAAATTCACCCTTTGCTTAGTTAAGTGTTTGGACGGTTATTTTAGGGTTATTAAGGTATTTTAAGAGTATTAAAACAATAAAATACTATTTTATATTTCATTATTCAAATTCCCCAAATCAAAACCCCTCCCTCTCAAAATATCTTCTCTCTAGAACTCCATTAAAGGCCAAGAGAAGAAGAAGACTTAGGGCTTGAAGAGGGAGGCTATTGGGTAGATTTTTGTTGGATTCTTCAAGAAAGAGGTATGATGATCCTTCATCTAGGGTTAGCTTTCACCCTAGAGTCAATTTCAAAGTAGTTTTCAAAGTTTCAAGTTTCTCAAAAACCCTATATTTTATTCCATCTCATTGGTTCTTTTATCAAACACTTTCAAATGGTTTCTAATGACAAATTATGATTGTATTGATGTTTAATTGATGATTTAAGATGAAAATACTCTATGTACCCATGATTTCTCTCAATTCAAAAATTGTGCCTTATGAAGTGGGTTTGTGTACCATGAGTGAATATTGATGGATTATGCCTAGTGGCATTCCTTTCATGAGTATAAGAATGTAATGAGGGACCATGAATCGATAGGCTTATGGCATTCTTTTCATTGGGACTCTAGAGCTATCATTGAATGTACCATGGATAGATAGACTTATAGCATTCCTTCATTGTGTAATGATGTATCATGGGTCTATAGACTTATGGCATTCCTCCCTATATACTAGTGTAATGTGAATGAAATAATCTATGGTAATATAGGCTAAGCACCGAGTGGATATGGTTAGATGGTAACTCTCCCAACGTTAGGTTAGAGTTCCAATGAACATCTTTTTACCCCATAACTATGTGCCCACATAGGATATTAGCTAGCGGATTGCATCCGAGCTAATGTTACCATTCTACCTTAGGCAAGTAGAACACCTCTTTACGGTGTGGGGCTATATGACACCGGATTCCATGTCTAGCTTGCATGGTCTATGTCGGTTAAACGCTTATTCCCATCAGGTGAGATGTGCATTATGATTTCTTGAGGAGTTCTACAAAGTGTGGGTGGCAGTATGGGATGCCATCCATGCATTGCACGAGTAGGCTTTAAGCGGGTCATAGTGTGTTTTCTAAGCTTTAATGGCTAATGAATGAATTTGTCCTACATGAAGTTAATGAAGAATGTTGACTAAATGCTTAAGTGCTTAAATGTAAAGATGCATGCTATACTTGGATTGTATTATGAGTTACTTTCTTGTCATGAGTTATAGTATACGAATGTGCCTTGTCTAGGGTGACTTCAAATGAGTACTTAGGGTGAGTAGTAGTATGGGATGCTAGTTGCACATTGCACAAGTATGACTTCGAGTTGTCTTAGATGTTGGTCTTAATGTGATGATGTGACTCATGTAATGTTTATGTTCCTTAAATGCTTTAATTGTGTAAAGGTGGAAAGGATGAATGGTAAGTTCACTTTTGGTGACCTTAAGGTGGTACCTTAGTGTGGGTACTGGTATGGGACGCTATCCATACATTGCACAAGGTATAACTTGAGGGTTACTTGAGGTGAAGTCTTAAGGAGAAGGTAAAGGGTTATATGTGATCTTATTCAAATGTGAAATGTGACTTGTATGTTGGTTGTGACTTATATTATGCCTCTTTTATCAATGTACATGAAATTTTACCAAACGGCATAAAATCATGACTTTCAAACAAACGTCCTTTTTTAAGCTTGTTTTTGCATGGTCATCATATTTAGTACATTTTTGTGTGCTAACCCTTATTTCTCTTATTTTTACTACAAGTGTAGGTTCCAACAAGTGATTTCATTCTCTCTAGTGGAGCTTGGATTAGAGTTCTCCAAGTCATCTTTGGTATGTCCTCATAGGTCGAGGACAAGGACTTTTATTGCTTCTAGTTCTTTCTTGTTTTGAGACTACTATTAAGACTTTGATTGTAAAGGACGTGACCCTATCTTGTTAAAGTTTTGTCTAAGATGACCATGTGAGACTTAGACTTCCGCTGTGTCTTTTGAAATAGTTTAATGAGTATTTGAATGTTTTGAATCGTATGGTTTTGAATAAAAAGTTTTAATTACGTACTATTTCTATTACCTATGAAATGAATGAGCTATGAGGCATGTATTAGAATTCCCTTTCCAAGTAAGCTTGTTTTAGAATTCCCCTCACATGCTCGTACATTCAATGTGTTGATGCCATTTGACCTGCATTATTTTATGATGTAGATACAGGTTACTAGCGAGAGGCTATATGATGTTAGAAGTTACATTTCTTTCATATTCTTGAAGTAGTTCCGTTAGAGTTTGGCTCTATAAGTGTCTTTTTCCAAATCCTTCTCCTGTGTTTATAGGATATGAATACAAGGGCTAACCCAAGAAGAGCGGAAGAGGAGATTTTGAACGAGGGAGTTCCTCCCGACGGTGACCAAGGCCCTCAAGGTAGCCAAGTTCCTCAAGGCAACAAAGTTCCGATGGTTCCCCCGAACATGACTAATGATGAGATTAGGTTGGCTTTTCTAACCCTAGCCCAAGCCATGATGGCTCAAGTTAATCGAGATATGGGGCCTAGGGTGAATGATAATGAGGGTACCGTGGCCTTAAGGTTGAGAGACTTTGTGAGGATGAATCCTCCTATTTTTCTTGGCTCTAGAGTGGGAGAAGATCCCCAAGAATTCTTGGATGAAGTTTATAAAATAGTCATTTCCTTGGTAGGTACTTTCCCCGTGAGAAGAGGGAGTGTAAGGTTGAGGAGTTTATAAAGCTTAGGCAAGGTAACATGAATGTGGAGGAGTTTTCTTTGAGTTTACCCTATTGTCTAAGTATGCTCCATCCTTGGTGTCTAACCCTACAGATGAGATGAGTAGATTTGTGACCGGTGTACCCGACCTAGTCAAGAAAGAGTGCCATACATCAATGCTCCATGATGATATGAATATTTCTAGGCTCATGGTGTATGCTCAATCTATTGAGGAGTCCAAACTTAGAAGGATGAATAGGGATTTGAAGAGGGGTAGATATGATGAGCGAGGTCAACCTATGTTCAAGAACAGAGCTCCTAACTAAGATTCTTCAAGTGCTCCCAAGGCTAATGAGAAGAAAGGTGGGGGATCTCAATTTTCTAAACCTCTTTGTGCCACTTGTGGGAAGAGGCATCATGGGAAGTGCCTAGCCGGTACTAGTGGGTGCTATGGGTGTGGCAAAAGTGATTATCAAGTGAGAAATTATCCTACTATTACGACTAGAGGAAGGGAGGCCAAACAAGCTTCTTATGATGGCCTGGATCCCAATTCTCCAAAGAAGAACCGTTTCTATGCACTTCAAGCCAAAGAGGGCAAATGAGCAAACCCGGATGAAGGTGTCAGTAAGTTATAGTCCCTTTTTGTTGTCATGAGGTTCTTATGTTGTTTTCATGTTAGCCTTAGTTGGGTTTTCTCCTAAGTGAGGGATGGTATGTTGAATAATAAGGTTGTTGAGAGTGTTGATGTCCTTATCTCTTTCCTTTTATTCCTATTCAAGGTTGAGACCCAAGAGTTCCTTGTAGCTTGTTTCATGTTTTGGAGTCATGTGTGATATTGTGTTTCCATGGTCTCCTCATGTTGTGCATGTTTTAGTTCAATTCTTGTTTAAATGAGAAAATGAGTTTTCAAAATTGTGTTCCTCATGTTGATATGCATCTATAATGAGTTGTCTAAATGCTTCATGAGTTAACTTATTGAACATGCCTAATTATGCTTTTGAGAGTAGTTGAATAATGTGCTTAGTGATGTTGTAATGAACATGATATGATTTGGAGAAGGAAGTACCTGCAATGTAATGAGAAATGAGATGTTTTGATGCATAATGAGTTAGTAGATATAGTTCCTACCTTCTTGTGTGCATTGAGCCTTTTTGATGTGGCGTTGATGTTTCTTCCAATGTTTATACATTTATGTAGATGTGGCATGCATGATTGTGGGCTGCTAGTTTTGAGTCGTTACCCCTTAATGTGTTTAAAGTGTCATTCGAGGACGAATGTTCCTAAGTAGGGGATAATGTAACGACCCTAAAAATGAACTAGTGAAACTAGAGCCTAACTTGTGTGTGTTTAAGTTTGGAGTGAGGTTTGAGGTGGTTTGATGTTGTCCCAAGTCATGGTTGAAGGGTTTAGGGGTTAAACATCAAGATATGACTCCCCTTGGACCACCCTAGGGGTCCTTGAGGAGGACCCTTGTCATGACCCAAGGGTACCCCCTAGACGTAACATGGTGTACTTGACCCCGAAAGGGTCGCATACAAGCCCTTAGCATAATCATAACATAAGATCATAGAAAAGTAGGAAAATTTAAAACTTTTATTTTAAACATACACTCGGAAAGCATTTCATAAAAGAGGAAGCCATTCTAACATTTTTGTCACAAAGCATCTACGAATAACATGAATAAAAGTCTTGGGACACAGCCCATATAAAGTGTAAAACATAAGGAAAAACATAAAAGGAACATAAAGGGGTTTGTCCTCGAAGATATGAGGACTCACCAAGTCTTCAAGTCTTCTTGCACTTAGGAACCTAGCCTCCAAGCAACTCAATCTCCCTACACCCTACATTTGATTAGAATGTAAGCAATATGTGTTAGTACAAAATGTACAAAGTATGAAAGCTAACACATCATCATTAAGCATCTCAAATGGTTAGTCAACATAAGACATAAACATAAGAGATAATACATATTCATAACATAAACTCCAACATAAGCATCATATCATCACAAGTTAACAAAAGACATACATAACTTCATACTTCAACCATTAGTCTTTCATATTCAAGTGAACTACTTCACACGCCACCTCCAAGCATACTTGTGCAAGGACAAGATAGCATCCCATAATACTATCCAAGCTAAATACCTCTCTTTGGTCATTCTTGGTCATAGCGCACCTTCATAGTCAAGACCTAGGTTTTCATGTCATAAGAGCACTATACCCCTAAGTAACCTCATGGTACAATTGTGCAATGCATGTGGGATATCCCATAATACCACACACACTAAGCATATCCTTAAAGTCACCATATTCATATTCATCATTTTTAGGTGTCACTATTGACCTACTTTCATATTGACAAGGAACTATCATCTTAAATCAATTCATATCATGGAAGGCAACTATAGCAACAATCCAATCTAGGTATACATCACATAAGAGGACACTTCATAAGTAGCTTCAAGTCATACTTGTGCCATGTATGAATTGCATCCCATACCACCACTCACACTAAGTACTCCTTTAGGCTAGCTTACTAAATGCTAACTATCTTTCATTCTAGTCTATCAAAGAATAGCATACTACCATGCTAGACCTAACTACCATGGAAAACATCCTATCATACAATCCAAACTATCAAAGGAAGGATACAAGTATGCCAACCTAGCCACCATGCACCCTTTCAATAAGATGCAAGCTATCCTTAGGGGAGTATGAATCCTCAACCCTAAGTTATCCTTAGGAGAGTATGGTGACTCAAACCGAAGCTACCATGAAATGGTCTTGGCCTAACCAAGTCAAGCTACCATGAAGGCATTCTAAAAATGCTACTTCAAGCTACCCATATGAGAGTATAAATTTTCAATCCTAGGCTACCATGCCTATACTAATGCAATCTACCATGAAAATCACTCTACCAATGCTAGTTCAAGCTAACCTTAGTAGATCTTAATTCGTCAATCCCAAGCTACCAAGAGATCTACCATCCCAAGTTACATAATTCAACTATCCATGAAAGAATCATAAGACTCAACCTCAATCTATTCTATTCTAACAAGCATGATTCATTTTAGGTGATTAACCTTTCACATTATACATATATGTAAGATATCTCATCATATTAGACTTATTCTTTATGACCTAGTGATCAAAATTATGACTTCAAGCCCTACATTCAAGCATTACTCCACAATCATCATACTAGTCTAGATCACAAGACACATTAGCCCTAAGCCTTAGTCATAAGCAATTCTAAGCATAATCCATCAAAAGTCCTAATTCTTAATCGTTTCAATTCTTATTCTACCATACATGCATAAGTCTAGTTCAATTCATGATTTCATATTTTTATTCTTCAATAAGTTCCATTCATGACAACAATCCAAGAGAATCTAGCAAAAATCATCAATCCCTCATCAAAAGACACAAACCCACATACTTTGGAATTAGGGTTAATTAAGGAATTCATATAAATTCTTCAGAATATTATTAACCAACACTAAATTAATCATATATGAGTAGTATCCAACTATTTGGAATCATACCCACCTAAAACCCATACATTGGAAGTCGCCCTACCTTGCGTGGGGTTCTTCTTCACAAATTAGGGGAAATTCTGAGGGAATCTATGGGTGGAAGAACCCATATATGAAGAGATAAACATACCTTAATCAAATCCTAAACACAAGCCTTTAGCAATGGAGCCTTTGTTCTTGACCTTAGCTTCAACCCGAGCTTCTTCTTAAATGAAGGTTCTTCTTAGAGAGAAATATTTGAGAGAGGACTGATTTGGGATTTTGATTCTAAATGACCTAAATAGGGTGGCTAAAGACTTAAAAAGTATTTATATAGGTGTATAAAACCCTTACAAAACGACCCCCACTTAAAACTAGTTGAATTGGATTTTACTTAAAAACCCCTAAACTAGGCAGCCCCGTCCAGTGGTCATGCCCACTTGTACGGACCGTGAAACGGGACCACGGCCGGTGGTGGTTCCCGTGGTCCTCTAGGAAATAGCTCCCCTTAACCTCCCAAACTTCCAAAACCTAAGGCATCTTCACGGACCACTTCACGGTCCGTGGTCAAGACCACTGGCCGTGAAAGTGGTTGTGATCTTGGGGCAGTAGCTTGGCCTCAACGCCTTACCTCCCAAGTGGATAAGGAGTCTTCACGGACCCCTTCATGGACCATGGTCCACACTACTGGTCGTGAAGGTAGTCGTGAACCCTTAGGCAGTAGCTTGCCATGGTTTGGGCAGCCTTGGCCCTTTGGCTCAGGCTTGCCCTTTTGCCTTGGTACTTGCCCTTCTCATGTTCAACCAAACTCTCAATGGTCATCTAGGCTACTAGGTCTAAATTGTACCTTGACGTTCAACCACTAAACTCCTTAATCTAAGCACGTAAAGTCTAATCTACAACTCTATTTCTCATACATCAAACCTTAGAACCCTTGCTTGTGGCTCTAGTTTAGTCTACTAGTTTTTGGGGTGTTACAATATCTCCCCCTTGGGAACATTCATCTTAGAATGAACTTTCTAACCTCTTTTTAAATGAAATGACTCTAGACTAGCAGCCCATCATCTATGCACTACATCTATATGCACACAACCAAACTTCAATTCCAAGCTAAACATACTCAATGCAACACAAGGGAGTAGGAGCTACATCTACTAACCCAAAATGAATGAAATTCTTTATCTATTCATTTTCAAGAAGGAACTACCATCTCGTAGCTACAACATGATCAACATACATCCATGGAGCCTAAAATGCTAATTGTCTCAAAGATGTTACAACATGAGGCAACACTATGCAATTAGATCAATTCTAACAAGGCCTACACATCTACATAACATACATACATGGAAATCATGGCAACACATAATCATGTAAAGATCTTATTGAATAGCCCACATATGTTTTTCTAAATATCATTTATGGCAAGGACAAAATCAAGTACAACATAACAACTCATGAAAGACAAGAAAATATGGAAATTTTCTAAAGCATGAAAGAAGCACATACCGGAAGGGACATGCGGAGATCACTCTTGCCCTTCTCTAGATTGGAGAGCATCAAACATGTTCCTCTTTGGAGGCTCATCATCCCCACCACTAGAAGCAACTTGCTTAACATCTCTTATAGTAGCCTTTGCCTTTGGGCAATATTTCTTCATGTGGCCACTCTCACCACATCCATAGCAACCATCTCTACCGGCCAAACACTTACCCTCATGCCTGTTACCACACCTAGAACAAGTGGGCCATAGGGACTCACTACCTTTCCCTTGTGGTCTAGGGGTAGAAACCCTCTCATCCTTATACTTAGGAGCATTAGAATAGCCTTGTACGGAAAACTTTTATCTATCCCTAGAATGACCATATCCGTCGGACACATCATTATCCATCCTAGACCTCTTTTTCTTCCTAGCCCTCTCTTTCTTGAGTTTTGAATCTTTTGTTTATTGGGAAAACACCATGAGGCGTGAGATATCCATATCATCAACAAGCATTGCCATATGACATTATTCTTCTACTAGATTGGATACCCCCATCATAAACCTATTCATCAAATCCCTTGGACAAGCTACCAAAGATGGAGCATACATAGACAAAAGAGTGAACTTCATGGAATACTCATTAACACTCATGTTGCCTTGCTTAAGATTTATGAATTCCTCCAACTTAGCCTCCCTCATCTCCCGAGGAAAGAACCTATCAAGGAAAGCCGACTTAAAAGTTTCCCACTCTATAGGACCCGCCTCTACCGTTGTAGAATCTTTCCATTGCTCATACCAAATTTGGGCAACATCTTTCAATTGGTAAGCGGCTAGTTCCGCTTTTTCTCTAGAAGTTACCCCATGATAGCAAGTGTCTTATAAACCTTATATATGAACCCATTTGGATCCACCTCCACCTTGGAGCCACTAAACTCCGGAGGGTTCATCCTCAAGAACTCCCTAATTCTATATGCACCCATCCCCCCTATAGGGTTCGCCAGAGCCATCACCTCTCTATTGGCTTGCGACATCAAGGCTTCAGCCAACAATTGCATAGAAGCCCTAAAATCCACTAGAATGACATTCCCAATTAGAGGGTCATTAGGAACTTGGGGAGGAACTTTATTCGGAGCTTGGGGAAGGATCTCTTGGTCCCCATTGTCTGATCCTTCCCTCCTAGCATTTGCTCTAATATTACCCATACCCTGAAAAAACCAAAGGCACGGATTAGAAAAAGGGCCTACTAAAGCCAAACTCTATGGCACGACTAAGAGAATGAAGAAGTGACATTTTTTTTCCTAAGCATCCCATAGCCTTCTATTCATAGATGTATCGTGACTTACACAGATGAATAAGACTCTTCTAGATGTGGTTTAAGACAATCCTAGAACCATTCTAAACCTTTTGCTCTTATTACCAAGTTTGTCACGACCCAGGTGTACCCCCTAGACATAACATGGTATGCTTGACCCCGAAGGGGTCGCATACAAGCCCTTAGAATTATGAAAACATACAATCATAGAAAAGTAGGGAAATTTAAAAATTTCTTTAAACATGCACTCGAAAAGTATTTCAAAAAAGCGGAAGTCTTTCTAACATCTTTGTCTCAAACCATCTACAAATAACATGAATAAAAGTCTTGGAACGCAGCCCATCTGAAGTCTAAAACATAAGGAAAGACATAAAAGGAACATAAAGGGATTTATCCTCGAAGCTATGAGGATTCACCACGTCTTCAAGGCTTCTAGCACTTATGAACCTAGCCTCCAAGCAACTCAATCTCCCAACACCCTACATATGATTAGAATGTAGGCAATATGTGTTAGTACAAAATTCACCTAGTATGAAAGCTAACATATCATCATTAATCATCTCAAATGGTTAGTCAGTATAAGACATAAACATAAGAGACAATATATATTAATAACATAAATTCCTACATAAGCATCATATCATCACAAATTAACATAACACATACGTAACTTCATATTTCAACCATTAGTCTTTCATATTCAAGTGAACTACTTCACAAGCCACCTCAAAGCATACTTGTGCAAGGCCAAGATAGCATCCCATAATACTATCCAAGCTAATTACCTCTCTTTGGTCATTCTTGCTCATAGCCCACCTTCATAGTCAAGATCTAGGTTTTTATGTCATAAGAGCACTATACCCCTAAGTAACGTCAAGGTACACTTGTGCAATGCATGTGGGGCATCCCATAATACCACACACACTAAGCATATCCTTAAAGTCACCATATTCATATTCATCATTTCTAGGTGTCACTATTGACCTACCTTCATATTGACAAGGAACTATCATTTTAAGTCAATTCATATCATGGAAGGCAACTAAAGCAACAATCCAAACTAGGCATAGATCACATAAGAGAACACTTCATAAGTAGCTTCAAGTCATACTTGTGCCATGTATGAATGGCATCCCATATTACCACTCCCTCTAAGTACTCCTTTAGGCTATCATTCTAGTCTATCAAAGAATAGCATACTACCATGCTAGACCAAGCTACCATGGAAAACATCCTATCATACAATCCAAGCTATCAAAGGAAGGATACAAGTATAACAACCTAGCCACCATGCAACCATTCAATAATATGCAAGCTATCCTTTGGGGAGTATGAATCCTCAACATTAAGCTATCCTTAGGAGAGTATGGTGTCGCAATCCTAAGCTACCAAATGTTCTTGGAGTAACCAAGTCAAGCTACCATGAAGGCATTCTAACCATGCTACTTCAAGCTACCCATAGGAGAGTATAGATCCACAATCCTAGGCTACCATACCTATACTAATGCAAGCTACCATGAAATGCACCCTACCAATGGAAGTTCAACCTAACCTTGGGCATAATTCCTCAATCCCAAGCTACCATGAGATCTACTATCCCAAGCTACATAATTCAACTATCCATGAAGGAATCATAAGATTCAACCTCAAGCTATTCTATTCTAACTAGCATGATTCATTTTAAGTGATTAACCTTTCACATTCTACATATATGCAAGATAACTCATCATATTGGACTTATTCTTTAAGCCCTAGTGATCAACATTATGGCTTCAAGCCCTACATTCAAGCTTTATTTCACAATCATCATACTAGTCTCGATCACAAGATACATTAGCCCTAAACCTTAGTCATAAGCAATTCTAAGCATAATCCATCAAAAGTCCCAATTATTAATCATTACAATTCATATTCTATCATATATGCATAAATCAATTTCAATTCATGATTTCATATTTCTATTCTTGACTAAGTTCCATTCATGATAACAATCTAAGAGAATCTAGCAAGAATCATCAATCCCTCATCAAAAGACACAAACCCACATACTTTGGAATTAGGGTTAATCATGGAATTCACATAAATTCTCCATAGTATCATGAAGAAACACTAAATTAATCATATATGAGTAGTCTCCAACTATTTGGAATCATACCCACCTAAAACCCATACATAGGAAGTAACCCTAGCTTGATTGGGTTTCTTCTTCACAAATTTGGGGAAATTCTAGGGGACCCTATGGGTGGAAGAACCCACATATGAAGAGATAAATATATGTTAATCAAAACAATAACACATGCCTTTAGAAATGGAGCCTTTGTTCTTGACCTTAGCTTCAACCCTAGCTTGTTCTTCAATTGAGGTTCTTCTTAGAGAGAGAAATATTTGAGAGAGGATTGATTTGGGGTTTTGATTCTAAATGACCTAGATAGGGTGGCTAAAGACTTAAAAGTATTTATATAGGTGTATAAAACCCTTACAAAATGACCCACACTTAAAACTAGTCGAATATGATTTTACTTAAAAACCCCTAAACTAGGCAGCCCCGTCTAGTGGTCACGCCCACTTGTACGGACCGTGAAAGGGGACCACAGCCCATGGTCCTCTAGGCAATAGCTCCCATTAATGTCCCAAACTTCCAAAACCTAAGGCATCTTCACGGACCACTTCACGGTCCGTGGTCAAAACCACTGGCCGTGAAAGTTGTTGTGAACTTGGGGCAGTATCTTGGCCTCAAGGCCTTGCCTCCCAAGTGGCTAAGGAGTCTTCACAGACCCATTCAAAGACCGTGGTCCACACCAATGGTCGTGAACCCTTAGGCAGTAGCTTGCCAAGGTTGAGCAGCCTTGGCCCTTTGGCTTAGGTTTGCCCTTTTGCCTTGGTACTTGCCCTTCCCATGCTCCACCAAACTTTCAATGGTCATCTAGACTACTAGGACTAATACGTACCTTGATGATCAACCACTAAAATCCTTACTCTAAGCACGTAAATTCACATCTACGACTCTATCTCTCATACATCAAACCTTAGAACCCTAGGTTGTGGCTCTAGTTTGGTCTACTAGTTTCTGGGGTGTTACAATATCTCCCCCTTGGGAACATTCGTTGCCGAATGACCTCTGTAAACACTTTTTAGAGGAAAGGACTTTAGACTAGAAGCCCATCATGTATGCACTACCTCTACATGAACACAACCCAATAAGGAAACTTCAATTCCAAGCTAAACCTACTCAATGCAACACAAGGGAGTAGGAACTACATCTACCAACCCAAAATGCATGAAATTCTTTCAATATTCATTTACAAGGAGGAACTACCATCTCCTAGCTACAACATGCTCAACATACATCCATGGAGCCTGAAATGCTAATTGTCTCAAATATACTACAACATGAGGCAACACAACGCAATTAGATCAATTCTAACAAGGCCTACACATCTTCATAACATACAGACAAGGAAATCATGGCAACACATAATCATGTAAAGACCTTATTGAATAGGCACACTATCTCCCCCTTAGGAGTAAGCCCACATATGCTTTTCTAAACATCATTTAGGGCAAGGACAACATCAAGTCCAACATAACAAGTTACGAAAGTACAAGAAGTCTGGAAATTTTCTAAAACATGAAAGAAGCACATAACAGAAGGGACATGAGTAGATCACTCATGACCTTCTGTATATTGGAGAGCATAAAAAATATTCCTCTTTGGAGGCTAACCACCCCCACCACTAGAGGAAACTTGCTTACCCTCTTTTATTGTAGCCTTTGCCTTTGGGAAATCTTTCTTCATGTGGCCACTCTCACCACATCCATAAAAACCATCTTTATCGGCCAAACACTTACCCTCATGCCTCTTACCACACCTAGAAAAAGTGGTTTATATGGACTCACTAGCTTTCCCTTGTGTCCTAGGGGTATACACCCTCTAATCCTTATACTTAGGAGAATTAGAATAGCCTTGTCTGGAAAAATTTTGTCAATTCCTAGAACGACCATGTTTATCGGACCCATCATTATCCACCCTATACCGCCTTTTCTCCCTAGCCCTCTCCTTCTTGAGTTTTTACTCTTCTATTTGTTGGGCAAATACCATGAGGTGTGAGATATCCATATCATCAACAAGCATTGCCATACAACATTCTTCTTCTACTAGATCGGACACCCCCGTCATAAACCTATTCATCAAATCCCTTGGACTTTCTACCAAAGATGGAGCATACTTTGACAAAAGAGTGAACTTTAAGGCATACTCATTAACACTCATGTTGCCTTGCTTAAGATTTATTAATTCCTCCAACTTAGCCTCTCTCATCTCCCGAGGAAAGAACCTATCAAGGAAAGCCGACTTAAAAGCTTCCCACTCTATAGGACCCTCTTCTACCGACCTAGAATCATTCCATTGCTCATACCAAATTTGGGCAACATCTTTCAATTGGTAAGCAACTAGTTTCACTTTTTCCCTAGAAGTTACCTCCATGATAGCAAGTGTATTATAAACCTCTTCTATGAACCCCATTTGAATCATCCTCCACCTTGGAGCCAATAAACTCCGGAGGGTTCATGCTCAAGAACTCCCAAATCCTATAAGCACCTATCCTCCCTATAGGGTTCGCCAAAGCCACCACCTCTCTATTAGCTGGCACTATCAAGGCATCAGCCAATAATTGCATAAAAGCCCTAAAATACGCTAGAGTGACATACCCAATTGGAGGGTCATTAGGAACTTGAGGAGGAACTTGATTTAGAGCTTCCGGAGGAATCTCTTAGTCCCCATTGTCTTCTCCTTCCCTCCTAGCATTCGCCCTAGTATTAGCCATACCCTAAAAAAAACCAAAGTCACGGATTAGAAAATGGGCCGACTAAAGCCAAACTCTATGGCACGACTAAGAGAATGAAGAAGTGATATTTTTTTTCCTATGCATCCCATAGCCGCATATTCATAGATGTATCGCGACTCACACCAATGATTAAGACTCTACTAGACGTTCTTTTAGACAATCCTAGAGCCATTTTATACCTTTTGCTCTGATTACCAAGTTTGTCACGACCCAGGGTACCCCCTAGACGTAACATGGCGTACGCGACCCAGAAGGGGTCACTTACAAGACCTTATCATCATCATAACATAAGATCCTAGAAAAGTAGAGAAATTTAAAACTTTCTTTAAACATACACTCGAAAAGCATTTCATAAAAGCGGAAGACTTTCTAACATCTTTGTCTCAAACCATCTATGAATAACATGAATAAAAGTCTTGGGACGCAGCCCATATAAAGTCTAAAACATAAGGACAGACATAAAAGGAACATAAAGGGGTTTGTCCTCAAAGCTATGAGGACTCACCAAGTCTTCAAGTCTTCTTGCACTTAGGAACCTAGCCTCCAAGCAACACAATCTCCCAACACCCTACATTTGATTAGAATGTAGGCAACATACGTTAGTACAAAATGTACCAAGTATGAAAGCTCACACATCATCATTAAGCATCTCAAATGGTTAGTCAACATAACACATAAACCTAAGAGACAATACATATTCATAACATAAACACCAACATAAGCACCATATCATCGCAAGTTAACATAAGACATACATAACTTCATACTTAAACCATTAGTCTTTCATATTCAAGTGAACTACTTCACAAGCCATCTCCAAGCATACTTGTGCAAGACCAAGATGGAAACCCATAATACTATCCAAGCTAAGTACCTCTCTTTGGTCATTCTAGGTCATAGCCCACCTTCACAGTCAAGACCTAGGCTTTAATGCCATAAGAGCACTATACCCCTAAGTAACCACAAGGTACACTTGTGCAATGTATGTGGGGCATCCCATAACACAAAACACACTAAGCACATCCTTAAAGTCACATCATTTCTAGGTGTCACTATTGGCCTACTTTCAAATTGATAAGGAACTATCATCTTAAGTTAATTCATATCATGGAAGGCAACTATAACAACAATCCAAGTTAGGCATGCATCACATAAGAGGACACTTCATAAGTAGCTTCAAGTCAGACTTGTGCCATATATGAATGGCATCCCATACTACCACTCACACTGAGTACTCCTTTAGGCTAGCTTATTCAATGCTAACTATCTATCATTCTAGTCCATCAAAGAATAGCATACTACCATGCTAGACCTAACTACCATGGAAAACATCTTATTATACAATCTAAGCTATCAAAGGAAAGATACAAGTATACCATCCTAGCCACCTTGCAACCATTCAATATGATGCAAGCTATCCTTAGGGTAGTATGAATCATCCGCCCTAAGCTATCCTTAGGAAAGATTGGTGTCTTAATCCTAAGCTGCCATGAAATGGTCTTGGCTTAACTAAGTCATACTACCATGAAGGACTTCTAACCATGCTACTTCAAGCTACCAATAGGAGAGTATAGATCCTCAATCCTAGGCTACCATGCCTATACTAATGCAAGTTACCATGCAAAAAACCCTACCAATGCTAGTTCAAGCTAACCCTAAGAGAGCTTAATTCCTCAATCCCAAGCTATCATGAGATCTACCATCCCAAGCTACATAATTCAACTATGCATAAAGGAATCATAAGATTCAACCTCAAGCTATTCTATTCAAACAAGCATGATTCATTTTGGGTGATTAACCTTTCACATTCTACATAGATGCAAGATATCTCATCATATTAGAATTATTTTTTAAGACCTATTGATCAACATTATGGCTTCAAGCCCTACATTCAAACTTTACTCCACAATCATCATACTAGTCTAGATCACAAGACACATTCACCCTAAGCCTTAGTCATAAACAATTCTAAGCATAATACATCAAAAGTACCAATTCTTAATCATTTCAATTCATATTCTATTCATATTCTATAATACGTGCATAAGTCTAGTTCAATTCATGATTTCATATTTCTATCATTGAATAAGTTCCATTCATGACAACAATCCAAGAGAATCTAGCAAGAATCATCAATCCCTCATCAAAAGACACAAACCCACATACTTGGAATTAGGTTTAATCAAGGAACTCACATAAATTCTTCATAATATCATGAATCAACACTAAATTAATCATATATGAGTAGTATCCAACTATTTGGAATCATTCCCACCTAAAACCCATACATTGGAAGTAACCCCAGCTTGATTGGGATTCTTCTTCAATAATTAGGGGAAATTCTAGGGGACTCTATGGGTGGAAGAACCCATAGATGAAGAGCTAAACATACCTTAATCAAAGCCCTAGGACAATCCTTTAGCAATAGATCCTTTGTTCTTGACCTTAGCTTCAACCCTAGCGTCTTCTTCAATGGAGGTTCTTCTTAGAGAGAGAAATATTCTAGAGAGGAGTGATTTGGGGTTTTTATTCTAAATGACCTAGATGGGGTGGCTAAAAACTTAAAAGTATTTATATAGGTGTATAAAACCCTTACAAAATGACTGGACCACAAAAGAGGTATATGTCAAATTAGCTCACACTCTTCGAGGTTGCCTAAGATCATATCGAGAGATAGCCTTACTTAGTTGACCGGACCAATGGGGAAAATTCTAGGTGTTATCATGCATGGTTCATAGTAAGTTCATCACAGAAGGCATTGACACCAAAGTCAAACAAGACTCAATATTTTTGCTAGTGTGCAACGTTCATCAACAGAGAATCAATTTGATAGTTGGCTAGTCACAATGAGATGCAAAGAGTTCACATATTGACTATGTAACTTTACTTGGTCTCATCGCAGCTGCACATTCATGTTCGTTCGATTATGAGCACTATTTAAGTCATCGATATTGATCGAAATTGAGACTCAAATTTGCTGAAGAACAGCCATATTCAAGTACATACAAGAGTGGGTAAAAAATTTGGAGGGGTCAAAATCATTTACAATTTTAAATAAATGGAGCCACAAGCTCAAAGATCCATAAGAAGCAGTTTAAAACACAATTTTAAGCACAACGACCCAAATATATAAACAAAACACAAAATATCAATATTCACACAAAAGGTGGGCCTCACCCCACCACGAATAAAAACTATTGGTCCTTAAATGCAAATGAAGTAAAGTATCCAAAAGTGAAAGAAACTAAGACAGAGAGGGAGGTAAAGAAAGGATCCTGTCTATGCAATCTCTCCATCTGTCCGAGCCTCAGTGCCCGGTGCAACAGTCTGTACTTGGGCATCAGTGCCTGGAATCACCTCATAAGGAATAACAGTGCCAGATCCACTAGGAGCTGCTGTGGATGTCTCAGTCAGTGATATCTGGATCACCAGCTGCACAATTGTCTCCACCAAATCTGGAAATCTCTAAATATGTTCTCCTCTCGACTCTCTATCATCGCATCATCGTGCACCACCATTTGCTCCTCGTCGGTCTCTACATTTGACTCCTTATCTGCTGTACCATCCCTCTGTACTTCTCCGGTGGTAGCCGGAGGAATCACTGAAGTCTCTGCGCATCTTCATCATCAGTAGCCTTTATTGATGAATTAAAGTTGGTAGACTTTAGATAGTCTATGTCCTTCCTCAGATATGCTACTTCGCCTTTCAAAGTCGTTACCTCGGAGGCTTCCCCTAGTCTACTCTCAAAAGCTATGACTCTCACAGTCAACATATCAATAGAAGTTTGGAAGGGGGTGAGTGCAATAAGTATGGCACTCTCGATCATCCCTAGGATGGATCTCTCAAGTCGGGTCGCCCGCATATCAGCTGATTAGGCCAAATGCCCCATCTTCAGGATCATGGCCTGAGTAATCCTGATAGGCTGGGAGAAAGAGGAAACACTTGGGTCCTATGAAGGAGAGGAAGGAGCGGATGTACCTAAAGGCCATGAGGCCAAAGTAGGCGAAGATGCCTCTACAGGTAACGAGTCAACATCAACCTCTAGAGAAATATCGGCTGGAGCTGCTCTCCTTCCCTCCACCTCCTCTCATGTGTACTCGGCCTCAATATGCCGGATGTTAGTGGAGGATGAAGATGTGATCTCAATATCCCTCGCAGTATCCCGGGGTACTCCAGCATGTCGGCACAACTTAGTGATCAGGACTGGTAATGGCAGAGAAGTCTGTCTCTGCTTGGCTTTTATGGCCATTTCCTATAAAATCATTATTCCTAGGCCGATGCGCCTCCTAGACATAGTAGAACCAAGGCAAGCTGCTTTAGGATGGAGCAAGATGGACTCGTTCTGGGATGGCATTATGCTACTGCTAATAAAGCCAAACCAAACCTGGTAGTAATACTCAAGTCCCTTTTCTTAATAAGGCCCCCCGCCTCGATCCACCTCGGGGTGGTGTCAGAAATCAAAGGTGCCAACCAACCATTAAAGTTATCTAGGGACTGAGCAATGGGATATCCCTTGTAAGGAAATGAAAAATGCAGTGGTCTATCCAATATAGTGTTAATTTGTTCACTACTGCACCCAACTTCTCTTCCTCTGATCATGACCGACTTTACCGGTCTAAACTTGCTCACCTTCTTCTTGCTCTTGGGCACTAACTCCCCATAAGCTGTATAGAAGTTCTGAACCCAGGTAGGAATGCAAGGGCCTCGAGGCCTGGTGAACTGCTCAAACGGATGGTAGCGAAGGGTCCCCTTTACTTCTAAATACTTTTCATCTAAGCCTTCTATCAAAGGTAGCTTCTCCTCGATGATGGTTCGTAAACCATCACCTTTTAGTCTATTTAGGAGCCTGGGAGGAGGAACGACATGAGGCATGGGGGTCACAAAAGGTGCCTGAGATGGCACTCTGTTTGTTGCCGGAGGAATGGCATCTAAAGGGACTCTGGTGGATGTGGTTTGAGATCTAGCTGGGATCTCATCCCTTTGGGAAATCAAAGGCTGCTCATCTTCAAGTTCAGAAAACTCAGTCCGGGTGTCAACAACTACTCTCTTAGATGTGTGCTTTTTTCGTTTGCCTTTGTCTCCCAGTGGGAGTTCTTGTGTTCTCTTCTTTGGGAGATTTGATCCCCCTTCATTTATGTTAATACCCTGTGCTTTTTTCTGGGGTTGCCTAGTTAGGTTAGTCCATACCATATCTATAAAACATCCAAAAGAATTTAGAAATGATTCAATTAAGAGCATAGAAAAACAGTTACAGACAGACTCCTCGATCAACTTGGCGAGTCGCCTAATCTCTTTGGCTACCTAAGTCGGGTTCACCTAAAGGATTGGCTTAACATTCTCAACAAGTTTGGAATGGGAGGTCACTTTTGGAGATTGGCTGATAGCTTTCGACGAGCTAGGGCTAGCCCGCTGAATGCTCCAGTTCAGTAAGGGTTCATGGGTGCAGACAAAGGGGGAAATAAAAGATGATCGGTGAGTCATCGAGTGCCTTTGGCGACATCAACCATCTCGCTGAAACTTACAGTAGCCAACAACACATACAACTTGATATTAAAGGTGATGTGGGGATATTAGGCGAACCGCCGAGTGGTTCTGCGAGCTCGACCCAGCTCGCCAAACGACCCAAGTGCTTGTTTTCAACTCATCTTCTCAAATTCAACCCCACAACCCCAAAAAAAAAAATCAAAGCATGCACTAGTACAGTTAAGCTGAGACCCATAACACCCATTGCCCCGAGATATTCGTATATTTCCTGATTTTGCCAAATTTGGTCATTTGATGAATTTTTCCCTTAAGAATGGTGTCACCCACTCTATCATTGTGCAATTTATGTCATTTAGCACAAATACGAGTTACTCAGTCTTCAACCTACCAATCTAACCAACATGCAATCATTCCCCCATAAAATTTAACTTAATTGAAGGCACAGAAATACGGGCATTCGACGATCAAAACAATAAGGGCAAGATTAGCAAATTAAAAATGGCATTTAATAATTCTAATTCTATTAGAGAGGCCCATCATGCGAGAATACGATGTTATCATTTGAAAATGATTATAAAATGCGATGAAAATACATAGGGGATTCGGAAAACTAACCTCTTATGTCGAACAATATAAATTTGGATGCTAGGCAGCAAAGTTTTCCAACTCCAAGCACAAATCAACAACCAAAATTATTATGGAATGCAAGAATGTTGTAAATACTAACTTGGTGTCAAGCGTTTTAAATTATAAACCCTTTGGTCAAATATAACCGTCTAGTTCGCGTCCATTCGACGACATTAGTATAACTCCCCGATTTACTCAGCGATCTGGCGAGTGGTCCTTACCCCACCGACTTTTATAGGACCTTCAATTGTTTCGGGGCCTAAAGTCAGACAACATCGGGATCGCTGACTTGTTCGACGATTCACTGAATAGAACTTTTAGCTCACCAAACACAACTTCCACACACTTTCCACACTTTAACCTATACATTCAACACACCATTATTTTTAAAACAAAAATAAAGCAATAAAAGGTTTTGGGTTGCCTCCCAAACAATGCCTTAGTTAACGTCGTGGCACGACGTAGGTCCTTATTCAAACTCCATTCGTGGGATCAGCCCTAGTTTTATAAGGGCACCCCACCTTTGGCTCTGGGTAGAGGGAGGACAATACTTGGTCCATTTGGGATCCTAGTAGATGAATGAGGATGGAGTAGGAGTTTATTATTTGATTCAGCATCAAGACGTTCTCCCTCAATTCTTCCAGCACCCTATGCTTCTCATTTGCTTTTTAGAGTAGGAGCGTAAGCATTTCTTTGATCTATCCATCCTCCTTGTTCTTAAGTTTCCTTCGTTCATGAAGAGGAATATAGCGCCCCTTCTTGTTGCACTGGACATCAAGATCCCTAATATTCTTGGTTAGCTCATCTAACTGGGTTAGCAGGACTGTTAAGCCGAAGTCTCTCCTTTCTATTGCTTGATTTGGCTTATTTAAGTTGTCAAGCAATTTGGCTGCTGTCACATAAGGTTGTTGTACTAGACTACCCGAGACAATTTGATCAGCCAACATTCTATTTCCTAGAGTAAGGCATCTATAGAAACATTCCATAAGAAATATGTCGGGGATCTCATGAGTATGGCATTGACTCAGAAGTGCTTTAAACCTCATCCATGACTCATGAAGTTGTTCGCCTTCTAACTGCTTAAAGGTTAGAATCTTATCCAGGAACCTCATCACTTTTATGAGGAGGTGCTCCATTGGTTCACCATCTCCGTCATCTATACTTATTATTCTGTCTCAACACACAAGCAAGAAAGACAAAACTAAAAATTAAGCAAGTAAACTACGACTAAGAAGAACAAAAATTTTACTAAACAAAAAAATTCTCAAATAACACCACTCCCTGGCAGCGGCGCCATTTTGATGTTTGACGTAATCAACTAACACTATTTTGGTTCAAGTGCCAATTATCACGTTTAGTGATATAACCCAACCAAGGATTGGGATCGTTCCCACAGGGAGTGGTTTTGACAATTATTAGAAAAATAAAATCAAGTTCTAATTAGTCATAGCTATAAATATTTATGAATAAAAAAATACAAAATCTAAAGGGTGACGCAAAAGTCAATTATCAATGGGGATTTGTATTAATTAACAACTAAAAGAGCAAAAATATAAGGAAACTAGATATGGAGACAAGATTCTTGGGATGTGATAGGAATACAAGATAAACTAGACTATCGAGTACATGCTTTTGATAGTAAATTGTTGACCATTTATGACTAGGCTAGACTATAGTCGGGGTAAATTCTCTCTCGAGCAACTTACCCCGAATCAACTTGGTTTCTCTCAAAACTGAGTTGCCGCAATAAGCACAGCCTCCGCCTTAGCCCATTCACTCTATTGATCTGAATATGTGGGAGAAGGACTAGGGTTCACTCTCTCGAGTTAAACCCATGTCGACCCAATACCACCGGCTATCAATTTTGTAGTCTTAGTTTTACGACCTCTCTCTCTCGCAAGCCAAAAACACTAAGATGAAATCGTATTTACAAATACAATCACATTAAGTTCATACAAAACTACTAAATGAAATCACATTAAAACAACAAATAAACCATCAACAAGCAAGACCCAATAGATAATTTAACCCATATTCACAAAATCATACCCCAAGAATTGGGGTTTTAGCTAGACATGTAAAAGAGATAAAATTTATACCAATATCATTTTCCATCAAATGGGTATGAAGAATTAAGTCTTCAAACACGTCAAGAGTGAAGAATCTTCATGACCCATGTAATTTCTTGGAGTTGAAACCCTTTGAATCTTCAAGGTCTTAGAACAAATTCTCCAAAACCCTCTAAAACTTAAACTTTCTAAAAACTGCAAAAAGTTCAAATAATAGAAGTGATACTAAGCTAGAAATTTAAAACTAGTATTTATAGTGTTTGATAATTTGTGCTGCGGAGGACCATTTGGCGCAATTAATCGGGATCACTAATACGCTCGGCGATCCACCTTTTGGTTAATTTCATCGCCTTCCTATTTTTCCTTCAGCATTCTCGCGTTTTGAGGCATTGTGCAATAGAAGTACTTCTTCGTGGAACTACTTGGTAACGCGCTGATTGCTTCTTTTCATAGCAGACTTGACCTTCTCCTTCAGCCTCTGCACACCGGAACAAAAGGCGATCTCCAGGCTGATCGGCGACTCACCAACAGGGCTCGGCAATCTTCTGGCCTTCATTTCTTTGTTCTTTTCATTGGCCTTGTTCCTTCTAGCCATGTAGTGTCCATGTTTTGCCTCAAACTCCAAATACCTGAAACTTAAGTATTTACATCAGATATTGAGACAAAATATGCATTTAAGGACACTAATTCTATCAAAATATAGCCCTAAATGAGTCTAATTTGTGGACTCATCAAACCCACATACTTTGGAATTAGGGTTAATCAAGGGATTCACATAAATTCTTCATAATATCATGAATCAACACTAAATTAATCATATATGAGAGTATTCAACTATTTGAAATCATACCCACCTAAAACCCATACATTAGAAGTAACCCTAGCTTGATTGGGGTTCTTTTCCACAAATTAGGGGAAATTCTAGGGGACTCTATGGGTGGAAGAACCCATACATGAAGAGATAAACATACCTTAATCAAAGCCCTAGCACAAGCCTTTACCAGTGGAGCCTTTGTTCTTGATCTTAGCTTCAACCCTAGCTTCTTCTTCAATGGATGTTCTTCTTAGAGAGAGAAATATTTGAGAGATGAATGATTTGGATTTTTGAAACTAGACCACGGCCCATGTTGGTGCCCGTGGTCCTCTAGGTAGTAGCTCCCCTCAACTTTCAAAACTTCTAAAACATAAGGCATCTTCACATACCACTTCACGGTCCGTGGTCAAGACCACTGGCCGTGAAAGTGGTCGTGAACTTGGGGCAATAGCTTGGCCTCAAGGACTTGCCTCCTAAGTGGCTAAGAAGTCTTCACGGACCATGGTCCACACCACTAGTCGTGAACCGTTAAGCAGTAGCTTGCCAAGGTTGGGCAGCCCTGTCCCTTTGGCTTAGGCTTGCCCTTTTGCCTTGGTACTTCCCCTTCCCATGCTCAACCAAACACTCAATGGTCATCTAGGATACTAGGTCTAATATGTACCTTGATGTTGAACCACTGAACTCCTTACTCTAAGCACGTAAAGTCTCATCTACGACTCTATTTCTCATACATCAAGAACCCTAGCTTGTGGCTCTAGTTTGGTCTACTAGTTTCTGAGGTATTACAACCCTAAGTCTAACCCCGAAGACCCCTTTAAACCACAATTCTGCCCCAAATATGGCGGACCATGAATGGGGACCACGTCCCGTAGGTCCATCCACGCCTCGTGGATGACCTTCGTGGGTCATGGCCCGCAAATGCAAGCCACAACCCCAGATGACAGAGGAATTGTACCATCCATAACCCCATCCATGGTTTGTGGATGGGGGTTTCTTGAACCATGCCTGCAATCTGTCAAGTGACACGACCATATGAAGGGTGAAGTGATAAATTCACCCTTTGCTTAGTTAAGTGTTTGGACGGTTATTTTAGGGTTATTAAGGTATTTTAAGAGCATTAAAACAATAAAATACTATTTTAGATTTCATTATTTAAATTCCCCAAATCAAAACCCATCCCTCTCAAAATATCTTCTCTCTAGAACTCCATTGAAGACCAAGAGAAGAAGAAGACATAGGGCTTGAAGAGGAAGGCTATTGGGTAGATTTTCATGGGATTCTTCAAGAAAAAGGTATGGTGATCCTTCATCTAGGGTTAGCTTTCACCCTAGAATCAATTTCAAAATAGTTTTCAAAGTTTGAAGTTTCTCAAAAACCCTAGATTTTACTCAATCTCATGGGTTCTTTCATCAAACATTTTCAAATGGTTTCTAATGAGAAATTATGATTGTATTGATGTTTATTCGATGATTTAAGGTGAAAATACTTTATGAACCCATAATTTCTCTCAATTCCTAAATTGTGCCTTCTGAAGTGGGTTTGTTGACCATGAATGAATGTTGATGGATTATGCCTAGATTGATTTAGATTGTTGAATTGTGTCATCATCTATGCCTAATTATGGTGAATTGTTGGTGAATTGAGGATTTGTGATCATAACCTTGAGAGGGCAAGTTGTGACCTAATTTCATGTTAAAGTAGAATTGTGCTTGAATTGTTGATCCACTTGAAAGGTGGAGGTGTTTACTTACTATGTACATTGTGATGATCATGATGTCGTATATATGAATGTCATATGAAGGATATGCATGTGATTGCAATGATAGAATGATGATCATGTATTCAATGTATTTGTGTAAGTATTGAAAGGCTATTTCTCAATTTGACACTCATGAATGATAATGGTGGAATGTGAAGAGTTTCTTAATTGATAGGCTAGTGGAATTCCTTTCATGAGTATAAGAATGTAATGAGGGACAATGAATAGATAGTCTTATGGCATTATTTTCATGGGCAATCTAGACCTATCCTTGAATGTACCATGGATCGATAGGCTTATAGCATTCCTTCCTTGTGTAATGATTTATCATGGGTCGATAGGCCTATGACATTCCTCCCTATACACTAATGTAATATGAATGAAATAATCTATCGGAATGTAGGCTAAGCGCCGAGTGGATATGGTTAGATGGGAACTCTCCCAACGTTAGGATAGAGTTCCAATGAACATCTTTATATCCCATAACTATGTGCCCACATAGGATATTAGCTAGCGAATTTCATCCGAGCTAATGTTACCGTTCTACCTTAGGAAAGTAGAACACCTCTTTACGGTGTGGGGCTATATGACCTCGGATTTCATGTCTAACTTGCATGGTCTATGTCGGTTAAACGCTTATTCCCATCATGTGAGATATGCATTATGGTTTCTTGAGGAGTTCTACAAAGTGTGGGTGGTAGTATGGGATGTCATCCATGCATTGCACGAGTAGGCTTTGAGAGGGTCATATTGAGTTCTCTAAGCCTTAATGGCTAATGAATGAATGTGTCTTAAATGAAGTTAATGAAGATGTTGACTTAAATGCTTAAATGTAAAGATGCATGCTATACTTGGATTGTATTATGAGTTACTTCCTTGTCATGACTTATTGTATATGAATGTGCCTTGTCTAGGGTGACTTGAAAGGAGTACTTAGGGTGAGTAGTAGTATGGGATGCTAGTTGCACATTTCACAAGTATGGCTTAGAGTTGTCTTAGATGTTGGTCTTAATGTGATGATGTGACTCATGTAATGTTTATGTTTCTTAAATGCTTTAATTATGTAAAGGTGGAAAGGATGACTGGTAAGTTCACTTTTGGTGACCTTAAGGTGGTACCTTAGTGTGGGTGCTGGTATGGGACACTATCCATACATTGCACAAGGTATAACTTGAGGGTTACTTGAGGTGAAGTCTTAAGGAGAGGTAAAGGGTTATATGTGATCTTATTCAAATGTGAAATGTGACTTGTATGTTGGTTGTGACTTATATTATGCCTCTTTTATCGATGTACATGAATTTTACCAAACGGCATAAAAGCATGACTTTCCAACAAACGTCCCTTTTTAAGCATGTTTTTGCATGGTCATCATATTTATTACATTTTTGTGTGCTAACCCATATTTCTCTTATTTTTACAACAAGTGTAGGTTCCAGCAAGTGATTTCATTCTCTCTAGTGGACCTTGGATTAGAGTTCTCCAAGACATCTTTAGTATGTCCTCATAGGTCGAGGACAAGGACTTTTATTGTTTATAGTTCTTTCTTGTTTTGAGACTACTGTTAAGACTTTGATTGTAAAGGGACGTGACCCTATCTTGTTAAAGTTTTGTCTAAGATGGCCATGTGAGACTTAGATTTCCGCTGTGTCTTTTGAAATAATTTAATGAGTATTTGAATGTTTTGAATCATATGGTCTTGAATAAAAAGTTTTAATTACGTACTATTTCTATTACCTATGAAATGAATGAGCTATAAGGCATGTATTAGAATTCCCTTTCCAAGCTTATCGTGTTTATTGATGATATCCTCATTTACTCTAGGAATAAGGAAGAACATACAAGTCATTTGAGGGTTGTCCTGCAAACTATCAAGGATCACTAATTATTCGCTAAGTTTAGCAAATGTGAGTTTTGCTTACAATCTGTTACTTTCCTTGGGCATGTAGTATCCAGCGAAGGGACCCGAGTGGATTCCTAGAAAATAAAAGCAGTGAAATAGTGGCCCAAACCTACCTCTCCTACAGATATCAGAAGTTTCTTGGGTTTAGCGGGTTATTACAGAAAGTTTGTGGAAGGTTTATCATCCATAGCCTCTCTATTGACTAAGTTGACTAAGAAAAAGATTAAGTTTCAGTGGTTAGATGATTGTGAGAAAATCTTCATAAAACTAAAAACTAGGTTGACTACAACTCCTGTTTTGACTCTACCAGAGGGATCAGACGGTTATGTTATCTATTCTGATGTATCCATAGTTGGCCTAGGTTGTGTGTTGATGCAGCGAGGTAAGGTTATAGCTTATGCTTCCAGACAACTTAAGGTGCATTAGAAGAACTATCCAACTCAAGACCTCGAGCTTGCAGTAGTGGTGTTTGCACTTAAGATTTGGAGACACTACTTGTATGATGTTCATGTAGATGTGTTCACATACCATAAGAGCTTTCAGTATGTGTTCACCTAGAAAGAGTTGAATCTTTGCTAGAGGAGATGGCTTGAGTTCCTCAAGGACTATGACATGAGTGTGCATTACCATCCTGGTAAGGCGAATATAGTAGTAGATGCTCTTAGTAGACTATTGATGGGTAGTGTGGCACATGTAGAGGAAGAAAGAAAGGAGCTAGCAAAAGATGTTCACAAACTTGCTCGCCTAGGAGTTCGTCTTATGAGCATATCAGATGGTGCTGTAACATTTCAAAATGGGTCAAAATCTTCTTTGGCAGTAGAAGTTAAGGAAAATCAAGATAGTTATCCAATATTGCTTGAACTAAAGGGGGTAACCCACCAGCAGAGGGTGGAGGTTTTCTCCCAAGGGGGAGATGGTGTGCTTTGCTTTCAGAGTCGATTATGTGTGCCTAAGGTGGGCGAGTTGAGACAATAGATTCTTGCAGAATCCCATTACTCCAGATATTTTATTCATCCAGATGTCACTAAGATGTACCGTTATTTGTGGAAAGTCTATTGGTGGAATGGTATGAAGAGGGATATAATGGATTTTGTGGCTAATTGCCCCAATTGCCAGCAAGTCAAGGTAGAACATTAGAAATCAGGAGGTATGACTCAAGAGATCGACATTCCTACTTGGAAGTGGGAAGTTATCAACGTGTACTTCATCACAAGTTTACCTCGTACTCACAGACAACATGACTCCATTTGGGTGATAGTTGATAGAGTTATTAAGTCTTCATGCTTTCTGGCGGTCAAGAGTACAGATTCGGGGAAGGACTACGCCAAGCTTTATATTAATGAGATAGTTAGGTTGCATGAGGTTCCTTTTTCTATCATTTTAGATAGAGGTCCTTAGTTTACCTCTCATATTTGGAAGTCATTTCATAAAGGTCTTGGTATTGGTTAATCTTAGCACAACATTTCATCCACAGATGGATGGGCAAGCAGAGCATACCATTCAGACCTTAGAGGACATGTTGAGAGCTTGTGTGATCGACTTCAAGGGTAGTTTGGATGATCACCTTCCTCTTATTGAGTTCTCCTACAATAATAGTTATCATTCCAGCATTCAGATGGCCCCTTACGAGGCATTGTATAGGCATAGATATAGATCTCCTGTTGGTTTGTTTGAAGTGAGGGAAGCAGCCTTGATAGGACTAAATTCAGTTCTTGATGTTATGGAGAAAGTGCAACTCATTAAAGATAGACTTAAGAATGCCAAAGTCGCCAGAAGTCTTATGCAGATGTAAGGAGAACGGAACTAGAGTTCCAAGTTAATGATTGGGTTTTCTTGAAGGTGTCACCTATGAAGGGGCTGATGAGATTTGGAAAGAAAGGGAAGCTCAGTTCTTGATTTGTAGGCCCTTACAAGATTCTGAAAAAGATTGGTAAAGTGGCTTATGAGTTAGAGTTGCCAGCAGAACCAGCAGTAGTGCCTTCGGTTTTTCACATTTCACTTTTGAAGAAGTGGGTGGATGATCCAGCATCCGTAGTGCCATTAGAGAGTGTGGTTGTGAAGGATAGTCTCACTTATAAGGATGTACCAGTTGATATTCTTGAACGCCGGGTTAGAAGGTTGAGAAATAAAGAAGTCACTTCAGTAAAGGTTTTGTGGAGGAGTTAGTCCGTAGAGGGAGCTTATCCTCATCTATTCCCTTCCGATTCCACTCTAGCTTGACCTAATAGTTCCTCCCCAATTTTTAAGTCATTCATGCAAAAATTCAGTCTTAATATCATGTTCCTTCAATTTGTATTTGCATTTTCAAAGTATTTGCATGTTCTTGGAATCTAGTTCAGTCAGAAATCAGTTTACAAAGTTTAATGGTAGGGTTGCAACTCATCTCCTCCATTTCAGCTAGTTTAGTTTTCATTCGAGGACGAATGTTCCCAAGGGGAAAATATTGTAACACCTCAAAAACGAAACCTAGAAAAAAATTGCAGAAACTTACCTGAACTAGTGAACCACGGCAGGGTTCACAGACCGTGATAAGGTCGACGGTCTGTTGACCTGCCTGTGGTCATAACTTGGACTTCATCAGGCCCAGACATCAGACCACGAGTACTTTCACAGTCCGTGGTCTTGACGATGAGTAGTCCTCGCGTCTGTGATGTCTAGGTAGTGGCCCCCCTAGTCAGTCCCTTAGACCTCCACACCCAATTGAAGACCACGTGGACCTTTATTGTCCGTGGTCCTTCACACGGGTCGTGGGGTGGTCCGTGAAGGCCATGTAGTAGGCCCCTACACCTAAGCCTCTAGACCTCAGCCCAAGTGAGGACCATGGGGACTTTCACAATTCGTGGTCCTCCACACGGGCGGTGGTAGGGGCTCGTGAACAAGACCCCAGAAACCACCAGCTACTGGACCAAGACCACCACTAGCTCCATGTTCCGTGGTCCCTGTCACGGTTCTTGAGAGTGGTCGTGGTCAGCCCCGTCAAACTTTTAAGTGGGGTTATTTTGATCTTTTCCCCTATTCGTTGGACACCTAAACTATGTCGTTTTAACCCTAAACTACATGGTTTTAGTTAGTTTTAGCCTAGAAACATAACTAGAACATACCTAAGTCAAATATTTCATCAAAACTTAAAAACTTAGAGCGTACAGAGAAGAAAGAGGCGACCTAACCCTAGTTCAAGAACGCAGCAAGGTTCCATAGTTCCAGGTCCGAAATCGAAAGATTTATCTGTGGAATTCTTCACCAGGTATGTGGGATTTGAATAGTGGGTTCATTTAGCCCATAAGGTCCCTAGAATTCAGTCAAATTCTTGATTCCCTTATTATTTTTTAGACCTAGGGTTTCTAGAACTTCAGCAGATCAGTATAAAATTATGTACTTTAATGATCCAAATCAGATTATCATGTTGTTACATCGTTTCTTGTATGAATTCCAGAACCCTAGCTATGTAGTTCTTTAGTTCTCGAATTACACATGCTAGGTCAGATATTTCAGTTATTTCAGGTATAAATGCCTCAGTTTTTGAATGTGTCATTATCAATATATTGATGTTGGATTCTCAGTTTGCATGTCACTTTTGAGCAATCTAGTATATTACAGAAATTCAGTCATAATGTGTTAATCATTTAGTCTATTGAGAGTAGCATAATACCTAGTTGGACTAGGGTCAGTAAACCATATAGTCCCAGAACTACGGGCGATGTAGGTTGGATGTCCCCTCTGTGGTAATCATTTAGTGATCACGCCAGTCATGCCTCTATACCTGTGGCAGGGTATATTGGGTCCTCTCGATAGGACGTATACATCGGACTTCACATTTAGCTCATGTTGTTTTATTATCGATTATTAGTAGCTCCCACAGTTCAGTCAGACTCTATTGCATTGACCACATTTTCAGTACAGTCATTATTCAATCTCAGCATCTTATGAATTTGGTCATTGTATCCAGTTGTTTCAGTATTCAATATCTATATCATGTTCAGATTATATTCTTGCTTTATTGCTTGTTCAGTTATATGTTTATTTCAGCTTTTCTCTATTATGCTTGCTCAGTACCTTTCAAGTACTGATGCATACTATGCGCTACATCTTCTCGTGATGTAGGTTCAGGTTTTCAGCATCCAAATCACGCATAGATCGGTTCTCGATCTCCAGTTCAGCAGCATCAATGGTGAGTCCTCATTCTTCGAGGACAATAGTCATGTTATCATTTCTGCTTTTTAGTGTTTCTGTTTCAGTTTTGCTAGACTTAGCTGGGGCATGTCCCAACACTTCTAGTCAGTTAGAGGCTATTTTCATATATAGTTAGAATCAACTTAGTTTTTGAGTTGATATTTATCTTATATTAAACTCTCATATTTGATATATTCAGTTTTAGTTTATGGATATTCCCCATCATTTCAGACTTACTTCATGATTAGCTTCCACATCAGTTATTATTATTCTTAGTATGCTCATGTCATGCCAACATGGTTAGCTTGGGGTCAGTTGTGATCCTAGGTCCTATGTCTGCGCTCGGAGGTAGCTCGGGGTGTGACACGATCCTAGTTGTGGATTTAGTCATTCATGCTTGAGTTATCACAATTCATATTAGGGTTGATACGATAAATCATGAACTTACAATTAGAATAGATGAAATCTAAAATCTTGAATTGAAGAACCAACACAAATTTCATAAACCAAACTTTAAGAATTAAATTTTTATATTATTTGCAAAATATTTCCCAAAGCCAAAACAAAGTATCACAAAAAGTCTAGCAACCCTAAAAGGAAATTTACAACTAATAGTTATAGAAAATAAATCCTAAACCAAGTAGGAAAAGGAAGCCTAAGGAAATCTTGTTTTGGGAAGTGTCACGAATGGGTGGTCACCTATGGCTCGTCACAAGTATGATGGCAGATAGTTGCCACCATTAGTCACCAATTAGTCAAAATTCTTGAGGATGCCATCGACGGGCATGACCTACGGCTCATAGGTTTACGAATGGACTGTCATGTTCAATCGTCCTTCATGGACTGGAAATTATCTTCTATGAAGTCATCTATGATTCATCATCGACGGCTCGTCTATTGCTCTACTATTCCATACTTAGTCTATTTTCCTCATCACGTTACCCTCGCCTTACACCTATGACTCGTTGAGGGAATGATGGCTCATAGGTGGGCTCATCTGTTACCAAGTTTCTATTGTTTCAAGCACTTTCAACACTAACTGCTCAAAAACCTATTTCCTGCAAAATTAGATCAAAAGACCATCACATCTAATTAATACATGCCTAATACTCATGCAAAACTCCAAGTATAATGCATCAAAATATCATAAACTCACGGTATATCACCCACTAGAAGGTAAGAATCCCATAATCCAGAAAAACAATTAATAAATATAAGTGTAGAATCAAATGGAAACATTGAAAGCATCTAACTTAGGTCATCTAAAATAAACTTGATCCCACACCCAAACTCTATTTTAAGCAAGAATCCACAAGGGGGCTCACAATTAGCCCAGAAGTTTTGGGATCTACATGAAAAGTCGTTCTTGACCAAAGACAACATTTAGGAGCTAACCACACTTATGGAGCTCTCATCTGGGAACATTTACCAAAAATGTTTATCAAGGTCAAACTTAGGCCAAAACTCAAAAGGTAAAACCTCCTAATCACACAAACTCGCACTAAAAGCCTCAGTAGTTGTGTCAACCATGCCACTAGCCTAAAATAACCCTTCCAGAGTTGATGGTAACATTACAATTATATTTTGAGGTCACTATTGTAAAACCTCAGATTAAAAAAAAAAAAAAAAAAGATAGCATGAGACCATAGAAGGCATCCGTAGAAAGTGGGTTAAGTTTTTGTGAAAATCAAGTATCAATATCTCATTTGATTGTTGATCAAGATGGTCCATAAAAAGTTTGATGAGTCGTAGATAAGTTTCATAGGACAGTTTGAGAAATAGTCAAATATTAGGATCAAAGTTGAGTTCTACGGTTGGGGTCAACTAATTATTGAAGCTTCTACGAGCCACAGTTCACTCTCGTCAAAATTGATTAAAATATAAAGCTCAATTATTGGGTCTAAGGTTGAACAGTATGGACCGTAGGAATTTCTATGGTCTTTAGGTCATACCAGTAGACCAAGTCGGCAATTATTTTATAGATTTTTGGATCTTTTCCTCAAGTGCTTAATACATAAGCTATGTAATTTTTATTCCTATTCTAAGCACTATATAAGTATTTTAAGTCCTAAAACTACCCATTATTAGATCACTTTAAGGTCTCAAATTCACCATAGATTTTGGCTTTGGTCATTAAGGTATATTAATATTCACCTATGGATTTCTTTCCTCCATTAGGTCCCCAAGAATCCCAATTTCTACAAGTTCAATTCTCAATTCAAAGGTAGGGTTTTATAAAATTTCTATGGGTTCTTGTCAATTATTATTCAATTAATTATTTTCTATCTTCTAATGCATAAATTGAAATATTTACATGATTTTATAATAAATTCATATGAACCCATGCATGATCCATTATTTTTTACTATGAATACATGATGAACCTTATGAACTATGAAGTTATGCATGCTTTTATGAAATTAATGTATATGACTTGAGGATGCTTTTAGACGAAACTATCAATGAAATTCTGAAAGGCTTTCTCACATAAGAATTTATCAGGTTGAATAGTTTTCTCACCTAAGTTGTATCAACTTTTAAGGAGCTATTCTAAATAACTTAAACTTTTATTGATAGCTTAATGGTGCCTTTACATGGATAATGAAATGAATATGATTATTTACTATTCTATGGGATGTTACTTAACATCGAGATGACATTGAGATTGAGGCTCTCTCATTATTAGAGGTTGGGTCTCTAGTAGCAATCTTTTTGTCACTAACTACGTGCCCCCATAAGTTGTTTTAGCTAGTGGATCCAAGTAAGCTAGAAGTTATGGTCCTTGGCATGGAGAATAGGACATCTATTTTTGGTATGGAATAGACACCGAATTCCATGGTTTAACTCATATGGTCTATGCCAGTTAATGGTTAACACCCCATAATAAACGAACAAGGTTACTTTCAATGTATCTCACTGAAGTGTTTTATATATATTAAGCTTGCTTTGACCATGTATATGACTTGTTCTTTTCAAATATCTTACCTTTTGCCTTAGCTTCATCATTAGATGTCATGTAAAGTCCATTAGAATGATTTAATATCGTTTGTGTATTGTGATCATACTTAGTACATTCCATATACTAAATCATAGTTGTACCTATATTTTTTCACTTATATATGGTCCGACGCTCCTACCTCATATAGTTGTGGCTAGTTGGTGTCCCTTTTTAACTCGAGTATTAGTGAGTCCTCATGTTTCGAGGACAAAGACACTTTTATAGCTTTTTGTTATTTCAGTTTCATGCTTTGTACGTGTTGTTGGGCTAAATCCCAACCACTTCTTTTTTATGTAATAGATGGCATGTGGAGACTATGTTAGACTTTAGCTTTGTCAAACTCTTTTATGATATGAGAATGGTTCATTTGAAATCTTTATCTCTATTATCTTGTATGATGTATGTGTGGCTTATGTAAGGCTTTTTTGGGTTCTATATGCCATATTATGCCTAAGGTATACTTTGCGTTGTGACAAACTTTGTATTCAGAACACTAAGTTTAGAAAGGTCCTAAGCTGTCTCAAAAGTCATGTTAAGTAGAGTCTTGTACATTAGTGTGAAGGACACCACACTTATGAATAGAAGGCTGCAAGATGTATTAGAAATTCCACGTCTTTCATCATTCTAAAGTCGTGTGATAGAGTGTAACTCTATATGTCTCCCTTCTAATCCTTATTCGATCCCTTTTTAGGATATTGCCCCTGGAAGAGCATATGTTAGAAGGAATGCAAGTGAGAATGTGGAACAAGAAGCTACTTAAGTTGTGATCAACCCTTTGGCCGAACAACTGACTAATGTGGAGTTCCAAGCCGCTTTCCAAGTGTTGGCTCAAGCCATTATGGCCCAAGCAAAAACATCCCATGCCAATATAGAGGCTAATGCTCCTATGAGCACAAATATAGGTATGGTCGAAACTAGAGTTAGGGACTTCACTGGAATGAATCCCCCAAAATTTAATGATTCCAAGGTTGAGGAAGATCCTCAAGAGTTCATTGATGAGGTGTATAAGGTTTTGATGATCCTGGGAGTGATGATAATGCTCAACTACACTTCATCCAATTCTAAGTGTAGGCGGCCAAAATCAAGTATAAACCCAACTAAGAGTTGGGGTCGATCCCATAGGGAGTGATATGGTAAAGAATTCAATTATGAAGTAAAATGGTGTTCAAATCGGTTGTAGGTGTAGACATTTTATAAACCATAAAGTAAATGGAAAGGGTTTGACAATTAATGTCAAATGTGGGGTTTTGAGTGAACAGTAAACAACTACGAATAACCGAGAATAAACAGGTAGAGAGGGTTCCTTGGGAGTGTGATCAATTGAATGCCAATTTTGTTAAATGGGTGATTATTATTTACTAGAAATCGTTGAATCTTAGTGGGTAGTCTAGGCTTTAGGTGCAATAGTCATTTCTCATTCAACTATCATGAATCAAGTGAGTTCTCTTGAACCTCGACAAGCATAACACATATAAACAATCCAATACTTGAATCAATCTACTTTTTCAAGCTAGATTAGTAGGATTGAATTTAGACCCACTTTCTCAAGCTAAATCCACAATAACCCAATCACTACAATCATCAATTAATAGTTTTATCTCTAAAACTTATTTCTCAAACAAGCCTAAAATGCTAGGCTATAATTGTATTTGCAACTACAATTTATCAATTGAAACTCAAGTATCAATTGAACCCACTTCAAATCAACAATCAAATCAGTAAATCTCTAACACCCATAAGCTAATTGAAGCATTTAATCACATAGTCACACCACAAAGAATAGGGGTTTTAGCCACACATAATAAAGACCAATAAATTGTTACCAACTATGTTTTCCATCAGCTTGGGCAAACAATCCACAAGTCATCAAAAATAATCAAATTGAATTCAAAATCAAAATAAACCCTAAATCTCTACTCAAAAAGTTAAAGAACAATGTTTAAAATGTTAGGGATTAAAAAACCCGGAACTTGACAATGTGGGAGCTCCTTTTTTTTCTTTTGAAAATTGCATTAATATATTCCAAGAATTTCAGCTTCGAAACCACTCGGCGAAATAATTCGAGCTTGGCCGACCAGGTCGGCGATGTGTCGAGTGCTCCTTTCCATCACCTTCTTGCCTTGGATTATTAACCTTTCTTTATTGTAACTTTAGGCGGTCGAGGTCGGGCTCACTGACCTGTTCGACGATGCTCCAAGTACTCCCCTTCTCGCCTTTTTGGCTTGCCTTTTAACCCATTACTCTGTGACTTTAGGCGGGCTAAATCGTCATCACTGAGTATTTTGGCGATACGCCAAATTATTCTTTTTATCGCCAAGTTGAACTTATCAGTGGGCTAGCCTGCTAGAACTTTTGGTGAGCTGAAGGTCTACTCGACAATTTGTCGAGTGGCTTCGGCGAGTACCAACCTTGTTTTTCTTCAGTTTTTTTGCTCCTTTTTGCTAGTTAAGGTCCTGACTTTTCTCATTTTCCTTCCTTGATGCAAATTAGCATATTAATATCTATTTAAATCATAAAATTGACATTGAGCACACTAAAACTTTTAATATCAAGCCCTAAATGAGTCGAAATCCCCGACTCATCAACACCCCAACTTAAACTTTTGTTTGTCCTCAAGTAAACCACAAGATCAATTAGTTTAACAGAGATGTCTTCAAATAGTGCTACTCAAGATTCAACATGAATGCAGGCGATGCTCAATCTACCCATGCAATGTTCAATTGTGCACTACAAGTTTCAAATTGTGACTAGCCATAATCAAATAGAATTCAAGCTCACAATGCTTGCTTCAATTGCAAATTCAAGCTTAACCAAAGTATTTGAATGCCCTCATATCAAGAATGATTCCATGCCCATATAAAGCTCATCAAAATTTAAGAATTAAGGAATCAACATCAACTCTCACACTCTCAAAGATAAGCACATGGATGATTCAACCTATAGGCTTGCCCGTATTTTCCAATCAACATGGCATTAACCTCAATCTAGATCGCTAAGGTCTTTCAAGTCTTGCAATGGGGTTGAGGGTAAAGTTATGATCATTTTGGCTTAGTGAGTTCCACCTTCATAAAGCATGGCTTGCATTTCACTTTTTTTTCCTTTTCTTTCACTCTTTTTTATTTTCTCAATCCACCCTAAGTTCTTTTAAGCATTCTTCATTGGATAGCCCATTTGTTTTATTCATCGCACAAGATTCATTGCGACACTCTTTTTCAATCTTCTTCTTATTTTGATTTTCTTCTCTCTTTTTCTCTATATGGAGGGGTTTCATCTTTTTCAACACAATCCATCAAGGGTAGATTTTTCACAAACTTCTCGACTTTCATTTTTTTACACCACACCCCCAACATAGGCTTTTCGCCTAAGTTGGCTATTCAAACGGACCAATGCTTAGGAAGGTTTTAAGTGATGGGGAAAGAGGTCAAATGTGTTCATGTTTCTTCCAAAGAAAAGGTTAGACTAAAATGGTGCCAAGCTAGGTTCACACTCTCACAAGGTGGTCACAAAGAGGTATAATAGCAATTTGGTTCACTCTCCAAAAAATTGTGCCTAAGATCATATCTATCATTCACCTACATTAGTTGATTGGACCAACGGGGCACGTTCTAGGTATTACCAAGCACAAATTTCAAAATAATCTCACCACACATAGCATTCAACACAATCATCAATCAAGATTCTACAAATTTCGCCCACGTGCAACTATCATCCCAAGATTTATTTCGACAATCGGCCAGTCACGATGAGATAATAAGAGTTCACACATGACTCATGCAACTCAAATTTGCCTCATTGGAATCGCACAAACATATCGTTAAACCAAGAGCACTATTTAAGTCATTGGTATTGATCGTAACCAATCCTCAAATTTGCAAAAGAATATCCATATTAAAAACCATTAGTCACAAAGATAGGCATCCAAAACACGATAAATCCAACCTAAGAGGTTAGGTGTGAAGATACCACCTCACCAAACAAAACCTAACATTGTCCTCAATGCAAATATAATGAATGTAGCTAACAAGACAAGCAAGTAGGGATAGTTGAATGAAAAGATTAAAGTAGGAAGACTCTTCACTTCACGCCCAGTCAGCGAGTAGGTGCCAGGCATGCCAAACCATTCGACGAATCGCCAAGCTGGCACACGCTCACTGAATATTCAAGAAAGGTAGTCTGCCAAATTGAGCAAAAAGGCGAGCTTAGTCGAGCTCACCGACTGGTTCTGCGGTTTGCCAAAGGTTTATGCCGCTTGCTGAAATTTCTAGAATAAGTTTTTCTGCTTGTTGAATCAAAAGGGCACTCTCAGTCGGGCTCGCAGACTGGTTCGGTAGTGCACCAAAAAGTCAAACATCTCACCGAATTTTTGTTATGTCAGAAATAAGGATTTTGACCTACAAATTTAGCAAACGTTATTCAAGAACAACTAAAACTTTGGTTGCTGTTGACACCCAATTTTGACCGACCTTCAATCATTTCGAAAATGCTGTTTGATTAAAAAAATATATATATTTAAAAAAAAAAGTTCAAATATTGATTAATTTTGTCTAAAATTACATGTTTATTAGGCATGATTTTCAAAATTGGTGTATTTATTATCAAAAATTATTGTGATGAATCATATTTACCAATAGTTAAACTTGAAGCATTACTTTACATAATTATTTTAAATATTTTAATGTTTAATCGAATAGCATTTTCTTAATTTTCCACCAAATTATTTTAATTTCAGCCTATTCTATTCAAATTTATTTCAATTCAAGCCTTTCTTATTCAATTCATTTCGATTTTAACCACTTCAATTCAATTTCTTATTTCAATTATAGCCACATTATTTCAAATCTAGCCAAATTTTATTTCAATCTTGGCCATTCCTAATCAACTCTCAAAGACCCATTTCATCTCAACCGTCCATCCCATTCCGAATTAATCTCGACCCTCCATCTCACTTGATCTCAACGGCTGAGATCAAGTCCCCCCACTTTCCTTCTTTTATCCAAAAGAATACCCCAAACCCTATTTTTTTTTCTTCACTCTTTCTCCCCCTCTCTCTAGCGCCGCTCCTTCTCCTTTTTCTCTCCAAATCGCCGCCTCCGACGGGACGAGCAGCAGGCAGAGGACCACCAATCGCCGCCCCTCTCCTCTCCTCTCTTCTCCTCTTTCCTCTTCCCCTGCTCTCCCTCTCCATCCTCTCTTCTCTCCAACCGGCGAAACCAGTAGCTCAGCGAGAAAGCAAGAGCCAACTACCGGCGAAGCAACCAGTAGCCCCGGTGACGTGAGCCACCGGCGAGGCAGACAGCAGCAACGAACGGCGAGGATCGCCGGTCCGCTTCTCTCTCTCCTAGTCCGACGAGCAACTACGAACAGCAACAACAACTCCGACAACACCCAGCTCCAGCAACCTAAAAATGAAAGCAACGATGAGAGCAGATAATTGCTCCGGCTCAAGATTCCGGTCATGCAGTGGATTCCGGCAAATTTCCATTTGATGGTCGAGTTTTGGTTAAAAGATGGATCTGTAACAGATCCATCCGAGTAAGTGTTCGACTATTTTATATATCCCTTATTTTAGTTCTTTGGTTGGTTTTACTGAAATTTCAGTATCCTATTATCTTGTTTGCTGGCTGTTTAGTTTGCGTGATGTACTAACGGATGATTCTCAAAAAGCATATCTAAGTTGTGTTTCTTTCTGTTTAAAATTCATAATTCCTGCTCCTATGGGTATTTGCCTGTGCTCGAGTGGAATATCGTTGGTTCGAGTGGAATATCTTTGATTTAGGCTCTTAACTAATAGTTTTCACTGTTTTCTTCAGTTATATTGTAGTAAAATTGTTGTTTTCTTGAAATGCAAATGATTGATTTCTTCCTTGTAAACCATGATTCAACCTTAATAATTTAAGGACCAGCTATGGTCTTTCTAAAATAATTATGTGGCTCTTCTTGATTATTGAAATATTACCATTAGTCGAAAAATTGTGAATTGATTGTTGTATAAATGATGCCTCTGTCTATATGAAATTTGACTTGTTAATTGCCCCTTTTCCATGATTCAGACTGCTTTATATTAGTAACTTTATTTTGTTTTGCCTGTAATTAAGTTTGTGCAAGCTGTTGGACCTCTTTGGTTATGGCAATTCTTAATTTAATTAAAACAGGTAATATGTCTTTCCTTTGTAAATTTTATTTGTTGTTTTATATAATATAGATTGATGACACGGCAATTGATAGGAGCTTTAATATAGTCTCTTATGTATCTATTTGTAGTAATATAATAATAAGTGACTATTGCTTTCCTTATACATGTTGACCGATTCTCACTATAACTTTTAATTATTTCTTTTGTCGTATTTAGTTGTATATATTTGGTAAGGAAATAAATTACATTAAATCTGATTTGGCTCCTTTGATTTAAGGAAATATTTAAATTGATTCCCTTTGATCCCCTTTCCTATTTTGACCGTATTATAGCAGCTATAAATAGGACTCATCCCCTATTTGTTTATTCATTCAGACTTTGACACTGATATACTCTAAAAACTTTAACAATAGTAAAAAATATATACTCTCTGCTCTCTATAAACAATTTCCGGTGAATTCTAAGGACTACTTGTCCACTTTGTTTTTGCTGCGTACGGGTCTATTTGAAATAAGTTCGTCTGCATTGCTGATAATTTTATTCTGCATAATCGGTTAGTTTCCCTTCATTAGTTTGAAATCGTCTTGCATCATCTATCATGAATATTGTTTGTTTGTTGTATGATCGAAAAATGAATAAAGGAAGCATACGGGTCAGTCTTTTTCTCCTCTTGGATATGTGATATTATGTTTACTGCTTTTCCATGATTGTTTGAGTTTTATGTGTGTGACTTTGCCTATATGTTATATCTTTATTGTATCAATATTGTGTGGTATTTCATTTTGATCATCTAACAGGGCCTTCAAGAAAGTTTGGAAACTTTTCGAAGAGTTGCCATGGGTGGGATTTGTTTAGCGGAGCTTTGTTTAGTTAATTATGTTCCGGCTTGTAATAATTTGTAAAAAATCTTAACTCTATATAATATATATTCGGGGGATCGTCTAGGGGGGAAGGGAATATGTGCTAATTGTTTATTTTATTTATTTTATTACGTGTAATTGTTATAAGAATCTATCTATATCACTTAAAATTGGATAAACGTGTCATAGCAACCAACCTAAAATCAAGCCTTTGTTAAACTATATTTTTACGTTAATCTAAATATGTCAATATGTGAAATTTAAGGTTCGCCTCCATGTTAAAATCGGTAATTATGTCAATGTGGTAATATTCATACTATTCTATGTAGAGATCCATGCCCGTATTTGTTATACTTGTAGCATATTCTACTAAGCATGTTTAGTAGCTTTATATATGTTAGTTAATTTCTTAAAATAATTAGACTATATTAATTTTTTTGTATGTTAAATTCAAACTCTAATAAATTTAGTTGTTAATAAATCAGTCAGATGTAAATAATTCTTTATGTGTTTGAATGATTCTTAGCATGTCTTATCATTTAGAGCTTTGTCTTTGGACTCAACATCAAGTTTAGTATATTAAGTAATTTGATATTAGTTTTGGGCGTTCGATAATCTTTTATGTAATAGAAATTATGTTTATAGAATTTAAATAACCTCGACTCATTATGTGTAGTATTTGCATAAAAAAAAATTAATAAATTATAATTCTGGATGACATGCCTATAGGATCTATTTTTTTTTAAAAAAAAAAAAGAGTAGTGGATATGCATATAGGTTAAATAATTATTGTATGCCTAAGGTCAGAAATTAAATCTACATGTTTATCACTTAGAAACTATGTCTATAGAGTTAAAATCAATAAAATAACTTTTAACATGTTAAAGCTGAAACCAATCCGTCTTGAATATGCTCTGTTCACTGTAAAATATTGCCTGTTTAAATAAATTAGCATCTTCTTCTACTTGTTAATTAATATTAATCTATTTGATTTTTATGATATTCACGGCCTTTTTTATTTTAAAAAAAAATAAAATAAATAAAAAATATAAAAAAAATAAATATAAAGTTACATATTGCTTTCTGCATGCCATTTACTGGTCCTAAGTTGCCTACGTTAGTGATTTTTATATACATTTAACTGTTCACAGTCTGATTAAATAAATCCTGTACTTTCGTAATTTTCCTTCTAACATTAACCAGTACTGTTTTAATATCTTTTCCTCATGATCATTTAGCTTGAGATCTTCCACTTTATGTGTGTTTTACTAGTATGTTAATAAAATTTAAGAGGCCAATATGAGACTTTATATGCTAAGTGTTGTCCAATATGTTTTGCTTGGTGTCTAGGTGGGCCTATTAGGGTTTTATTTGTCTAAAATCAACCTAACAGTAGTCCAATGCCTCTTGGACATTAAGATGGGACGCTAGACACAATTTAATACGAAAAGCATGCGGTGGTGGGATAGGGGTAGTTTAGGCCCTGCGGATATGATGACGTCGACTCAGGCTTAAGCGACAAACATTGGTTTTGTCTGTCCCTATACGGAAGCCTATTGGAATAAAAATGAAAAGTCGAGTGCTGATCCATAAAGTCCTTCAGAGTCTCCCTTTCTTTTTGCCCCCTCTACTTGTTTAATTATATTTATTTGGGGTAGTTTAAAATAAAATAAAATCTGTTTGCTTATTTAATTGTGTAATTTCTATCTCCTCGCTTGTCTCTTTATTAGTTGCTTAATATCTATTTGTTATATTATCATCTAGAAAGTACGCTTAATTAAATAATAATTAACTGAAATAATCTTAATTGTTTATTTATCGTTATCACCTAGACAGCATATTTAAATCAAAATAAGTAATAAATGAAGTGACCTTAACTGCTATTTGTAACCCCCACATAATTGCATGAGATACGGTCGGGACCCACAATTATGGACCTCGAGAGATGCCTAACACCTTCCCCTCGAGGTAATTTGAACCCTTACCCGATCTTTGGTTTGTTGACCTTAGCTAGACTTAGTTAGGTTAGATAGGTGCCCTAACGCACCTTAATTCGTTAGGTGGCGACTCTTCATCTACCCAAAGCCTAAAAGAGTTGTTAGGTCATGCATCAAAACCCGTTCTGAGAAAAACGGGGCGCGACAGTTGCCTCCCAAGAAGTGCCTTAGTTAAAGTCATGGCACGACATGGAAATGCTCTCACACATATTCAAAATACACTACTTCAATTACCAAAACATCAAGTTATTCTCCAAAGTAGAGCTTCAAGCGCTGCCCATTTACGTTAAATGTCGAACCTTCTTTACCCATTTGTGAACACTTGAGTGATTTTGAACGAGCTTGAACATTTTGAATTGAGTTTACCCAGAAAGAGTCTCAAACAAAAGTTATAAAGCAAAACAAGATCGCCAACTTTTAACTCTTGTCGAAGGATCTTTGCATCATGAAATTTCTTCATTTTCTCCTTATAAAGGGCTGAACTTTCATACGCTCTCAACTGAAACTCATTCATTTAATGGAATTGGTTGACTCTTCCTTTCAAAGAATAGAGTCTTGAAAGTGGTGTGGTATGCCCTAAGAGCATCATCCAACTTTTGAAACCAGTCAGTCCAATTTGTATTGACTATTTTTTGTCAGAATACTCTTGATTTCTTGATGAAATTTCAACTTGGCCACTTGTTTGTGGATGGTAGGGGCTTGCAACTTTATGCTTCACTCTGTATTTTCTCAACAATGAAGCAAACAACCGGTTGCAAAAATGGGACCCTCCATCACTGATAATAGCACACAGGGTACCAAACCTTGCAAAGATGTATCGCTTTAAGAATTGCACAACACTCTTTCCTTCATTGTTGTGCAAAGCTACAGCTTCTACCCATTTTGAAACGTAATCAACTGCCACCAAGATGTACTTATTATCGAAAGAGCTCACAAACGGACCCATGAAGTTGATTCCCCAAACATTAAACAGTTCAACCTCTAGGATGGGATTAAGAGGTAACTTATGCTTTTCTTATACTCCTCCTTTCTTTTGGCATTGAATGCACTGTTTAACGAGAACATGAGCATCTTGGTATAGTGATGGCCAGTAGTAGCCACTTTGGAGCACTTTGGCGGCTGTACGCACATCACTATGATGACCACCAACCGGCGAAGCGTGGCATGCATTGAGAATTGCATTTACTTCCACCTCCGATACGCACCTTCTAATTATGTGATCTGTGCATTCTCTAAATAGGTATGGTTCTTCCTAGAAGTACCTCTTTACATCAAATAAGAACTTCTTTTGTTGATAAATATTTACGCCCTCGAGCATAATCCCACACACTACATAGTTAGCAAAATCAGCGTACCAAGGTGAGTTGCCATTGGCTATTCTCATCACTGTTTTCTTGGGAAATTCTTCCTCAATGTCCCTTTCACTGGGATCAACTATATTGGTTTCTAGCAAAGGCAGGGTATCTACCACTTGGATCTCACACCACTTTCAATCTTTTACCTCGAAATCAAACTCTTGCAACAACAACACCCACTAGTTCAATCTTGGCTTTGCATTTTTCTTAGCCATCAAATATCTAATGGCACCATGATCCTTGTGCACCACCACTATAGTTCCCAACAAATACGCTAAAAATTTGTCAAACGCATACACCACTACTAGCAATTCTTACTCTATGACAGTATAATTCTTTTGAGCTACATTCAAGGTCATACTTTCATAAAAAACTGGGTGAAATTGTTTGCCTTTTCGTTGACCAAGAATAACCCCCAAAGCAACACCACTAGCATCACACATGAGTTCGAACAGAATACTCCAATCCAGTGCAATAATGATCGGGGCTGACAGTAGTTTTTATTTCAAGCACAAAAATTCTTTAGGAAAGCTTTATCAATGTTGAAGATCGTTTCCTTCTCAAGAAATTTACAAAGAGAGTGAGCTACCTTGGAAAATCCCTTATAAATCACCTGTAGAAACCCGCATGGCCTAGAAAACTCCGGACACCTTTTATCAAAGTAGGAGGAGGTAGTTTAGCAATGACTTCGACTTTAGCCCGATCCACTTGCATTCCTTCTCCTGAAATATTTTGCCCCAAAACAATGCTCTCTTTCACCATGAAATGACACTTCTCCCAATTTAGAACAAGATTGATTTCCACACACCTTTGTAGTACCTGCCCAGGGTGTTAAGACATGCTTCAAATGAATCACCAAAAACCGAAAAATCATCCATAAAGACCTCCATTGAGTCTTTAACCATATCTGCAAAAATAGAAAGCATACATCGTTGGAATGTTGTCGGAGCATTGCACAACCCAAAAGGCATTCTCTTGGAAGCAAAAGTTCCATAGGGACATGTAGAAGTAGTCTTCTCTTGATCTTTCGACTTAATGGAAATCTAGTTGTACCTGAAATAACCAACTAAAAAGCAATAACATCCACGCTTTGCAAGCCTATCAATCATTTGGTCCATAAATGGCATAGGAAAATGGTCTTTCTCAGTCCATGCATTCAATTTCCGATGGTTCATGCATAAACGCCATCCAGTAACTGGTCTTATAGGCACAAGTTCCCCTTTTCCATTTGGAAGTACCGTAATTCCTCGTTTCTTTGGCACACATTACATGGGAGTCACCCATTTGCTATCCACAATGGCGTATACCACACCTACATCGAGCCACTTGATGATCTCCTTCTTCACCACTTCCTGCATTTGGGCTTAGCCTCCTTTGATGTTCAACGCTCGATTTACATTTACAATCCAATTGTATTTTATAACTATAAATTCCGGGGGCAATCCCCACAATATTAGCAATGGTCCATCAAATAGATTTAATGTATCGTTTTAATACATCAACAAGTACTTTTACTTGCCACTCAAGAAAATCTGCAGCAATGATGACGGGCAAGATGTTACTTGCCCCCAAATATACATACCAAAGGTAGGATGGGAGCACTTTCAACTCAAGCTTTGGTGGATCTTCGATGAATGGTTTGGCGGAGGGAATTTCTCGATTTTTAAGATCCATGTTAAGCTTCATTGTATTATTAGAGTAAGAACCTAAACCCAATAGAGAAGCCACAACTTTATCATAACCTTGAACTTCCTCTTCATCATAATTGGAAGGACGGAGTCGAGAGGTTCCCCCACACAAAACACCTCACTTACACTAGCCACTACCTCTTCAATCAAATCAAGGGTTGAAACTACTTTAATGTCACTCAGTTGCTTCATCGATTTGCACTCATTGAAAGTAACCTCCTTAATATTTACCCAAAATTTCATTTTACCACTTTCAACATCAATAAGGGCTCTTCCAATAGCCAAAAACGTTCTACCTTATATAATAAGCACCTCAACATTAATCGCACAATCCAAAATAACAAAGTCAGCTGGAAAAGTGAACCTATCTACTTTCACAAAGATATCATAAAGTATGTCAATGGGATGCTTAATAGATCGATCCGTCATGAGAAGAAGCATTGTTATGGATATAGGTTCGTCTAACCCAAGTTGTTTGAAAATGGAATACAACATCAAGTTTATACTTGCCCTCAAGTCCAACAAAACTTTGGCAAACTGAAGCATCCCAATAGTACAAAGATAGTAAATGCCCTTAGATCGGCTTTCTTGATAATCACATTGATTGTCATGATGGCACTACAACTATGAGACACCTCCACCATTTCAAAATCCATACTCCATTTCTTGGTGACTAACTCTTTCATGAACTTCGCATAGCTTGACATTTCCAATAACGCTTCCACTAAGGGAAGATTGATAGACAAAGTCTTGAACATAGAGAGAAATTTTTGGAACTTTGCATTTTCATCCCACTTTTTGAGTCTTTGAGGGAATGACGGACTGACTTTGGGCAATGATTTAATATGCTTTGAAAAAGATGCAACCTCATCATGAGATGTTTTCAAGTCCTCTCTGGTGAGTTGTTTCAGACTTTCCTCAACCTCTTTGGGTATGTCATTTTCTGGTGCATGGTCAGATTCCTTTAAACCAACGGCCTCATATCCTCTTTTACTAGTGGTTGCCTCACCAATCGCTTTCACATTGCCACCTATTGATTTCCCACTCTGAGTCAACACCACCAAGAATTTATCATGATCAACCTTTGAATTCATCATCATAGCAGCTACATACTTCTCTTGTGGCTTGGATTCGAATTGGGTTGAAAGTTGACTCATTTGATATTCAAGTTGCTTGATAGAATCTGAGTGCGAGGTTACTTTATTATTCAAGGATGAGAGGTCGCCTTAATTTCTTTTAGCATTTTGTTGGATCCTTCAACCTTGTTTAGAATGCGGGATAACAAATCATCCACCCGAAAGCTTCTAGAACTGTCCCTAGATCTTTGGCTATCACCCATGTGCATGTAGTAAGCATCATAGTCGTCTTCTCTCCTCCAAAAGTTATTTTGATCAGCCCAATATAGATTGTAACTTCTCCACCCATCCTCACTAAATGTGTTCCAACCTTGATTCCCGCCTGCTTTTAAAAAAACCCAGGCAAGAACCCTCCTCTAGTCTTGATGCCTTTTACGCCTCTTTGTTGTCATGAATACCCCAAATGACTTGTTATGTTAATAACTCCTTCTGGGACATCATCTTGGCCATGTTTTCATCTCTCTCTTGGTTCTTCTCCACTTGCTCTTTTGTCATCCCAAAGTTTAAAGGGGACACTTGATCTTCTCTAGTGTACCAAGCATGATTGATTTTTGTCATCTCATCAAGAAGTGTAGATGTTATATCGAACAATTGTTGCGTGATTCCTCCTCAAAAAAGTTGGCCAGCCACACCTTTGTTGACTAAGTCGAGGCACTGGTAGAAATATTGTAACAACACATTACTTGGGAGTCCATGAGTTGGACAAAGGAGCAACAACTTCTGAAACCTCAACCATGTCTCAAGAATTTGTTCACCGTCCAGTCGCTTAAAGTTCTAAATATTATCTCTCAACTACACCATATTTGAGGGAGGGAAAAACCTTACATAAAATACATCAGTGAGCTCCTCCAAAGTAGTGATTCAATCCCTTTGTATATCAACCAACGACTTCGTTGCCTCCCCCATTAGAGAAAAGGGAAACAAACGAAGTCGAACCAATTCCTAATTGATGTTCTTCAAACAAAATGGCTCACACACATCCACAAAGTTTCGGATGTGGTCATTAGGATCCTCAGTAGCTAGACCTCTAAATAGACCCTTCATTTGCAACAACTGCAACATAGTGCTAGTCACATCAAAACACCACATTGCCTACAACCGTAGGCAATGTAATAGCATCCGCACTTCCCAAAGGATCTTCATTGACATCGTGCAAGTTACCAATGTCGTCATTGTGCCCAAGTTGGCTAGCATTGCTCCCGTTAATACTCATATCTTCACTTGTTTTAGATCAGCCAACAATGCACAAAATAAATTGATTCAACTACAACGAAATCAGTTCATAAATAAACTTCACTAAAAGAATTCAAAATACCACTCCCTAGCAGTGGTACCATTTTTTATAACGCTCAGCTACACTTCATCCAATTCTAAGTGTAGGTGGTGGCAATGAGGTATAAACTCAACTAAGAGTTGGGGTCGATCCCACAGGGAGTGATGCCGTAAAGAATTTAATTACGAAATAAAATGGTGTTCTAATCCGTTGTTGGTGTAGACATTTTTGAGATAATAAAGTAAATGACAAGGGGTTTGCAATTAATGTCAAATAGGGGGGGGGGTTTGAGTGAACAATTAACAACTACGAACAACCGAGAATAAACAAGTAGAGAGCGATCATTGGGAGTGTGATCAATTGAATGCCATTTTCGCTAAATGCGTGATTATTATTTACTAGAAATAGTTGAATCTTAGTGGGTAAGCTAGGCTTTAGGTTCAATAGCCATTTCTCAATGAACTGTCTTGACAAGCATAACATATATAAATAACCCAATACCTTAATCAATCTACTTTTTCGAGCTAGATTAGTAGGATTGAATTTAGACCTACTTTCTCAAGCTAAATCCACAATAACCCAATCACTACAATCATTAATTAATAGTTTTAACTCTAAAACTTCTTTCTCAAGCAATCATAGAATGATAGGTTAGAATTGTATTTGCAACTACAATTCATCAATTAAAACTCAACTATCAATTGAACCCACTTCAATTCAACAATCAAATCAGTATATCCTAACACCCATAAGCTAATTGAAGCATTCAATCACATAATCACACCCCCAAGAATGGGGGTTTTAGCCACACATAATAAAGAGCAAGAAATTATTACCAACTATGTTTTCCATCATCTTTGACAACAATCCACAAGTTTTCAAGAATGCTCATATTGAATTCAATATCAAATAAACCCTAAATCTCTACTCAAAAAGTTAAAGAACAATGTTTAGAATGTTAGGGATCAAAAAACCCAAAACTGGACAATGAGGGAACTCTCAAAATCTCTAGAACTCCTTTTTTTTTCTTTAGAATATTGCATTTATACATTCCTAGAATTTCAGCTTTGGAACCACTCGGCAAAATAAGTTGGGCTTCGCTGACCAGGTAAGCGATGCACCGAGTGCTCCTTTCCATCACCTTCTTGGCTTGGATTTTTACCCTTTCTTTGTTGTAACTTTAGGAGATCAAGGTCATGCTCACCGACCTTTTCGACGATGAGCCAAGTGCTCCTCTTCTTGCCTTTTTAGCTTGGCTTTTCACCCATTACTTTGTAACTCTAGTCGGGCTAAATCGTCATCACCGAGCATTTTGGCGATACGCCGAATTACCATTTTTATTCCCAAGTTGATCCTTTCCATGGGCAGGCCTCCTTGAACTTTTAACGAGTTGAAGGTCTACTCGGTGATTCACCGAGTGGCTTTGGCGTGTACCAGCCTTGTTTTTCTTTACCTTTTTCAGCTTTATCACTCCTTTTTGCCTAGTAACGTCCTTGCCTTTCTCATTTCCTTACTTGCGGCAAATTAGCATATTAACATCAGTTTAGAGCATAAAATCGACATTGAGGACACTAAATCATTGAATATCAAGCCCTAAATGAGTGGAAATTCCTGACTCATCAAGTGACGATGGTGGAAAAGGTGAAATTGGATGCTTATCAACTTAAGGATGTCTCTCAAGTCTGGTTCAGCCAATGGAAGGAGAGGAGGGTAGTTGATGTGGGTCCTCATGATTAGGTGAAGTTTGAGGTTGCTTTTCTTAAAAGGTTCTTTCACCTTGATATTAGAGAGGAAAAAGTGTTTGATTTCATTAACCTTCATCAAAGAAGTATGAGTGTGAAGGAGCATGCTTTTAAATTAACACAATTTTCAAAATATACCCCTACAATGGTTGTCGATTCTAGGGCAAGGACGAGTAAGTTTCTTTCAAGTATGTCCAAAATTAGGGTAAGTTTCTTTCAAGTATGTCCAAAATGGGGGTTAAAGAATGTCATACCACCATGCTCATTAAGAAAATAGATATTTCCCATTTAATGACTCATGTCTTACAAATTGAACAGAAGAAGCTTAATGAAAAGTATACGGAGTCCAAGATGGCAAAGATTGGTGATGGTGACTTTTCACACTTGAGGTCTGATAGACATGGTCATTCTATATTCACACAATGGTTTTCTTTTCAAGGTTCTTCTAATCCTCTGCTCCAAATTTCAACAAAGATAGGGTGTCTAACCGCAAGCCTCAAGGTGGAAATGGTTGTGGATCTTCTTTGTATACTCCTTCTAGGTGTGGAAGGAAGCATGATGGTAAATCCTTAGCCAGTACAGATAGTTGCTTTAGTTATGGTAAGAGTGGTTATGGATGAAATATTTTCGTGATAATAAGGGAAGAGATGGTAGGCAAGTTTCGCCTAGTTGTTCAGGTTTTAGTGCTCCCAAGTGATAAGTCTGAGATTTGAAATCATTTAGGGCTTTGTTTATATAGATTTAGTGTCCTCAAATGCTTAATTTGTGCCATAAACTGATGAAAAATCCTTGAATTTTAGGTACATGGATTGAGGAATAAAGCAAGGACACTAACATGTAGAAAGGAACAAAACAAAAAGAAGTATTGAAGGAAGGCAAGCGTTGTGATCGCCAAGAGTGTTCGCTGAATCGCTAAAGGGCCATTCCCACTGCCTAAAGTTCCAGTGTGCTAACCCTGAGGAAAGAAACCAAATCGGCAACAAGAAGGAGTAGTCGACGCATCGTCGAGTAGTTTCGCGATGTAGTGATAGATCGCCTAAAGTTACAGAACCCATGGATGCTGAATGAGAAGGCGAGGCCCATAGATTCAACATTTTCACCAGGACCTGAGGCCCATACATCCCTACATGGGTTAGAGAGTTCTACACCTCTTATGGTGATTTAGTGCACCAAGGAAAGAAGAAGGCCAACACCTTCAGACCAGTGGCATCTGTAGTGGTACGGAGGAGAACAGTGGGATGCAGCAGCGATGATATCAATGCTGCACTTGATAGAGCTACAGGATTCAAGCATGAGTATGAGGGCTTGACTACAGCACGGACCCTAGATGACCTAAAGGGCTATCTAGCTCCCCTCATCTCTAACACCACCTCGAGGTGGATTGAGGCAGGAGCTCCCATTGAGAAGAAGGACTTGAACATCGCCGCTCAATATTAGTTTAGATTCATTAGCAGCTCCATCATGCCTTCACAAAATGAGTCCATCTTTCGCCACCCAAAGGCAGCTTGTCTCGAGTCGATCATAGCCAGGAAGAGGCCAAACTTGGGGCTGATCATAAAGCATGAGATGGCCATGAGGGATAAACAGCGCCAGACTTCCCTTCCTTTCCCAGTGCTGATCATAGTGTTATTATCATGACCCAAGATTAGCCCCTAGATGCGACACAGCGTAATGGACCCCGAAGGGGTCTTATACAAGCCTCAGAGCATTCTTGTACATAAGTATATAGGAAAATAGAGAAGAATTTAAAACTTTCTTTACAATCGAAGACATTTTCATTAAAAAGCAAGCAGAAGACTTTCTAGACTTTATTTACTATGTCTCAAACCATCTAATACTTTGAATACAACACTTGGGACTTAGCCCATACAAAAACTTTAACAAAACCTAAAAGACATAAAGGGAACATAGTGGGTTTTGTCCTCGAAACTATAAGGACTCACCAAGTCTTCATATTCAAGCACCTTAGAAACCTACTCCTCAAGCATAGAACACCAAAATCTCCAAACCCTACACTTTGGTAAAAATGGAGAAGAATGGGGTTAGCCCAAAAAGTACTAAGTATGGAAGCCATGCAAAAACATGCTTAAAATGGATATTTTATTTGAAAGTCATGATACATGCCATTTTGGTAAAACTTCATGAACATTGATAAAAGAGGCACAATATAAGTCACAACCAACATATATTTTCACATTAGAGCATAATCCACATATAAACCTTTACCTTCACCTCAAGTAACCCTCAATCTATACCTTGTGCAATGTATGGGCAGCGTCCCATACCACCACCCACACTAAAATACCATCTTAGGGCCACCAAAAGTGAACTTACCATTCATCCTTTGCACCTTTACACAATAAAGCATATAAGAGACATAACCATTACATGAGTCACATCATTACATTAAAACCAACATCTCAGACAACTCTAAGACATACTTGTGCAATGTGCAAGTAGCATCCCATAGTACTACTCAATCTAAGTACTCCTTTGAAGTCACCATAGACAAAGCACAATCATATACGATAAGTCATAACAAGGAAGTTACTCATAATACAATCCTGTATAGCATGCATCATTACATTTAAGCATATAAGTCAACATTCATTAATAGCTTCATTTAGAGGACCTTCATTCATTAGACATTAGATCAACATTCTCATTAACTTTATCATAAGAGGACATTCAAACATTAGCCATTAAGGTAGAGAACTCACTATGACCCTTTCAAAGCCTACTCGTGCAATGCATGGATAGCATCCCATACTACCACTCACACTTCATAGAACTCATCAAGACACCATAATGCACATCTCACATGATGGGAAATAGGCATGAACCAACTTATACCATGAAAGATAAATCATGGAATCCTATGTACTATCCCACATCGTAAGGGTTGGTCTACTCAACTAGGGTAGAACCGATAAATCTCCTATGTAGGCACATAGTTATGGGATAAGAAAGACGTTCGTTGAAACCCTTGCCTAACATTGGGAGAGTTTCCATCTTTCCATATCCACTCGGTGCTTAGCCTCCATTCCCGTAGAGTATTACATTTTTCTAACATTATTACACATGAGAGGGTGCCAATGGCCTACCGACCTAAGGTACATTGATTTACACATGAAAGGTGTCATAAGCCTACCAATTCAAGGTACATTATAGGATAGCTCATTGAATCATCTTGAAAGGGTGCCATAGGCCTACTGATTCTTCATGAAAGGATGCCTGAGGCCTACTGATTCAAGGTTCATCATTTCACACATGAAAGGCTACCAACACTAGGTCTACCGATTCAAGGTTCATCACATTAGTTTCTAGACTCATCATGAAAAGCTACCAACACAAGGGCTACCGATTCATGTCATAGCCTAGAATACTTCATCATTCATTAATGAAAGGAATGACATTGGCCTATCGATTCATATTCATCAAGTCAAGGCAGTTTCATTACACAAGAGAGGATGCCTAAGCCTACCAACTCAAGATTCAACAACAATTTCATTAATTCAAGAAGAGGGTGCCTAAGCCTACCAATGCAAAATACTTCATTCATGATCACATTCATCAATATAAGAAAAGGATGACTTAGCCTACTTCTACATTCATTCATACAAGAATAGGATGCACAAGCCTACCAATTCAAGATATACAACATTACATTATAGAACCCCTCACATTCCATCATCCACATTCATGAGTGTTAAGTGAGAATATGCTTTCAATCATAACACATTTATATTCTGTACAAGATCATCATTCTATCATTGAAATCACATGCATATCCTATACATTATACATAGTAACTAAACACCTCAAATTTTCAAGTGGATCAATCCAATTAGTCAAGAGTAATAGCATAATTACAACATTCTATATCCATATAAACATTAAAAATTCACATTCCATCATAATCAATCAAATCTCAATCTCAAATCACAACTTAGGAAATTGGGGAAAAACATGGGTTCAAGGAAGAATCCATATTAAGAAATCTTTAAATCTACAATTCATTCACAATTTAATGCAATAATGCCTTTAGAAATCGTTTTGAATCGAACCCATGCATATATTGAAAGTTAGGGAGATTTGAAATCACTTTGAAGTTGGCTCTTTGAAATATAATAAGTCAAGGATGAAGACCACCATACCTTTTTAAGAAGAATCACACGAAAATATCTTGAAAAACTTAAAGATTTTGACCTTGGAAGCTTGAAGTCTTCACCTCCAATGGAGGTTTCTAGTGAGAGACTTTAGGAGGGGAGGGGAAGGTTTGATTGGGGTTTTGAAATAATAAAATCTAAAATAGAGTTTGACACATTTAATACTCTTAAAATACTTTAATAAACCAAAAATAAACGTCCATACACTTATTAGGACTTGGGTGAATTTACCAATTCACCCCACAATGGCCGAACCATTTGATAGATTACAGGTTCAATTGACGGATCCCCATCCATGGACCGTGGATGGGTTGACGCCTCATGCTATCAGCTCGTCGTTTGTGGTTGTTGCATGTTTTGGGGGCCCTTGACCTACGGAGGCCATCCACGGGGCGTGGTCCCCTTCCATAAGTCACCAAGTCTTGGGCAACTTGTTGGTTTCAAGGGGTCTTGGGGATTAGGCTTTAGGGTCCTCCTCAATGAACCCTAGGGTGGTCCACGAGGAGTTGTACCTTGACGATTAACCCCTAAACCCCTCAACCATGACTTGGGACAACATCGAACCACCTCAAACTTCATGACAACTCTAAGACACACAAGTTAAGCTCTAGTTTCACTTATCTGTTTTACGGGTCGTTACATTATCCCCCACTTAGAAACATTCGTCCTCGAATTACACTTTAAACACATTAAGGGGTTAACGAATCAAGACTAGTAGCCCATCATGCAAGCAGCATATATACAAAGCACAAAACTAGGATGAAACATCAACTCCATGTCAAACATAATCCATGAAATTCAAGAAAGTAGGAACTACATCTACAAGCTCATTATACAACATAACTTCATCATTTCTCATTTCATTGGAGGAACTTCCTTCTCCAACTCAAATCATGCTCATCATAACATCATTAGGCACATTAAGCTATTTCTTCACAAAGCACATTTAGGCATGTTCAACATTTATCCTTATGAGGCATATAGACATCTCATACTAAATGCACATCTACAAGAGGAACTTAATTCATGAAAACTTATCTTCTCATTAAAACATAAACTCATTAAGAACATGCATAACGTAAGGAGACCATGGAAACATAATATCACACATGACTCCAAATACAATAAACAAGCTACAAGGAACTCTTGGTCTCAAGCATGAATAGGCATATAAAGGAAGAGGTAAGGATATCAGAACTCTCAACAACCTTACTACTCAACATACCATCCCCCACTTAGGAGAAAACCCAGCTAAGGCTTATCATGAACCAAACAAGGGAACCTTAACAAGATATTCACACCCATAAGGAAGCATCAACAAACTGATTCTTTTAAACTAGGAAGGTCCTCATTAAGCAACTCTTGCTCACAAACAGCCTTACCAACACCACTCAAGGTCTCATATGATTCTACCACACTGGGTCTAAACTCCTCAAGCTCACTACACCTCTTAAGGTGAGAACAGCAAGCAAGCCTAACTCATGAACATCAAGGACTCTTAATGACCTTACCATCTAATCTCATTATCCCCCACTTGGGAATAAGCCTATAAAAACTATTTACAACATCACTTCTTTCAATTATAAGGTCAGAGCAAGTCATCACTAAACCTTCACCCTCATCACACAAGATGATTCTAAAACACCACATTCATCAACTCTTTCAACGTACTTCAAAACTCATCTTGACTAAGTCATATTCTACCAACAACACACATAACCATAAAGCAACCCATTCATTCTAAAGTCAACATCAACCTCTTTCATCTCACATCTACCAAGTCACATAGCCATAGGTGGCATCACAACCAACCTTCCTCCCTCACACCTTCTAACATATTCCTTTCAAGTGGTCATACCCTAAAGACCATTGGATAAGGAATAAGAGAGAGACATTATAGAGTTAAACTCTATGGCACGACTTGAAAAATGAAGAAGTGAGACTTTCTTAACACCCAGTAGTCTCCTATTCATAATGTGGCGCGCTTCACAATATGAACAAGACTCTACTAGATGTGGTTTGAGATATCCTAAGACCATTCCAAAATCATGTGCTCTGATATCATGTTTTTCACGACCCAAGGCTAGCCCATAGATGTGACACGGCATACTCGACCCCGAAGGGGTCTTATACAAGCCTCATAGCATTCTTGAACATAAGAACATAGGAAAATAGAGAAGAATTTAAAACTTTCTTTACAATCGAATAAATTTTCATTAAAAAGCAAGTGGAAGACTTTCTAGACTTTATTTACTATGTCTCAACCCATCTAATACTTTGAATATAGCACTTGCAACTTATCCCATACAAAAGCTTTAACAAAAACTAAAAGACATAAAGGGAACGTAGTGGGTTTTGTCCTTGAAACTATGAGGACTCACCAAGTCTTCATATTCAAGCACCTTAGAAACCTACTCCTCAATCATAGAACACTAATATCTCCAAACCCTACACTTTGGTAAAAATGGAGAAGAATAGGATTAGCACAAAAATTACTAAGTATGGAAGCCATGCAAAAACATGCTTAAAACGGACATTTTCTTTGAAAGTCATGATATATGCCATTTTGATAAAACTTCATGAACATTAATAAAAGAGGCATAATATAAGTTACAACTAACATACAATTCATGTTTTCACAGTAGAACATAATCCACATATAAACATTTACCTTCACCTTAAGCCTTCACCTCAAGTAACCCTCAAGATATACCTTGTGCAAGGTATGGGTAGCGTCCCATACCACCACCAACACTAAGGTACCACCTTAAGACCACCAAAAGTGAACTTACCCTTCATCTTTTGCAACATTACACAATAAAGAATATAAGAGACATAACCATTACATGAGTCACATCATCACTTTAAGACCAACATCTAAGATAACTCTAAGTCATACTTGTGCAATGTATAAATAGCATCCCATATTACTACTCACACTAAGTACTCCTTTGAAGTCACCATATACAAGGCACATACATATACGATAAGTTATGATAAGTAAGTAACTCATAATACAATCCAAGAATAGCATGCATCATTACATTTAAGCATATAAGTCAACATTCATCAATAGCTTCATTTAGAGGACCTTCATTTATTAGACATTAGATCAACATTCTTATTAACTTTATCTTAAGCGGACATTCATACATTAACCATTAAGGTTTAGAGAACTCACTATGACCCTCTCAAAGCCTACTCGTGCAATACATGGATAGCACCCCATACTACCACCCACACTTCATAGAACTCATCAAGAAACCATAATGGACAACTCACATGATGGGAAATAGGCATTAACCGACATAGACCATGAGAGCTAAATTATGGAATCCGACGTACTATCCCACATCATAAGGGTTGGTCTACTTGCCTAGGGTAGAACTGGTAAATCTCCTATGTAGGCACATTGTTATGGGATAAGAAAGACGTTTAGTGAAACCCTTGCCTAACATTGGGAGAGTTTCCATCGTTCCATATCCACTCGGTGCTTAGCCTCCATTCCCATAGAGTATTACATTTTTCTAACATTGTTACACATGAGAGGGTGCCAATGGCCTACTGACCCAAGGTACATTGATTTACACATGAAAGGGTGTCATAAGCCTACCGATTCAAGGTACATTATAGGATAGCTCATTGAATCATCTTGAAAGGGTGCCATGGGCCTACTGATTCTTCATGAAAGGGTGCCTTAGTCCTACTAATTCAAGGTTCATCATTTTACACATGAAAGGGCTACCAACCTAGGTCTACCAATTCAAGGTTCATCACATTAGTTTCTAGACTCATCATGAAGGGCTACCAACACTAGGGCTACCGGTTCATGTCATAGCCTAGTATACTTCATCATTCATTAATGAAAGGAATGACATTGGCCTATCGATTCATATTCATCAAGTCAAGACACTTTCATTACACAAGAGAGGATGCCTAAGCCTACAAACTCAAGATTCAACAATACTTTCATTCATTCAAGAAGAGGGTGCCTAAGCCTACCAATTCAAGATACTTCATTCATGATCACATTCATCAATATAAGAAAAGGATGCCTTAGCCTACCAATTCAAGATGCACATTCACTTTTATATTCATTCATAAAAGAATAGGATGAACAAGCCTACTAATTCAAGATATACAACATTACATTATAGAACCCTTCACATTCCATCATCCACATTCATGAGTGTTAAGTGAGAATATGCTTTGAATCACAATACATTTACATTCTATACAAGATCACCATTCCATCATTGAAATCACATGCATATTGTTTACATTATACATAGTAACTAAACTCCTCCACCTTTCAGGTGGATCAATACAATTAGGCAAGAGTAATAGCATAATTTCAACATTCTATATCCATATAAACATTAACAATCCTCATTCCATCATAATCAATCAAATTCCAATCTCAAATCACAACTTAGGAATTTGGGGGAAAACATTGGTTCTAGGAAGAATTCATTTGAAATTATCTCTAAATCAACACTTCATTGACAATTTAATGCAATAATGCCTTTAGAAATTGGTTTGAATCGAACCCATGCATAGATTGAAAGTTAAGGTTTTAGGGTAAACTTTGAAAATTTGAAATCACTTTGAAGTTGGCTCCTTGAAAGATAATTAGTCAAGGATTAAGACCACCATACCTTTTTAAATAGAATCCCACAAAAATATCTTGAGAAACTTGAATATTTTGACCGTGGAAGCTTGAAGTCTTCACCTCCAGTGGAGGTTTCTAGAGAGAGACTTTAGGATGGGAGGGGATGTTTTGATTTGGGGTTTTGAAATAATAAAATTTTAAAAAGTGTTTGACACTTTTAATACGCTTAAAATACTTTAATAAATCCAAAATAACCGTCCATACACTTATTGGGACTTGGGGTGAATTTACCAATTCACCCCCACAATGGCTAAACCATTTGACAGATTGCAAGTTCAATTGACAAATCCCTATCCATGGACCGTGGATTTGTTGATGCCTAATGTTGTCAGCTCGTGGTTCATGGCTGTGGCATATTTTGGGGGCCCTTGACCTATGGAGGCCATCCATAGTGCGTGGATGGACCTACGGGGCGTGGTCCCCTTCTGTAGGTCACCAAGTCTTGGGCAGCTTGTTGGCTTCAAGAAATCTTGGGGCTTAGGCTTTAGGGTCCTCCTCAAGAACCCCTAGGGTGGTCCATGAGGAGTCGTACCTTGACATTTAATCCCTCAAATATGAGTCAGGACAACATCAAACCATTTCAAACTTCATGACAACTCCAAGACACACAAGTTAGGCTCTAGTTTCACTTATTCATTTTATGGGTTGTTACAGTTATGTTGGTGGGCAGGAGTTCCTCATGATGAGAAGAAGGACATTAAGGTGACACTACATCCTCCACCGATATACAGCGCATAGAGGCTGAGTACACACAGGATGAGGTGGATAGGAAGAGAGCAGCTCTGGTGGAAGCATCCTCGGAGGTTGATGTTGAGTCCATACCTGTAGAGGCATCTTTTCCTACTCTAGCCCTCGGGTCTTTAGGTACATCCACTACCACTCCTTCCTAGGCCCCAGGTTCTGTTGCTACTTCCCAGCCTACTAGGTTCACTCAGGCCATGCTCTTCAAGATGAGGCACCTAGCCCATTCTGCCGATGTGCGGGCTTCCCGGTTAGAGGCCAAGGTGCCCTGGATGATTGAGCAGGCTATTTCATTTGCGTTGACACCTTTTTAAACCTTAATTGAGGCTCTCACGATGAGAGTAAAGACTTGTGAGAGAGGACAAGGGGGTAACTTCTGAGGTGACTACTTTAAAAGCTGAGGTATCTGATTTGAGGAAGGATGTGGACTATCTGAAGTCCACAGACTTCACTTCACTATTTGAGTCAGCTGAGGCTCAGGGTGTCCCAGCTAGTTCTGATATGCCTCCGGATACCACCGGAGATGAGCCTATGGGTTATGTGGTTGTTGCTGAGTCAGAGTTGGAGACGGGTGTGGAGCAGCTTGAGGCTTAGAAAGCGACTATTTATGAGGAACTGCATGATTTAGAGGAGACGATAGTGCAATTAGTCATTCATACATCACTGACAGATAAGTCTAGTGGAGCTAATGTAGATATTACCCTACGCACTGATGCCTAAGACCAGAGTTTGACACCAGGCATTGATACCCCGACAGATGGAGGGACTGAGTAGATAGGACCATTCTTTTCCTCCCTCTTTGTTGCTTTTTGTGATTTTTATGTTTTTAGTTGCATTTGAGGACAACTTCTTTTCTTTTATGGGTTGGTTTAAGTATTTCCATACCTACTTCTTGTGATTACATTTTGAGTATATATATATATATATATTGGGTTTTGTGTTTTAAACTGTGTTTATTCTATCTTGTGGATATTTGAGTTTGTGGCTCCTTATTTTGAATGGAAATGACACCTCTTTTGTGTGTGATTGTGGCAGTTCTTGTACAAATTTGAGTATCGGTTATGATCAATACTGTGACTTAAATAGTTCTCTTTTTAGAACAAAATGAATGTGCGGCTATGATAAGGTCAAATAAAGTTGCATAGACAATATGTTGACTTTTTGCTCCTCGTTGTGACTAGCCGGTTATCGAATGGAGTCCCTTGTTATGAACATTGCACACTAGCTTGAATGAGTCTCATTTGATATTGGTGTCAATGCCTTGTGTGATGAGCTTACCTTGAACATTATGTATGGTGACACCTAGAATTTGCCCCGTTGGTCCGGTTGACTAAGTGATGCAAACTCTTGAAATGATATTAGGCAATGATTTTGATGAGTGAAACAATTTGACAATATACCTCTTTTTGTGGCCAACCTTGTGATATGTGTGAACCTTGCTTGAACCCCTTTGAGCTTTATCCTTTTCTTGGAAGAAACTTAAACAATTGTGACCCCTCTTTATCCATTCACCCATAACTCTCATGAAGTGTGGTTTGTTTGAATAGCCAACTTAGGCCAAAAGCCTAAGTTGGGGATGTGGCGAAAAGAGAAGGTAAATCAAGAAGTGTGAAAAATCCCCCTTTGAGCCATGGTCTTGAAATAGATGGAACCCCTCCATATAAAAAGAAAAAGAAAAAAAAAGAAGAAAGCGAAAGAAAAAGAAAGTTGTGAAAGTTGCAAAAGAAATTGGGTGTCCGATAGTCCATTGGAAGTTGACTAATGGGGTGAATTTTGAGCATGATTAAAATGTTGAAGAAAAGGAAGAAAGTAATGTTCAGAACACATTTCATGAGGGTAGCAGCCACTGAGCCTAAATGACCATACCTTTACACTCAGCCCCATTACAAGACTTTAAAAGACCTTTTTGATCTTGAGTAAGCTAAAACGAATGTTGATTGGAAAATAAGGGTAAACCTATGGGTGAAGTCATGCATGTGTTCATCTTTGTGAGTGTTAGAATCATATGGGATTCCGAAACTATAATTTGATGAGAAATTGTGTGTAAGTATAGAATCATATTTGTTGTGAGGGTATTTGTGTACCTTTATTAAGCTTTAACTTGCATTTGAAATGAGTATTGTGAGCTTGAACTTCTTTGGTAATGGTGAAGTCATAACTTGAATCTTTGAGTGCACAATTGATCATTGCATGAGTAGTTGAGTCTTGTTATGTGCATTTTTGTTGAGTCTTTTGTAGCACTGTTTGAGACATCACTTTTGAAATGCTGAACTTGTGTTTTAGTTAAGGACAAGCAATAGTTTAAGTTGGGGTTGATTAGTCCGAGATTTGGACTCATTTAGGGCTTTGCTTATATAGATTTAGTTTCCTCAAATGCTTAATTTGTCTCATAAACTGATGAAAAATCCTTGATTTTCAGGTACATGGATTGAGGAACAAAGCAAGGACACTAACATGCAAAAAGTAACAAATCAAACTGAAGAATTGAAGGAAGACAAGCCTGGTGATCGCCAAGAGCGTTTGGCGAATCGCCAAAGGGCCAGTCCCACCGCCTAAAGTTCTAGTATGCCAGCCCTGACAGAAGAAACCAAATCAGCGACAAGAAGGAGCATCGGCACATCGCCGAGTAGTTCTGCAATGTAGTGATAGATCTCCTAAAGTTACAGAACCCAGGGATGTTGAATGACAAGGCAAAAAGGTGATGGATAAAATCAAAGGGTAGCTCGCCGAGTGGATCGGCGAGCCCGACTTACTTCGTCGAATGCCTATTCGTAGCATATTTTTTTGGCGACTAAAAATAGGTTTTTAAACATTTAGTTTAGTATCTTTTTAGTATCTTATCAGTCTTTTAGGAATAATTATCTTTTACATCTTGAGACAGTTTTCTCTAGAGTTTTTCCTTAGCTTTGAAAGATTGAAGAAATTAACTTTTGAGAATTTGGAAGTGGGTCTTTGAGATTCATCAAATTGGAGCATTGTAAAGATGAAATCACTCTTACCTAGTTAATGGATAATCAATTTGTTAACAGTTTTTACCTTTCTATAATGTCTAGCTAAAACACCAATTCTTGGGGTGTGATCATGTGAATATGGGATTATGCGCTGATTTAATTTATGGGTACTGTTAATTGTTAGTTTAAATGCTATTTAAAAGTGTGTTTAATCATTAATTGTGGTTTAATTTAAGAATTATAGTTGCAAATGCATTTCTATATTTGTGTTCTTGGCTTGCTCGAGGGAGAGGTTTTAGAACTAAGGTTTTTGATTGATGGCTTGTGGGTATTGGGTTGATCTGGGTTTAGCTAGAGAGAGTAAATCCTAAACCCAATCCCACACATTTAGCTCGAGAGAGTGAATAGATTAAGGTGTGGGTTGCTCTTAATTTGCATGCTTGTTGATGTTCGAAAGAAATCACCTGATTCGGGGTAATTGTTTGAGAGAAAATTACCTCCCTTATAGTCTAGCCTACTCTCTAATATTTAGCTATTTACTAATAGTTGCAATTACCCATATGTCTATATTTTCCTATAATCGATCACATCCCAAGAATCCATCTCATCATTGTTAAGTCCTAGTATTTGTGACTACCTTTAGTTGATAATCAAAACCAAAAACCCCATTTGACATTTGTGTCACCCCTTTTACTTGATTATGTATTTAATCGATAATTTCTATTCCTATGGCTAATTAGACAACATTCATAATTCCTAATTAAATTTAATACAAGTACCGCTCCCTGTGGGATTCAACCCCAACTCATTTAGTTGGGTTTTATATTGATTTACGATCGTTGAACACCTAGAATTGGATGAGGCGTGCTTGAAAGGTTAAATCACCAAGCAAAAGCCGATTCTATTCACATAAAACTCGACATGATCAAGGGGGTTCTCGCGATGTGGTTACTTGAATGTTGGAAGTCTTCCATCTTGATGTTTATGCTTTTGTTGATTCCAACACTACTTTTTCTTTTGGTACACCATTTATGGCTATGAGATTTTATGTTTCTGCGGATGTGTTGTTAGACCCTTTTTCTGTTTCTTTTCCTATTAGTGAATCTATTATTGGGAAGAGAGTCTACATAAATTGTTCCATCTCCTTATCTCATAGAGTCACAAATGTTGATATTGTAGAACTTGATATGTTGGATTTTGATGTTATTCTTTGTATGCATTTGTTCCATTCTTTTTATGTTTTTATTGATTGTAGAACATAAGTGGTTATTCTTCATTTTTAAAATGAGTCATCCTAGAGTGGAAAGTTTGAAATAATATGCTTAAGGGTCAGCTTGTTTCTTATCTCAAAGCTAGAAAAATGATTTCTAAGGATTGCACATACACTCTTACTAGGGTTAGGGATACGGATTCCAAAACCCCTATTCTTGAGTTGGTCGTCGTGGTAAATTAGTTTCTGGAAGTGATTCCGGATTATTTATCCAGTGTTCCTCCCAAAGTAGAAATAGACTTTGGTTTTACCTTCTCCCAAATACGCAACCTATCTTTATTCCTCCTTACCTTATGGATCTGACAGAAATTAAGGAATTAAATGAGCAATTTAAAGATTTGTTAGATAAGTGTTTTCTTCGATCAAGTATATATCTCTCCACGGGGTCGAATCCCACAAAGAATGGCTTAGTGGTAAGAATTCAACTAGGAAATTAAGAATGAGGAACTTTTCATTGTAGTACTTTAGAGCAACTGGGTAGATGATTCCGCAAAATTTACTAAAATAGTTTGAAGTATTAAGTGTCACAATTAAATTACAATTCAGAAATTCAAGCAATTAAAAACTAATCCAAGGGTGCGGGATTGGAATTGATATCACATCAAGGCAGTTGTGTTTCTTAATAGTGCTAAAAAATTAGGGATATGTTGGGTCATGTTTAAGGAAACTAATCTTTTTTAGATCTCATAGAACCAATTCGTAGAATCCCATTTTGGTCTCATCTATGTGAATCACAAATCCACACATTACCTAATGAAATCTCTCTTCCGAGCGGATTTAAGCAAATAAATCTGAACTATAACCTCTCTTTTAGCAAACCATAGAAATAAAAACTAAATTGCGTGCATTAAACAAATTACCCACTCCAGTTTAACTCTTTTGATCATCAATCAGAGATCGAGAATACGATTAAGTTTGCAGCCTTAACCCCAGAAGTAACCCCATGTTAATTAGGCTAAATTCATGAATGTACAACAATAAAACAAAGCAAAACACAATATCCATTACATCCCCATAATTTCACCCCTTGAATTGGGGTTTTAGCCACACATCAAAAAAAGTAGAGAAATTATACATATCATTATAGCAGTTATGGATGTGATAAAATTAAGATATTATAATCAACACCCACTTTGATTTCAACTTTAAATTGTAAATTTCAAGAATGAAATATAAAACCCTAAAACTAAAGATATTTTTCACAAGGTAAGAAGTCTCATACAAAACTCTCTATTACAAAGCTACGAAAATCCCTAATTCCAAAAGCTCCCTTCCAAAAGCTCTCTATTTTCTCTCTTAATTGGGCTTTTTATAGCTTCCTAAACTTTGGCTCAAAATTAACTAGGTGGCCAACTCGGCAACATTAGTTGGGCTCGCCAAACAAGATTGGTAGATCATCATTTGTTCCTTAGCTCGCTTTTCTCTACTTCAGGATTCACGTGTTTAAACCTCTATTTGTGAACTCGATCGAGTCTGCCTTTCACATTCGGTGGATCATCAATTACAACCCATATTCACCTTTTAAGCCTTCATTTTTCATTTAAGTCTTATCACCATCGGCAATTGTCATCTTGTTCGTCATTTCACTTTTTAAACTGTTGTCCTTCTTTGAAAATCGTCATGTGCTTCATAGGTGAAAATCATCAAAATATCATTAGAATAGGATATATTTTTGCAATGAGGACACGAATTGTTAAACTAAAAAGGCCTCAAATAAGTGTATATCTACCACCAATCACTATCTCCCTCATTGTGGTCCATCTCATTTGTCAAGCATAAATAAAAAATCAAGAGGGTAACAAAGACTCTTTTTACTTCCAAGAAGGCCTCCTGAATGTGTTACACAATGATATGCTCAACATTAATAGGGATTATTCTCATGATGGCACAAATCAAAAGTACCTTATCAAGAGACACATGGGTTTCATTCATAGATGGAATCACTCTACTAAAAATGATGGAAAGCCAACTCTTGGGTTAAGTTGTGTACTATAAGGAGTCAATCCAATGGCTTTCCTCAATCCATTTAGGCCTATGTAAACCATGAAAGTGTGTAGCAAACCAATCTTGACCTACTTCCCTTTCCTTTTCCTTATGAAATTCATTATCGGCTTCGAGAAGGCAATTATAAGTATTGATCCTCGCGGGATCAAAATGTACTTGTTTTCCCCCGATTAAGACTAACAATTCACCATAGAAGTTACTTTCGGTGGCATTAGCATTAAATTCTTGAACCAGTGTGTATTTAGCCTTGATAGCTCATCCGCAAAACACATCCATCCGCTAGCCTCTAAACACCCATAAAAGTCTGACATGCACTCTTGAAGGTTTGTCAAAAGAAGACACCTCTCCTTTGTCATTTTTCTAAGGAGATGATCATGCAGTTGGTTTCATTTGGCAGACACAAATGCTCTGGATCATAAATCTCAAAGGATATTTTCTTCCAATTGTTCCTCAACTTGATTGACATTGTTGGCCAATATTTGAGAAAAGGGTACCTATACAAGATGCAAATAAGTCAAACGAATGTAAATGTACATTAAGCATCTTAAATCAAGAAATTAGGCAAAAGATGAGCAAAGAAGGAATCATCGAAACAGTGGTGAAACTTGTGTTTTTGGTAGTTTTCACTACCAAGCAGGAGACTCATTGCGATCATGAGTTTCCACCTTTCATTCTTTACAATCATAGGATTAGACATCACAATCGAGGAATGTCAGATTTTAACACATCAGGATTATGACATTAGACATTGCAATCTTGAAGAGTATTTCGCCCTGAAAAATAATTTTCGCTTTGGCATTTCATCAAAAAGGTTATGAGCAACCTATTCTCATTCCTTTTCCCAATAATTTAGGCCCCTAATTACCCTTTTCAGTTAACACCCAATATACAACAAGAAGCAAAAACACAAATTTAAAAAGATCAGTTTTTCAACGCAATTCATAAGCACACTTTTGGGTGAGAATCAACACTTTTGCAAATAACTTACCAATTTCAAATATTTATCAAGAAATGGAGGAAAGATAAAACCTTTAGGGAAGATGTCAATAGAAAGGAAATATTCTTGCCACAAAAGTTCATATAAAGTAGGGATTTTTGAGTTTAAGATGAAGTTTTAAGGTTTTGAGTTTTCACTTAGGCAATTTGAGGTGTTCTCTGAATAGTTGTGTATTTAAATTCACGTGATTCATCACAGTCGTTACCCGGTCTTTGTGATTACGACATCACGTTTAGTTTTACCCTTTTCAAATGTGGCACTAGACTCGCAAAATTACAACCCTCAGTATTCAATACATTGTTATCATTGCCTGAGGCTCTTGTGATTGCAATGAGTAACTTGATGCCAGACCTACTAAAGCTACTATCTATTTTGGCTATGTTACAGTAAAATTGGCGATCCGCCCAACCTTTTAGGCACAACTGAGCATCCAATAATGTGCAAACTCCCATTTTTAAGGTGTTTTAACCCCAAACTTCAATACCAATCAAATTTATGCATCCAAACATATTCAAACAGCCACCAAAAACTTTTGAATTATTAAGATTATTCAAAACAAAAATGCTAAGTTATTCAATTTCACTTCGAAGAGCTTTGGGAGAGGAAGAGAGCATCAAGAATATAACTCAAGCTCTCCACGTTGAAAACTTGAATTTCTCTTCCGTCTTGACATCATTTTTTTGTGGAGGAGCATTAGGCAAGAATAAAAGGACCACTAGATCATTCGAGAATCAAGCTTCATAATCTTTGGCATTCAAGTGAGTGACACTCTCACTTTCAAATGACCAGAATTTCCATATATGATCTTTTTGGCTCTTTTGAAATTCTAGTATCATTTTTTTTATCTCGAAATCTTGGAATTTTATTAGCTTGTCTCGGTTACATAAACCCAACATTCCATCTATGTCTATTTTAATCCATTCTTCTTGCGACTCTAACTCTACTTCACCTTTGTTGGCCATTTTACAAGGAGTATCACCTACCCCAATTATTGTTTCTATATCGGCCTCCAAAGTATAAATTCCATACCCAAGTGGGATCATCTCAAAATAAAGAGTTAGGCACCAATTGTGAAACTCATCCCACATTTGGGAAGTTAGATGTAGGAGTTTTTCATAATATTCAAGCATTTAGGCCAAGCTCATGATCTTAGATTAACTTACCACACCCATTTCTTCAGAACAAGGCCAGAAGTTATCAACATAGGGCTTAGAACACGCAAACATTTCTTTGTCACAAGAATTCATAGAAACAAAACAAAAGAAAGTAAAGACAACTATTCACAATATTGATAGAAATATGTAAACTATAAATCTTAAATAAATTCAATAATCATAATTGTTCCCCGACTGCGACACCATTTTTGATAATGCTCAAATTACCCTTAATAAATGTTAAAAAAGTAAGCAGTCGTCGTCAATAAAAATACCCTAGTAAGAGTCGAGGTTGAATCTCACATAGAATAATTTGTGGGCAATTGGAAAGACAAAGAATGAATAGTTAAATGTTTGAATATAAACATACAATATAAAATATTATCAAATAATGAGTGATTTTTAGTAACAAAATGATGGATTTGGGCCAAGACGTAATCAAGCAAGGGATATATGGAAATTGAGAAGTTTGAAATTTCAATCCACAATGACCGATCCATTGTAGTTCAACACATACTAAATCAATAATAAATAGGGTAGATCATTGTTATTCAACACTAATACCCTTTTAGTCTTAAAGTGTTTTATCCTGAAATCTCCTTTCGGTCTCAATCGTTTCAACAACAAATCAATCAAAGACCATAATCTAAGCACATATTAATAGCAAGTTTATCATTCAACAAAGTAGATCCAAATTATCTCCTTTCGGTCTCAAATTTAAAACTAAAATCAAAATATGATTATTAATATAATTTTGCACTTCACGAATACTCTTTGGAGCAACCAACAAAAATCAGAAGCTAGATATAAGTGTGAACTCTCAAATCATAAACTCAAACATGGAAATTATTAAACCAATTTCATAAATTAAGGCACGAAATCAACAAATCACAAAATAAATAAAATGATAAATCAAATACCCTATTTGATTTGTATATTTCTAGCACAAAGCCCCAATTTCATATACATAATTACACCCACAATTCTAGCAATTTAAAGCAATGAAAGAAGAAGGGAATGAGAGATTTTACTATTAAGCACACAATCTTAAAACCCATATGTGAATTGTGAGGCAACTTGCCATCAAAGTCTCAACCTAAAATGTGAAATATAATAATTAGATATTCCTTAGACAAGCTAAAAGAGGAAGTACTCGTTATTCTATGAATTGTTGGATTATCTGAACAATGAGTGTTGGTGAGTCCATAAAGATTTTTGGGGATCAATTCCTTTTTCCCGGTCGGGATAACATACTCACAAAATCACCAGAAGTAGTTTCATGGGATCAAACAATCACGAACACACACCACGTGATCGCGAGCTCTGGAATTCTTTGCCAATGCGATCATGAATTTGATGAGTGGTAGATTTACACTCATTAGTTTAGAATTAGTGCTTTTAAGGAATTGAATAAACCAAACGGAATTGAAGCAATAAGAGCTCAACAAGAAGAAAGTAGACCTGACCAAAATTTACTCATCGTGACCGCTTGAAGAAGGGTCCACAATTGTGATGCCCAAGAAAGTTATATCTTGCTATCGTGTGGTCCATGGTTGCAATCGTGTGGTCCATGTTTGCGATTGTGCGACCCAGTGACACTGCTCATCTCGATCACATGTGCTAGTTGTCTTGACCGCAAAGAACAAAATCCATGGTACCTAAACAGAATTGGAAATTCACCAAATTAATCCTAAAAACCCTCTCTATACTCACCAACAATCACTGTTCAATGATTAAATCCATGAACTTAGGTAACATTTGTAGAGAGAAAAACTCATATTCTTAACTAAGAGTAAATTTCATATTGTTTTTAATTTCTGGTTATGACATTGAATGCAAATTTCCTCATAATTTACTTTTGGGTTTCAAGATTGTGTTTAACATAATAAAATGTTTTTTTGCTTCTTCATTTCGTTACTTTTCTTTGTGAGAATAGTGGGTGTAATTTTGTGTATGAAGTTGGGGCTTTTGTTGTAGAAATAGATAAAACTATTTAAGTATTTGATTTATTGCTCTATTGATTTTGTAATTCCTTGATTCCATGCTTCAATTTATGAAATGGGTAACCTAGTCTTCATGTTTTAATCTATGACTTGGGAGTGAATGTATGAGTCTAGATTCTGATCATTGTGGGTTGCTCAATAGAGAATTCATGAAGTGGAGAATAAGGTCAATAATCATATTTAGCTTTTAGTCCTAAATTTGAGACCGAAAGGAGATAATTTTAGATCTACATTGCTGAATGATAAACTCCCTAAAATAGAGTTTTACATTAAGGTCTTGGATTACTTTGTGGTTGACACAATTGAGACCAAAAGGAGATATCGAAATATAACTCTTTGAGACCAAAAGGAGAATAGGGTTGATTTATGATGATCTAGCTTATCTATGATTGAATGAGCATGTGTTGGGTTACAATGGATCATTGAGTGTTTATTGAATTTCAAATTTTCCCAATTCCCATTTACCCCTTACTTGACATTGTCTTAGCCCAAAACCTTTGTTTAGTTACAAAAATGACCTTCTATTTTATAATCTTTGAAAATTGTGTGTTTAGCTTCGAAGTTGTAACTATTCATTCTTTATCTTTTCAATCACCAACAATTTTTTCTCTATGGGATTTGACCCTGAATCTTAGTTGGGTATTTTTAATGACAACAACCACTTACTCTTCGAATTTGTTGAGAGGGTAGTTTAAGCATTATAAAAAATGGTGTCACTGACGGGGAACAATTAGGCATATTGAATTGATTTGGGATTTTTAGTTTACTTGTTTCTATCTAAAATGTAAATAGTTGTCTTTACTTTCTCTTTCTCCTGTTTCTATTGCTTTTAGTGATAAACACATTTTTGGATGTTGTGAGCCCTATATTAATGATGCATACCATTTTTGTGAAGAATTGGGTGTAGTGAGTCAATAATAACTCATGAGTTTGGCCCAAAGGTTGAAAATAGTGAGGAGCACCTACATCTAGCGTCCCAATTGTGGGATGACTTTCCGAATTTTCACCTTAATTGGTGTTTTGAGATGAACCAACTTGGGTTTGGAATTGATACATTTGAGGCCGAAATGAGAGAAACAATGGGCTTATGCAATACTACTTTCCAAAACGTCATCAAAGATGAAATAGAGTAGGAGTCTCAAGAAGAAAGGGTTTATGCTTAATATGGATGCATTATTCGGAATTTGCAACCAAACATATCCAATAAAACTCTAAGATGCAAGAATCAAAGAAATGGTACTTCAGTTTCAAGAACAAGCCAAAAAGATCATATATGGCAACCTCAGTTCATTTGAAAGCAACAATGTCACTCACTTCAAGGACAAGAATTATGAAGTTTGATGCTCAAATGGCCTAGTGGTCCTCTCACTCTTACCCAACAATCCAAAAATCAAAACATGATTTGAAGTTACGTAAGAAATTTAAGTAGTCAAAGTTGAGAGATCGGGCGAAACGCTTGATGCTCTAGCACTCCACAAGCACTTCAGAGCGAAACTCATCTAAAATTGGGTAGAAGGTTCATTGCCTCAAAGTTGAAACACAAAGGGTGATGTACCATGTGTTGTGTCACGATGCTAAATTGTGCGCTTGTGTCAAGACACAGGGGTACCCCCTAGATGTAACAAGGCGAACAAGAGTATCATAATATAAGATAATAGAAATGAGCGGAAATTTAAAACATATTTCATAACATCAAAGTTTTATAAAACAAAGTGGAAGTCTATTACACTTGTCTCAAACTATCTAAAAGATGAATATCTTTGGAACACATCACATACAATAGTTCTCAACATAAAAAGAAAGACATAAAGGAAAGGTGATCAAATCCTCGATGCTATGAGGACTCACCAAGTCTTCACACACTGCTCTACTAGGAACCTAGCCACGGGGATGGAACTTAATATCACCGAGCCCTACATTTGATAAGAATGTAGGCAAGAGTATGTTTTAGTATAAAATGTACTAAATATGATAGCTAGCATAACATCATCAAGAACATGATAGAAGAAATAGTCAACATAAGACATATACCATGATCATAAGAGATACACCATAATACATAAGCTATAAGCATAAGGGACTATAACATAGTCATAGGCATAATCAATACATCTAGATCAATATCCTATAAGAGAAACACTTCATAAGTAACTCAAAGCATGCTTGTGCAATGCATGGATAAGACCCCATAAATCTCACCCTTGCTAAGCAAACCACCTTAGGCCCTCAGTCATATTCATCATCTCTTGATCTCATTCTTATATTATTTCTCGTAGACAAGGTAACATTCACCTTTAGTCAAACATATCAAGGAAGGCAATTATAGCAACAATCCAAGCTGAGCATACATCATACAAGTAAACCTCACATCAAAGCATACTTACAATACTTCCTTGAAGTAATCTTGTTCTATCATAACATGCTACTTTGGTTAGGGACTTGTCCCTCATATTCACACTAATCATGGAAGAGTATCTCTCTACTAGTCCATGCATGACATTACTCATGAATGGTTACTATTCACCAATTCAAGGCTATAAAGGAACAACACCTTACTATGCTAGACCAAGCTATCATGGAATGCACAGTCTCATACAAGTCCAAGCTACTCAAGGAAGGGTACTATTGCTCAATCCAAGCTATCATGAAGTGGTGCGGCCTCACCAAGTCAGCTATCATGCAAGCATTCTATTATGCTAGTCCAAGCTACATTGGAAGGGTACGATTTCTCAATCCATGGCTATCCATGAATTCTACTATCTCAAGCTAACATGCATGGTCTTGTCTTACCAAGTCAAGCTATTAATGAAGGGATATAATATAACTACTTCAACCTAACATAGTTCATACATGAAGCCTTTGAACACTTATGAGATACTTCTTTAAGCATGTCTTAGTTCATTAGGAAAGCTTATTAGATCATGTGTGAGCACTCATCACCATCCATGATCACGTTTAGTCTTAGATTCATTTTAGGTGAGCAAACCCTTCAACTTAGAATCATTATATGTGAGGAAACCTTTCACATCATGTTCATTATGTGTTCATGAGAATAGCCCTTTCAATCAACACAACATCAATATCGTAATCATGGACATTTTACTCTCAAAGTGTCCTTAAAGCATTTACATAGATTTCATAAAACATACATAAATCTCATACTTTACCTTCCTGAGGTTCACAACGTACTTTTAATCAACACATCTAGAATCTAAGCATTAGACATATATCATCATAACTCAAGTGATTCTATCACTTCATACATTCAAACACTCAAAAGGTATACTAGGTGGGTAAAGTCCTTCCATAACAACTCTATCTATAGTCTTCCATTCTCATGCAAGCTTCACTCTCAAAGCCATAACATTCATAATTCAACACATTACCCTTGCTCTCAAGCCCTAGAAATCAACATTCATAACTACAAGTTGTATTCTCAACCAATACTTCTCATAAGCATCTCATAGGCCTAAGTCTCAAGGCATTCTACCCACATGCTTCATTCTTAAACAATTCTAACCATATATCATCATATAGGCTCAATCATAAACATTACCCAATCATAATTCATCATATGAGCTTTAATCTAATCAATTCATGTCTAGGTTCTCTAATCTAAGGCAATCCACTATACATATCACCAATCCTAAAAAATCTCTAAATCCTCAATTTCCCCCTTCGAGGCACAAAGCCCACTTATTTCAATTTCATCTTTCTAGACATGGGTTAGGCATCGAAACATGTATTTTCATCTTAAAAACATTATTTAATACTAATTCAATCATAATAAATCATTATCCACTCAATTGGATCAACATATATCAATACCCACAATATTGGAAGAAACCCTAACTAGAATTGGGGATTTCATCTTCACAATTGGGGAAAACTAGGGAACTCCATGGATTAGAGAAGTCCATGGATGAAAATATATCATACCTTAATTCCCTCAAAAGCTTGGAGATTGGATTCCTTGATCTTGACCTAGCTTCAACCTCTATCTTCTTCTTTAAGTTCAAGAGAGAGAATATTTGAGGGGATGAATTTTGGGATTCTTTTGGGGTTTTAGAAATAATGACTTAATTGGTGAGGTTAAAGGGTTAAAATAGCTTATATAGGTGTAGAAAGTTTAGGAAAAATGACCTAATTTAATACCAACCTAATTTGGAATTTTCAAAAATAGCCTTCATTAGGTAGCTTAGTGCCAGACACCATGGCAGGCTCCACGACTCGTGGTCCTGCCCGTGGTCCATGGTCAAGATCGCCGGACCCTACATTTGATAAGAATGTAGGCAAGAGTATGCATTAGTACAAAATGTACTAAATATAATAGCTAACATTACATCATAAGAGCATACCGACATAACCATAAGTATAATCTCCAACATAGACATAATATAAGCATTAGTCAACATAAGGCATGATCCATAAACATAAGAATACATCATATTCATAAGCATAGTCAATACTTAGATCTTCATAATGTAAGAGAACTATTTCTCAAGTAACCTCAAAGCATACTTGTGCAATGCATGGATAAGACCCCATAATCTCACCCATACTAAGTACCACTTTTAGGCCATCATAATCATACTTACCATCTTATGATATAATCTTTTATAAGGGAACTTCCACCTTTAGTCAAACATATCAATGAAGGCAACTATAACAACAATCAAAGCTAAGCTGACATCATACAAGAGAAACACCTCATAAGTAGATTCAAGTCATACTTGTGCAATGCATGGATAAGACCCTATTATCTCACCCATACTAAGTACCACTTTAGGCCATCATACATAAATGATTACAATTTATCATTTCTAGGCTGCCAAGGAATAGCACCATACTAGGCTAGACCAAGCTACCATGGAAAGCATACTATCATGCAAGTCCAAGCTATTCAAGTAAAGTGCGATTTCTCAATTCAAGCTACCAATGAAATGGTTTGGCCTAACCAAGTCATGCTACCATGCAAGCAATGTATGATGCTAGTTCAAGCTACATTGGAAGGGTACTATTGCTCAATCCAAGGCTACCATGAGAACTCCTAACTCAAGCTACCAAACATGGTCTTGTCTTACCAAGTCAATCTATTCATGAGGGATCTTATGTCACAACTTCAAGCTATCCTAGTCTAACATGCTTGATTCATTTTAGGTGAGCAAGCCTTTCAACCTAGAATCATTCTATATGAGAAAACCTTTCACATTCATATCATATTCATGCATAAGTGTGTATATAAGAATATCCTTTCAATAACACAACAACATATCATGATCATAGACATTTTATTCTCAAAGTATTCTTAAAGAATATATATAGATTTCTTAGAAGCATGCATAAATCTCATACTTTACCTCCTTGAGGTTTACATCTTACTTACAATCAACACATCTAGAACTTAAACATTAGACATGGATATCATCATAACTCAAGTTATTCCATCACTTCATACATTCAAATATTCATAAGGTTGATTAGGTGGGTAAAGTCCTTCCACAACAATTCTATCTAATAGTCTACCATTATCATATAAGCTTCACTCTCAAAGCCTTGACATTTATAATTCAAAATATTAGCCTTACTCTCAAAGCCCTAGAAGTCAACATTCATAACTACAAGCTTTACTCTCAAGCAATACTTCTAATAAGAATCTCATAGACCTAAGTGTCAAAGTATTCTACCTACATGTTTCATTCTTAACCAATTTCAATCATATATCTTCATATAGGCTTAAAGCCAACAATTACTCATCATGATTCAACATATATTCTTTAACCTCATTCAATTCATATACATGTGCCCTAATCTCAAGCAATCTACTGTACATATCATCAATCTTAGAAAATTATCTCTAAATCCTCAATTTCCCTTCTTAAGGCATAAAACCCATTTACTTCAATTTTATCAATTAGACTAGGGTTAGACATGTAAAACATGTAGCTTCTTAATAATAACATGATTTACTACTAATTCATTCATAAACAATCAATATCCACTCAATTGGATCAACATACATCATAACCCACAACATTGAAGAAACCCTAACTTGAATCGAGGAATTCTATGGAGATTCAGGGATGGAAGAATCCATAGATGAATAAGGTATCATGCCTTGGATACAAATCCCTCACAAATCTTGGAAGATTGGAGGAATTTGACCTAGCTTGACCCTCTTCTTCTTCTTTGAGTTTTAAAAAGAGAGAATTTTTTAGAGGAAATTGGGTTCTTTTTGGTGAGTTAAAAAAATAACTAGGATCAATGAATTTAGGGGTCTAAAGTATTTATATATATGGTCTAACTAAGGTTAAAATGACACCACTTAACCCTTAATTAATTCTTAAAAGTTCCACTAAGTTTTCTTTTAACCGTCTAAAACCAACATTGCCTAACCCTAGAGACCACACCCACGGGACGTGAGTGGACCCACAGGGAGTGCTGTTCAAGCGTGGGTGGTGGTCTACAATAGTGTGTAACACCCGAAAAACTAGTAGGTGAAACTAAAGCCTTACGTGAGAGTTTTAGAGTTTGATGTGTGGGTTAATGTTGTAAAATGGCTTCTCATACTTAGGATGAGGGATTTAGTGGTTAAACATCAAGGTATGACTCCCCAAGGACCAACCAAGTGTCCTTGAGGAGGACCCTAAATCCTAACCCCAAAGCTTCCTAAAAAGGGCCACATATGGATGGGACCTATGGCCAGTAGATGGACCCACACTCCGTGAATGGGTGTCGTGGGTCAAGAGACAAACTGGAGAGCTGCAAGCCATCACCTATGGATTTGCAGGATAGCCAGTAGATCCATTCAAGGATTGTAGGTCCCAGGCATAGGTCATGCCTGCAACACTACCCATGTCTCGGCCTAGGTAAGGGGTAGTTTAGGTAATTCCTAATTAAGTTGGTTAAGTGTGAAGTCATTTTATATTATTTTATTGTACCTATATAAGACTTTTTAAGCCTTTAACCACCTCATATACTTAATAAATCCCAAACCCAAAATCATAACCAACTTAACCCTCTCAAAAATCTTCTCTTTAAAACACCACAAAATAAGAAGAAGAAGATCAAGTTAGGGCTTGAAGAAGGAGGCTTTTTCACATGATTTTGTTAAATTTCTTCACTGAAGGTATGGTAGTCTTTGATCCATGGATAGTTTCATCCATGGATAGTTTCATCCATGGAGTCCTTCCAAACTCAATATTAAACTTGCAACTTTACCCAAAAAAGCTAGGGTTTTACTCCAACTCATGGATTCACTTCAAAACGTTTCTAATGGTTTAATTGCCTTATATTATGATAAAATTGATGATTATTTACTATTTTTAAGATGAATTCCTCAAAAATCCATGAATTCCCCCAATTCTTCCAAATTGGATATTAAAGTGTGGGTGTTGATTGATGTGAGTAGAAGGTTATCAAATTATGAATGTTATAGATTGGTTACTAGAATTTTGTATTAATTGAGGAATTCCTATGGTTATTATGTTGAATTTCCCCCAAGAAACCATGAAATCCCCATATCCTCAATTTATGAACTTGTGATGTGGATGAATTATAGAAAGATGAATATCATGAGAATGTGCTTGTAGTAGATGAACTATTTGAATCATGTTGTTATCCATGTCTAATATAGTAATCCTAGATGTGTTGATGAATCATGATCATGATGTTTGTGTACATGCTTTATGAATACTTGAGAATAGAGTGAGTATGACTATGATGTAATTGTGATGATGTGAAAGGCTTTCCTCACCCAAATGAATCGGTAGGCCAATGGCATCCCTTTCATATGTGAATAAAAGTAAGCTTGATTGATATACCTTGAATTGGTAGGCTAAGGTCATCTTCTTCATGTGTAATTAAAAGTGATCTTAATGAACCTTGAATCGGTAGGCTAATGACATCCCTTTCATAAATGACTAATAAAGTATTCTAAGGCTTTGTATTGAATCGGTAGGCCAATGGTATCCCTTTCATAATGAGTCCATAAACTACTATAATGATGAACCTTGAATCGGCAGACCAATGGTATCCCTTTTATGAGGATTCAATGAGCTATTCTAATGATGTACCTCTAATCGGTAGGGTAATGGAACCATTTCATGTGTGTAATAATGTACCTTGAGTTGGTAGGGCAATGAAATCCCTCTCATGTGTAATAATGTTAAAAGAGAATGAACTACTCCATGAGAATTTAATACTTAGCACCAAGAGGATATTGTGAGGTGGAAGCTCTCCCCATGTTAGGTCAGGTTTCTAGTAACAACCTCCTTATCCCACACTATGTGCCCACATAGGTTATTAGCTAGTAGATCCACCTAAGCTAAATTACTGGTTCTACCTTAGGCAAGTAGACCAACCCTTTACGATGTTGGATAAACATCCGATTTCAAGATTAGCTCACATGGTCTATGTCGGTTAGGGCTTATTCCTGTCATATGAGTTATTTACTATGGTTGCTCAAGAGGTTCTATGAATTGTGGGTGGGGCTATGGGACTTCATCCATGCATTGCACGAGTAGGCTTTGAGAGTGGTTATGGTGTGTTCCTCAAATGTTATAATGTCTTATGAAATGAATGTGTGTATAATGATGCTATTGAGAATATTGACATGAAGGCTAAATATAAAGATGAATGCTTAACTTGGATTGTTGCTATGAGTTGCTTTCCTTGACATGACTTATTAAAAGTGAATATTCCTTCTCTATGAGTATTAACTAAAGATGGGATCAAAGAATGGTAAACATCACTATGGTGGCCTAAAAGGGATACATAGTATGAGTGGTATTATGAGATTCCATTCATACATAGCACAATTTTAACTTTGGGTTACCTAAGAGATGGTTCTATTCATGTTATAATGATTTATATGATGATGTTACGCCCCAAAAACTAGTGAACTAAACTAGAGAGTTCTAGAACTTTTCGTAAGAGTTTTAGAGTTTGATGAGAGGGTTTAAATAGTAAAAATGATTCCCGTACTTAGAATGAGGGTTTTAGGGTTATGGAGTCAACGTACGACCCCCAAGTACCACCCAAGGGGTCCTTGAGGAGGACCTCAAAACAGCCCCAAAAAGATGTCAAAAAAATAGGCCACCTACGAAGCCATCTACTGGCCGTAGATGGACCCACGTCGTGGGTCAAGGCCTGAGTTGGCCTGCAATGTTTATCCACAGTACCTCACCTACGAAGGTGCAGTACGGTTCATGGACCCACCCACAGTCTGTGGGTGGGGGTCTCGTGAATGGGGCAAAAATATTAGTTTTTAGTTTTAAGTTAAGGGGTTTGGGGGTTAATTAGTAATTAGTTAGGGGTTAAGGGAGGTGGGTTAGTTAGTTATTAACTCATTCTTCAAAGAACCCAAATTCTCTCCAAATAATTCTCTCTCTAGAAGAAGAAGAAGAAGAGAAATTCCTCCATCTTTTCAAGATTTTGCTATGCTTTGAATCAAGGTATGTTAGCTTAATCATCTATGGTTTCTTCCACCCATAGATCCCCCTAGGTTTTCCCCCAATTGTGAAGTCAAAACCCAATTCTAGTTAGGGTTTCTTCCTACATTGTAGGTAGTGTTTAGGTATGATTCCAATCTAGTGGATAATACCTAATTATGAATGAATTAGCATTGAATTATGATATTATGATTAATTTAGGTGATTTCTATGGTTAACCCTAGTTTATGTGATGCATATGATATGTTGTGGGTTTATGCCATGAAAGGTGAAATTGAAGAATTATAATTGATCTTCTAAATCAATGTCATGTGTAGAAATTGTTCAATGTTAGGAACATATAATCATGAATTGAACTAAACCTTATTATGTATGATAGATCTTGACTTGTAGAACATAATAAGTTGAACCTTTTGATGAATCATGACTAGAATCACTTGATAATAAAGAATGTGATTAGAATACCTTAGAATCTAGGGGTAATTAATGATTGTGAGCTTTGAGAGTAAAGCTTGTAGTCAAGAATTTTGAATCACTAGGGCTTTGAGAGTAAAGCTAAGGTGAGGAATAGAAGTCTAATAGGTAGAATTGTGGTGAAAGGCTTATACTCACCTAACCTACCATATAAATGCTTGAAAGTATAAACTGATAGAATCACTTGAACATGGATTGATTGTCAAGGACATCCTTCCATGAGACATGAGTATTGAGCAAGGCATAATAATAAATATTGGGGTGTCTGCTTGGCTCCAAGTGGATATTGACAATGAGATGGAGTGTCACACAAGATAGGGCCCAGGCTCCAAGTAGAAAGGAGAACCACACCTAGTTGATGTAAGGACTATCCAAGTTAAATGGGGAACTCTTATGTAGTAGAGTGTGGGTTTTCCCAAAGTTAGGTCTCATGAGATGGAAGCCTTCACATAGTTGAGTTAAGGATTCTAGTAGCAATCTCCATATCCAATGAACTAAGACATGCTTGAAGAAGAATCTTATAGTGTTCTAAAGCATAATTGAACTAAGACTTACTTAATGAAGTATCTCATAGTGTTCAAGAGTTTAAATGTACTTAGACATGCTTAAGGGTAGTATCTCATAGAGTCCGTGTTAATAATGAACCTAGACATGCTAAAATAAGTATCTCATAAGGTTAAACCTAATAATGAACTAAGATGTTCTTAAGAGAGTACCTCATAATGTTCTAAAGTTTAAGAGAGGAAATAGGTTCCAAACCAAGAAGTATTAGTACGAGGCCCTAAAAGTGGTACTTAGCATGAATACTATTATAGGATGCTATCCATGCATTGCACAAGTATGACTTAAGGTTATTCAAGAAAGTGTTCTTGTGAGTGATGTATCTTGAGATAGGATTGTGCTATAGTTTCCTTCCTTGTTAGTAGTGACTTAAGGTGAGATATTCCCTTGTCTATATGAAGTAAGCTAATAATGAGACCAAATGAGGGTAAATATGACTAGGATGACTTCAAGGTTATGCTTAGTGTGAAGGGTAGTATGGTGTAATACCCCAGAAACTAGTAGACCAAACTAGATCCTCAAGCTAGGGTTCTAGAGTGTGATGTATGTGGATTAGAGTCGTAGATAAGACTTCTCGTACTTAAGAATGAGGGGTTTAGGGGTTAAACTTCAAGGCACGTGTTACGCCCATAGTTTAGAAGACCATTTAAGTTTCTATTGAGGGTGCAAGGGCCAGTGCCAAAGCAAAGGGGCAAAGCCTAAGCCAAGGGTCAAGGTGGCCCCAAGCTTGGTGCACACTACCTCAAGTCCACGACCACCACCACTGCCAGTGGTGTGAACCACGTCTCATGGTGTGGTTCATGAGGCCAAGGCAATAGCTCCCTAAGGGCTGCCTCAAAGTGGCTTACCTTCATGAGCCACTTTACGACCAGTGGTCTTGACCATGATTCGTGGAAAGGCTCATAAAGATGCCTTAGAAAGAGGGAAGGCAAGGCACTTTAAGTCAAGCACTGCCCCAATGTTCATGGCCATCACCACGACTAGTGGTCTTGACAATGGTTCATGGGAGGCTTCGTGAAGGTCCCTTAGGAGTGTGGAGGCAAGTCTTTAAGGCCATGTCATTGGACCATGAACCACGAGCCACTTCATGGCTAGTGGTCTTAACCACGGCTCGTAGGAAGGCTCGTGGTCATGCTATAGATTTTTAGGGGCCTAGATACTGGTCCCAGGACCACGAGAAGGACCATGAACCGTGGTGCCTCGCGTGACGCTGAGCGAGGGTCGCTGCTGGGGAGTTAATGAGAAATTCCAAACATGGGAGTTTTTGGGTGGGGTCATTTTACCTACTCCTAAAACCCCTATATAAGATATTTTAAGCTTTTAAGCACCCAATTAAGTCACTTTATCACAAGACCCAAATCAAAACCCCAAAATCTCTCCACTCAAATATCTCTCTCTAGAAAACCCAAGGCTTGAAGATAAAGCTTGAAGCTAAGGTCAAGAACAAAGACTCCATTGTTGAGATCTTGTGTAGGGATTTGAATTAAGGTATGTTTAGCTTATTCATCTATGGGTTCTTCCAACCATAGAGTCCCCTAGAATTTCCCCAAATTTGTGAAGAAGAACCCCAATCTAAGTTAGGGTTTCTTCCAATGTGTGGGTTTAGTTGGGTATGATTCAAATTGGTTGGATAATACCTATTTATGATTAATTTAGTGTTGATTCATGATATTATTATGAATTTATGTAATTTCCATGATTACCCTAGTCTAATTAATGAAATTGAATTATGTGGGTTATTGCCATGGAAGGTGAAATTGAAGGTCAAGGTGATCTTCTAGAATTAATGCTTTGACTAGTAATTGTCATGAATTGATTTAGAATAATGTGAATGTGATGAGTATTGATTGGTAATGCTTGAGATTGATCTTACATGATGACTTATGACTAGAATCTTGTGATAATAAGGAATGTAATGAGAATTGCTTAAGATGAAGCTTATGACTTGAACGTATAACACCCAATATCCAAAAACAGACCTTAAAATAGATTTCCAAAAGTTGCAGGTGCAACTCACAGACACCACCCATGGACCGTAGGGCGAACCACGGCCCGTGCTGGTGGTCTGTGCTTTACATCTGCAACTCACCCTAGTCTCAGCCCCAAAAATCTCTCTAAGTCCTGACCCACGCTAGGACCTATAGACTGTAGGTCAGACCATGGTTCGTGGTCCATGGTCAGAGTCAAACCCCAATTTCAATCTCCAACGATCGACGGTCGACCGACACGACCGTCACGATCAACGGTCTGGGTCTGCCGCCCGCCATCCGATAGCAATTAAGTTGGGGATCTTTTGGTCTTTTCCTATTTTGTTGGACCCGTAAACTACTTTGTTTTGGTTAGTTTTAAACTAGAAAAATAACTAGAACTAAGCTATGACAAATCATACATCAAAACTTATAAATTTAGAATCCTAAGAGGAGAAAGAAGTTAATAACCCTAGTTCAAGAATGCAGCAAGTTTCCTCCAGTTCCTACCCTGAAATCGAAGGATTTCTCCATGAAATTCATCACCATGTATGTGGGATTTCACTAGTGGGTTTCTTTGTCCCAGTACTTCTAGTTAGTCAGAAGCTATTTTCAGACATAGTTAGATTCAGCTTAGTATTTGAGTTTGATATTTCTCTTGTATTAAACTCTCAGATTTGGTATTTAGTTTTAGTATATGGGTATTCCCCATTATTTCATAATTAATTATGATTAGCTTCTGCATTAGTTAATATTATTCTTAGTAAGCTAATGTCATGCCAGTAGGGTTAGTTTAGGGTCACTTGTGATTCTAGGTCCTGTGTCCACGTCTCGGGGGTAGCTCGGGGCGTGAAAAACTTGGTACCAAAGTATTAGGTTGAAGAGTCCTAGGATGTCTGGAAGCCGCACTAAGTACAGTCCTTTTCATGGGTTTGAAGTGCACCACATCTAATGAGAGGGAGGCTACAAAGTGTTTTAGGAAAACTTCACTTTCTTTGCTACTCTTACCGTGCGTAAGTTATGATCAAACTTCTCATTTATAATTTGATGTTATGCAGTTCAGATCATGCCTCCTCATAAAGCTTACACAAGGAATGCAAACGCACGCAATGCTAATGCAGTTCCTCTAGTTCCAGACCATGAGGTTTTGAACGCAAAGTTTTAGAATTTGATTCAGCTTTTGGCTCAGAGTATGACCAAACAGAACAATCAGCAGGCTCTAGTTCCTACAAATAGAAATGGTGGATCAGTGGCATCTAGGGTTTGAGATTTTGTAAAGATGAATCTGCCTGAGTTTTTAGGGTCCCAAGTTGGTGAGTACCCACAAAATTTCATTGATGAGTTTAGGAAAATCTTTGGAGTGATGCAAGTGACTGGTATTGATAGGGTGGAATTGGCATCCTACCAGTATAAGGATGTGGCTCACATATGGTTCACTCAGTGGAAAGACGACATGGGCTACTTCATCTTTTATAACTCCTTATACAGCAATCAACTTCAATGTTAGTCTAGAAACTCTCTTAGAACCCTTCTTAGTCTCTACTCCAGTCGGTGACCCAGTTATAGCTAGACTGGTATACAGAAATTGCCCTGTCACAGTCTCCCAGAAAGTCACCTCAGCAGATCTTGTAGACTTAGAAATGGTAGACTTCAATGTCATTCTAGGCATGAATTGGTTACATTCTTGTTATGCCTCGGTTGATTGTAGAACTAAGATTGTTCATTGTCAGTTTCAAGACGAACCAATCTAAGAATGCAATGGTAGTAGCTTAGCGCCTATGGGTCGATTCATTTCTTACCTTCAGGCCAGAAAGATGATCTCTATCATCTAGTTCGGGTTAGGGATTCTAGCTTCGAAACCCCAACTCTTGAGTCAGTCCCAATAGTGAATGAGTTTCCGAAAGATCTTCTCGGAGTTCCTCCCGAAAGGGAAATCAATTTTGGAATTGATCTCCTTCGAGATACCCAGCCTATTTCTATTCCTCCTTACCGAATGGCTCCAGCTGAGCTTAACAAATTGAAAGAGCAGTTGAAAGACTTTCTAGATAAGGGCTTCATCATACTTAGTATTTCCCCATGGAGTACACCAGTGTTGTTCATGAAGAAGAAAGATGGTTCTCTCAAAATGTGCATTGACTATAGGTAGTTGAACAAGGTCACAATCAAGAATAAGTATCCCATCCCCATGATTGATGACTTATTTGACCAACTTCAGGGTGCTAGTAATTTCTCAAAGATAGACCTCAGATCGAGTTATCATCAGCTCAAAGTCAGAGATAGTGACATTCCAAAGACAACCTTCAGAACTTGGCATGTTTATTATGAATTTGTAGTTATATCATTTGGACTAACCAATGCTGTTGCAGCTTTCATGGATTTGATTAACAGAGTGTTCAAGCAGTATTTGGACTTATTCGTTATCATATTTATTGATGATATCCTCATTTACTCTAGGAATGAGGAAGAACGTGTGAATCATTTAAGGGTTGTCCTACAAACTCTCAAAGATCACCAGTTATTCGCAAAGTTTAGCAAATGTGAGTTTTGGTTGCAGTAAGTTGCTTTACTTGGGCATATAATGTCTAGTGAAGGGATCCGAGTGGATTCCCAAAAAATAGAAGCAATGAAACAATTGCCCAGACCTACCTCTTCTACAGATATCAAAAGTTTCTTGGGTCTAGCAGGTTACTATAGAAGGTTCGTGGAAGGATTTTCATCCATAGCCTCACCATTGACTAATTTGACTCAGAAAAAGGTTAAGTTTCAGTGGTCAGATGATTGTGAGAAAAGCTTTACAGAATTGAAAACTATGTTGACTACAACTCCGATTTTGACTCTATCGGAGCATTCAGATGGTTATGTGATATATTGTGATGTATCCAGAATCGGACTAGGTTGTGTGTTCATGCAGTGGGGAAAGGTTATAGCTTATGCTTCTACACAGCTTAAGGTGCATGAGAAGAATTATCCAACTCATGACCTCGAGCTAGCAGCAGTGGTGTTTGCCCTTAAGATTTGGAGACATTACTTGTATGGTGTCCATGTAGATGTGTTCACAAATCATAAGAGCCTTCAGTATGTGTTCACCCAGAAAGAGTTGAATCTTCACTAAAGGAGATGGCTTGAGTTCCTTAAGGATTATTATATAAGTGTGCATTACCAATCTAGTAAGGCCAATGTAGTGATATATGCTCTTAGTAGACTATCTATGGGTAGTGTAGCACATGTTGAGGAAGAAAGAAAGGAAATAGCAAAGGAGGTTCACAGGCTTGATCACTTGGGAGTTCGCCTTATGAGCATATCAGATGGTGCTGTAACAGTTCAGAATGGGTCAGAATCTTCATTTTTAGTGGAGTTTAAGAAAAAGCAAGACAGTGATCTGATATTGCTTCAACTAAAGGGTGTAGTCCATCAGTAGAGAGTTGGGGTTTTCTCTCGGGGGGAGATGGTGTGCTTCGCTATCAGGGTCGATTATGTGTTCCTAAGCTGGATGAGTTTAGATAGTAGATTATTGTAGAAGCCCATTATGCTAGATATTATATTAACCCAGGTGCCACTAAAATGTACTGTGATCTACGGGAAGTCTTTTGGTAGAATGGCATGAAAAAGGATATAGCAGATTTTGTGGCTAAGTGCCCCAATTGTTAGCAAGTCAAAATTGAACATCATAAACCAGGAGGTATGACTCAAGAGATTAACATTCCTACTTGGAAGTAGGAAGTAATCAACATGGACTTCATCACAGGTTTACCTCGTACTCGCAGACAACATAACTCCATTTGGGTGATTGTTGAAGGAGTTACTAAGTCTGCACGCTTTTTGGCTGTCAAGACTACAAATTTGGTGGAGGACTACACCAAGCTTTACATTAATGAGATAGTCAGGTTGCATGGGGTTCCTTTGTCTATCATCTCGGATAGAGGTACTCAGTTTACCTCTTATTTCTGGAAGTCATTTCAAAAAGGTATAGGTGCTCAAGTTAATCTTAGCATAGGATTTCATCCACAGATGGATGGTCAGGCAGGGCATACCATTCATACCTTAGAGGACATGTTGAGAGCTTATGTGATTGACTTCAAGGGTAGTTTGGATGATCACCTTCCTCTTATAGAGTTCGCCTACAATAATAGCTACCATTTCGGCATTCAAATGGCCCCTAATGAGGCATTGTATTGGTGTAGATGTAGATCTCCAGTTGGTTGGTTTGAAGTAGGTGAAGCAGCCTTGATAGGGCCAGATTCAGTTCATGATGCTATGGATAAATTGCAACTCATTAGAGATAGACTTAAGACAACCCAGAGTCGCCAGAAGTCCTATGTAGATGTAAGGAGAAGGGAATTAGAGTTCCAAGTTGATGATTGGGTTTTCCTGAAAGTGTCACCTATGAAAAGGGTGATGAGGTTTGTCAAGAAAGAGAAGCTCAGTTCTAGATATGTAGGCCCTTACAAGATCTTGAAAAGAGTTAGTAAAGTGGCTTATGAGTTAGAGTTTCCAGCAGAACTAGCAGTGGTACATCCAGTTTTCCACATTTCACTATTGAAGAAGTGTGCAGGTGATCCAGCATCTATTGTACCTTTAGAAAGTGTGGTTGTGAAGGATAGTCTCACTTATGAAGAGATACCAGTTGAAAACCTTGATCGTTAGGTTCAAAGGTTGAGAAATAAGAAAGTCGCTTCAGTCAAGGTTTTGTGGAGGAGTCAGTCCGTAAAGGGAGCTACTTGGGAATAGAAGCAGCCATGAAGGCCAAGTATACTCACCTCTTTCCTTTTGGTTCCATTCCAGTTTGAGGTAATAGTTCCTCTTCAATTTTTCAGTCATTCATGCGTAAATTCAGTCTTAGTATCATGTTCCTTCAGTTTGTAGTTGCATTTTCAGCGTATTTGCATGTTCTTGGAACTTAGTTCAGTCAGAAAACAGTCTTCAGTGTTTAGTGGTAGGGTTGTAGCTCTTTTCCCTCCATTTCAGCTAGTTTAGTCTTCATTAGAGGACGAATGTTCCTAAGGGGGACATAATGTAACACCCCATCTCCGAAAACAAACCTTAAAATAGATTTCCAGTAGTTGCAAGTGTAACTCACTGGCGCTACCCATGGACCATAGGGTGACCCACGGCCCTTGCTTGTGGTCCGTGGTTCACATCTGCAACGCACCCTACTCTCAGCCCCAAAAATTTCTCTAAGTCCTGACCCACACCAGGACCTATGGACCATAGGTCAGACCACGGTCTGTGGTCCAAGGCCATAGGTGGACCCTAGAATTTCAGTATCCAGTCGCGACTAATGGTCGACCAACACGGATCGTCAGTCGATCGAAGGTCCGTCGGTCACTCCAACAGCAGTTAAGTCGAGGGTCTTTTAGTCATTTCCTATTTCATTGGACCCCTAAACTACGTTGTTTTAACCGTAAACTACGCGATTTTGGTTAGTTTTAGCCTAGAAACATTACTAGAACTTACCTAAGACAAATCATTCATCAAAACCTAGAAAGTTAGAATGCTAAGAGGAGAAAGAAGTTAAGAACCCTAGTTTAAGAACGCAACAAGTTTCCTCAGTTCCAGCCCTGAAATCTAAGGATTTCTCCATGTAATTAGTCACCAGGTACGGGATTTCACTAGTGGATTCCTTTCGCCCATTAGGTCCATAGAATTCAATTAGATTCTTGATTCCTGTTATAAACTAAACCTAGGGTTTATAAAACATCAGCAGATTATCATGAATTAGTTAGTTAAATGTTCCAAATCAGATTATTTTGTTATTACTTCGTTTCTTGCATGAATTTAAGAACCCTAGCTATGTAGTTCTTTAGTTCTTGAATTACACATGCTAGGTCAGATATTTCAGTACTTCAGATATACATGCCTTAGTTTTGAATGTGTCATTATCAGTATATAAATGTGCATTTCAGTTTGCATGTCAGTTTTGAGCTATCCACTATATTATAGAAATTCAGTCATAATGTGTTAATCAACTTAATATATTGGGAGTAGTGTAATACTAAGTTGGACTAAGGTCAGTCACCCATATAGTCCCAGAACTACGAGCCACGTAGGTTGTAAGTCCCCTATGTGGACATCATTTTAGTGATCACACCAGCATGCCTCTACACCTTTGGTCGGGTGTATTGGATCTTTTCGATGGGGCGTATACATCGGACTCCACATTTAGCTCATGTGGTGTTATGTCGATTATTAGTAACTCCCAAAGTTCAGTCAGACTCTATTGCATTGACCACATTTCAGTACAGTCAGTATTAAGTATCAACATGTTACAAAAATGGTCTTTGTATTCAGTTAGCTCACCATTCAGTAGCTATATCACGTTCAGTTTATATCCTTGCTTTATTGCTTGTTTAGTTATATGTTATTTTAGCTTTACTCTATCCTGCATGCTCAGTACCTCTCAAGTACTAACGCATACTCTACATTACATCTTCTCGTAATGTAGGTTCAGGTTCTCAGCTTTCAGATCACGCTTAGATCGGTTACCGATCTCCAGTTCAGCAACACCATTGGTGAGTCCTCATTCTTTGAGGACAAAAGTCATGTTATCTTTCAGTTTTTTTCAGTCTTTTAGTTTCAGTTTTGCTAGACTTAGCTGGGGGATGTCCCAGTACTTCTAGTCAGTCAGAGGCTATTTTCAAACATAGTTAGATTCAGCTTAATATTTGAGTTTGATATTTCTCTTGTATTAAACTCTCAAATTTGATATTCAGTTTTATTATATAGGTATTCCCCATCATTTCAGATTTACTTATGATTAGCTTTCACATCAGTTATTATTATTCTTAGTATGCTAATATCATGCCAGCAGGGTTAGCTTAGGGCCACTTGTGATCCTAGGTCTCATGTCTGCATCTCGGAGATTGATCGGGGCGTGACAGAACATCTTGTAATCTAGATATGAATGAGGATAGAATGAAGTAAAGATATGAGAGTAAGGCTTGTAGTCATAAATGTTGAATCAATAGGGCTTTGAGAGTAGAGTCAGTGTGATGAAGAGAAGTCTAATAGGTAGAACTTGGTGAAAGGCCTATACTCACATAACCTACCTTATTAATGCTTGAAATTATAAAGTGATAGAATAGCTTGAACATAGATTAGTTAGCAAGGACATCCTTCCATGAGACATGAATGTTAAGCAAGGCTTAATAGTGAAATCTTGGGGTGTATGCTTGACCTCAAGTGGATATTTACAATGAGATGGAGTGTCACACAAGAGAGGATCTGGGCTCTAAGTTGAAAGGAGAATCACACCTAGTTGATGTGAGTACTATCAAGTTAAAGGGGGAACTCTTACATACTAGAGTGTGGGATTTCCCAAAGTTAGGTCTCATTAGATGGAAGCCTTCACATAGTTGAGTTAAGGTTTCTATTAGCAGTCTCCATATCCAATTAACTAAGACATGCATAAAGAAGCATCTCATACTGTTCTAAAGCATAATTAAACTAAGACTTACTTAATGAAGGACCACATAGTGTTCAAGAATATAATTGGACTTAGACATGCTTAAGGTAGTATCTCATAGGGTCCATGTTAAAGATGAACCTAGACATGCTAAAAGTAGCATCTCATAAGGTTCAATATAATAATGAACTAAGACGTGTTTAGGAGAGTACCTCATAGTGTTCTAAAGTTGAAGAGAGGAACTAGGATCCAAAACAAGAAGTATTAGTATGAGGACCTGAAAGTAGAACTTAGCATGAATAGTATTATGGGATGTTAATCAGGCATTGCACAAGTATGACTTAGGGTCATTCAAGAAAGAGTTTTTCTAAGTGAAATATCTTGAGATAGGATTGTAGTTGCCTTCCATAATAAGATTGACTAAGGATGGTAGTTCCCTTATATATATGAAGTAAGCTAAAGATTGAGACCAAAGGAGGGTAAGTATGACTATGTTGACTTCAAGGTAATGCTTAAAGTGAATGGTATTATGGGATGCCTTCCATGCATTGCACAAGTGTGCTTTGAGGTTACTCGGGAGTATACTCCTCTCATGATATAAAAAGCTAAGTTTTGACTATGAATATGGACTATGCCCAAGAATTACCAAAGGGGGTACTTAGTTTGGATGGTATTATGGGATGTCGTTCATGCATTGCACAAGTATGCTTTGAGGTGGCTTGTGAAGTAGTTCTATTATAATAGGATAGACTAAGGGTTGAAGAATGTTAGTATCAAGGTCTAAGTAAAGACTATGCTATGAACATGATTTATCTCTTATTCTCATTAACTATGTCTTATGTTGACTTGTGATTATATGATGCTTATGTTGGAGGTTATGCTATGACTATGTTATTATCTCTTTTGATTTTGTCCTATGTTGACTAACCATTTTGAGATGTTCTTATGATGTTGTGCTAGCTATCATACTTGGTACAATTTGTACTAACACATACTTTGCCTACATTCTAATCAAATGAAGGGTTTTAGAGATTGAGTTTCTTTGGAGGCTAGGTTTCTAAGGAGGAAGAAGAGTTGAAGATTTGGTGAGTCCTCATAGCTTTGAGGACAAACCTATTATTTCCTTTATGCCATTTCTTTATGTTTTAGACTTTTTTTATGGGCTGCGTCCCAAGAGTTTTATTCAAGAGTTTAATAGATGGTTTGAGACAAAAGTGTAGTAAAGACTTTCGCTTGCTTTATGAAAATGTTTTGATTGTATGGATAAAAAATTTTAAAATTTCTATACGTTTTTATCACCCTATGTTATGATGTGTTAAGGGATTGTATAAGACCACTTCAGGGTCAAGTACGCTATGTTACGCCTAGGGTATACCCTTCTGTCATGACAAACTTAGTATTAGAGCACAAGGTTTAGAATGGTTCTAGGATTGTCTCAAACCACATCTAGTAGATTCTTGTTCATAAATGTGAAGCGCGCCACATTTATGAATATGAGACTATTGGATGTTTAGGAAATCTCACTTCTTCATTCTATAAGTCGTGGCATAGAGCTTGGTTTAATAGGCCCTTTTTCTAATATGTGTTCGTTGATTTTCAGGGTATGGCTAATACAAGGGCAAATGTTAGAAGAGAAGAGGAAGGCAATGAGGAGCAAGGGGTTCCTCTCCAAATGCCATATCAAGCACCTCCTCAAGCTCTAATTGATCCTCCGGATATATCTAATGCGGATATTAGGTCGACCTTTATAATGTTGGCCCAAGCCATGACGGCCCAAGCCAATAGGGACGTGGTAGCTCTAGCAAACCCAGTAAGGGGATGGCAGCTTTGAGGGTGAGTGATTTTTTGAGGATGAACCCTCCGGAGTTTTATGGCTCCAAGGTGGAGGAAGATCCTCAAGGTTTTATAGATGAGATGTATAAGGTGCTTGCTATCATGGGATTGACTTCAATAGAGAAATTGGAGCTAGTCGCTTATCAGTTGAGAGATATAGCACAAATATGGTATGAACAATGGAAAGATAATAGGCCGGTAGAAGCGGGCCCAATAGAGTGGTAAGGGTTCAAACAAGCATTCCTAGATAGGTTCTTTCCCCTAGAATTGAGGGAACAAAAGATGCAAGAACTCATTAACCTTCGTCAAGCAGGTATGAGTGTGAAGGAGTATGCTCTTAAGTTCACCCAACTATCTAAGAATGCTCCAACTCTAGTGGCAGACTCAAGGGCTAGAATGAATAAATTTTGTGATTGGATTGTCCGACTTGGTAGAGAATAAGTGTCACTCGGCAATGCTTATCCCTAGTATGAATATTTCAAGTCTTATGGTTCATGCCAAACAAATTGAGGAGAAAAAGCTCAAGAAATGAATAGGAGGTAAAGAGAACTAGAACCGCTGGTGGGAACTTTTCTAATGCTAAGTCTGATGGACAAGGTAGGCCTAGGACTAAACAAAGGTATTCTGGTCAAGATTCTTCCAACACCCCTAGGTTTGACCAAGAGAAGGGTAGTGGGTCTCCATTTCCCAAGTCTAGTTGCTCCAAGTGTGGGAGGAGTCATTATGGTAAGTGCCTAGCCGGCATGGATGGTCGTTATGGGTGTGGAAAGGATGGGCACAAAATGAGAGATTGTCCGGTTCTTAAGGTTAAGGCAAGGGAGGATAAGAAAGTTGCATCTAGTCGTCTGGGTGAGAGTGCTCAAAAGAATAATAGGTTCTATAACCTCCAAGATAAGAATGATCAAGAGTGATCTCCATATGTTGCTACCAGTATGTGCTTCATGCTTTATCTAGACTCCGGTGTTGCTTGTCGTCTATGACTTTTTGATATGATATACCTTGATGTTATCTTTAGTATGAATGAGCCTCATAGCTGCTTTCATGTGATAGAGGATGTTTAGAAGAATTTTGTATAGGCTTACTCCCAAGGGGGAGATAGTGTGCCTAGCTAGTAAGGTCATTGTGTGTCTATGTGTTTCCATGATTTCCTTATATGAATGTTCATGAAAAAGCTTAGGTCTGGATACAAATGACTTATATGCACTATTTTACCTCATGTTATAGTGATTTGCATAAGTTGCATATAGACTTCATGAGATGATTATATGAGCATGCCTTAGTTCAGAGTTGAGAGATTCCTCCGTAAATGAATGCTTTTTAAGAGTAAATTGCATATGAGCTCCGTGAGTGTATGTTTAGCATAATTTTGTTTGGAGAAGGTAGTTCCTCCTAGGAATACGATGAGTTATTAGATTTCGTGCATAAATGGGTTGTTTGATGAAGCTCCTACTTCCTTGTGTTGCATTGAGTATTTGTAGTGGGAGTTGAAGTTTTCCTCAGTGTTTATGTTCATTAGATATATTTCATTCTTAATGGTCTTCTATACTAGAGTCGTTTCCCTTAAGAAGTGTTTAGAAATGTCATTTGAGGACGAATGTTCCCAAGGGGGAGATATTGTAATACCTCAGAAACTAGTAGACCAAACTAGAGCCTCAAGCTAGGGTTCTAGAGTGTGATGTATGTGGATTAGAGTCATAGATGAGACTTCCTGTACTTAAGGATGAGGGGTTTAGGGTTTAAACGTCAAGGAACAGATTACACCCCGTAGTTTAGAAGACCGTTTATGTTTCTATTGACGGTGCAAGGGAAAGTGCCAAAGCAAAGGGGAAAAGCCTAAGCTAAGGGCCAAGGATGCCCCAAGCTTGGTGCACACTGCCTCAAGTCCACGACCACCACTGAGGCTAGTGGTGTGGACCACGGCTCGTGGTGTGGTTCGTGAGGCTAAGGCAGTAGCTCCCTAAGGGCTGCCTCAAAGTGGCTTACCTTCACGAGCCACTTCATGACCAATGGCCTTGACCATGATTCGTGGTAAGGCTCATGAAGATGCCTTAGATAGAGGGAAGGCAAGGCACTTTAAGTCAAGCACTGCCCCTATGTTCATGACCATCACCACGACCATTGGTCTTGACCACAGTTCGTGGGAGGTTTCATGAAGGTACCTTAGGCGTGTGGAGGCAATTCTTTGAGGCCCAGTCATTGGTCCATGAACCACGCGCCACTTCACGGCCAGTGGTCTTGACCACGGCTCGTGGGAAGTCTTGTGGTCATGCCATGGATTTTTAGGGGCCAATCCAAGTGGCCTAGCTACTGCTCCCAAGACCAAGAGCAGGACCATGGTCAGTGGTGAGGACCACGACCCGTGGTGCCTCTCGTGAGGCTTCGGCACTAGGCTGCCAAGTGAGGGAGTTAATGAGAAATTCTAAACGTGGGAGTTTTTGGGTGGGGTCATTTTACCTTGTCCTAAAACCACTATATAAGATATTTTAAGCTTCTAAGAACCCATTTAAGTCACTTTATCACAAGACCCAAATCGAAACCCCAAAATACTCTCCACTCAAATATTTCTCTCACTAGAAAACCCAAGGCTTGAAGAAGAAGATAGAGCTTAAAGCTAAGCTCAAGAACAAAGACTCCATTGTTGAGAGCTTGTGTAGGGCTTTGGATAAAGGTATGTTTAGCTTATTCATCTATGGGTTCTTCCACCCATAGATTCCCCTAGAATTTCCCTAAATTTGTGAAGAAGAACCCCAATCTAAGCTAGGGTTTCTTCCAATGTGTGGGTTAAGTTGGGTATGATTCCAATTGGTTGGATAATACCTATTTATGATTAATTTAGTGTTGATTCATTATATTATGATGAATTTATATGATTTCCCTGATTACCCTACTCTAATTGATGCATTTGAATTTGTGGGTTATTGCCATGGAAGGTGAAATTGAAGGTCAAGGTGATCTTCTAGAATTAATGCTTTGACTAGTAATTGTCTAAGAATAGAAATCTATATATATATGAATTGATTTAGAATAATGTGAATGTGATGGGTCTTAATTGGTAATGCTTGAGATTGATCTTTCATGATGTCTTATGACTAGAATCTCTTGATTATGAGAAATGTGATGAGAATTGCTCAAGCTGAAGCTGATGACTTGAACGTCTTGTATTCTAGATATTAGAATGAAGTAAAGCTTTGTGTAGTCATGAATGTTGAATCACTAAGGCTTTGAGAGTAGAGTCAAGGAGATGTATAGAAGTCTAATAGGTAGAATTTTGGTAAAAGGCTTATAATCACCTAACCTACCTTATGAACAGTTGAAATTATAAAGTGATAGAATCACTTGAACTTGGTTTGGTTGTCAAGGACATCCTTCCAGGAGACATGAATGTTATGCAAGGCTTAATAGTGAAATCTTGGTATGTATGCTAGACCCCAAGTGAATATTGACAATGAGATGGAGTGTCACAAAAGAGAGGGTCTGGGATCCAAATTGAAAGGAGAACCACACCTAGTTGATGTGAAGACTATCCAAGTTAAAGGGGGAACTCTTACATAGTAGAGTGTGGGTTTTCCCAAAGTTAGATCTCATGAGATGGAAGCCTTCACATAGTTGAGTTAAGGTTTCTATTAGCAGTCTCCATATCCAATGAACTAAGACATGCTTAAAAAAGCATCTCATAGTGTTCTAAAGCATAATTGAACTAAGATTTACTTAATGAAGTACCTTATAGTGTTCAAGAATATAAATGGACTTAGACATGCTTAAGGTAGTATCTCATAGGGTTCATGTTAATGATGAACCCAGACATGCTAAAAGTAGTATCTCATAGGGTTTAATATAATATTGAACTAAGATGTGAATAAGAGAGTACCTTATAGTGCTCTAAAGTAAAAGAGAGGAACTAGGTTCCAAAAGAAGAAGTATTAGTATGAGGACCTTAAAATAGTACTTAGAATGAATAGTATTATGGGATCCTATTCATGCATTGCACAAGTATAATTTAGGGTCATTCAAGAAAGAGTTCTTTTGAGTAAAGTATCTTGAGATAGGATTGTGCTATAGTTTCCTTCCATGATATGATTGACTAAGGATGGTAGTTCCCTTGTCTATATGAAGTAAGCTAAAGAATGAGACCGAAGGAGGGTAAGTATGACTATGTTGACTTCAAGGTTAGGCTTAGTGTGAATGGTATTATGGGATGTCTTTTATGCATTGCACAAGTGTGTTTTGAGGTTACTTGGTAGTATAGTGTTGTTATAATATAAAAACCTAAGTTTTGATTATGAATATGGACTATGCCCAAGAATTACCAAAGGGGGTACTAAGTTTGGATGGTATTATGGGATGTCGTTCATGCATTGCACAAGTATGCTTTGAGGTAGCTTGTGAAGTAGTTCTCTTATAATATGATAGACTAAGGGTTGAAGAATGTTAGTATCAATGTCTAAGTAAAGACTATGCTATGAACATGATTTATCTCTTATTCTCATTAACTATGTCTTATGTTGACTTGTGATTATATGATGCTTATGTTGGAGGTTATGCTATGACTATGTTATTATCTCTTCTGATTTTGTCCTATGTTGACTAACCATTTTGAGATGTTCTTATGATGTTGTGCTAGCTATCATACTTGGTACAATTTGTACTAACGCATACTTTGCCTACATTCTAATCAAATGAAGGGTTTTAGAGATTGAGTTCCTTTGGAGGCTAGGTTTCTAAGGAGGAAGAAGAGTTGAAGATTTGGTGAGTCCTCATAGCTTTGAGGACAAACCTATTATTTCCTTTATGCCATTTCTTTATATTTTAGTCTTTTTTTATGGGCTGTGTCCCAAGAGTTTTATTCAAGAGTTTAATAGATGGTTTGAGACAAAAGTGTAGTAAAGACTTTCGCTTTCTTTATGAAAATGTTTCGATTGTATGGATAAAACATTTTAAAATTTCTATACGTTTTTATCACCCTATGTTATGATGTGCTAAGGGCTTGTATAAGACCACTTCAGGGTCAAGTACGCCATGTTACGCCTAGGGTATACCCTTCTGTCGTGACAAACTTAGTATTAGAGCACAAGGTTTAGAATGGTTCTAGGATTGTCTCAAACCACATCTAGTAGATTCTTGTTCATAAATGTGAAGCACGCCACATTTATGAATATGAGGCTATTGGATGTTTAGGAAATCTCACTTCTTCATTCTATAAGTCGTGGCATAGAGCTTGGTTTAATAGGCCCTTTTTCTAATATGTGTTCGTTGATTTTCAGGGCAAATGTTAGAAGAGAAGAGGAAGGCAATGAGGAGCAAGGGGTTCCTCTCCAAATGCCATATCAAGCACCTCTTCAAGCTCTAATTGATCCTCCGGATATATCTAATGCGGATATTAGGTCGACCTTTATAATGTTGGCCCAAGCCATGACGGCCCAAGCCAATAGGGACGTGGTAGCTCTAGTAAACCCAGTAAGGGGATGGCAGCTTTGAGGGTGAGTGATTTTTTGAGGATGAACCCTCTGGAGTTTTATGGCTCCAAGGTGGAGGAAGATCCTCAAGGTTTTATAGATGAGATGTATAAGGTGCTTGCTATCATGGGATTGACTTCGATAGAGAAATTGGAGCTAGTCGCTTATCAGTTGAGAGATATAGCACAAATATGGTATGAACAATGGAAAGATAATAGGCCAGTAGAAGTGGGCCCAATAGAGTGGTAAGGGTTCAAAGAAGCATTCCTAGATAGGTTCTTTCCCCTAGAATTGAGAGAACAAAAGATGCAAGAACTCATTAACCTTCGTCAAGCAGGTATGAGTGTGAAGGAGTATGCTCTTAAGTTCACCCAACTATCTAAGAATGCTCCAACTCTAGTGGCAGACTCAAGGGCTAGAATGAATAAATTTGTGATTGGATTGTCCGACTTGGTAGAGAATGAGTGTCACTCGGCAATGCTTATCCCTAGTATGAATATATCAAGTCTTATGGTTCATTCCGAACAAATTGAGGAGAAAAAGCTCAAGAAATGAATAGGAGGTAAAGAGAACTAGAACCGATGGTGGGAACTTTTCTAATGCTAAGTCTGATGGACAAGGTAGGCCTAGGACTAAACAAAGGTATTCTGGTCAAGATTCTTCCAACACCCCTAGGTTTGACCAACAGAAGGATAGTGGGTCTCCATTTCCCAAGTCTAGTTGCTCCAAGTGTGGGAGGAGTCATTATGGTAAGTGCCTAGCCGGCATGGATGGTCGTTATGGGTGTGGAAAGGATGGGCACAAAATGAGAGATTGCCCGGTTCTTAAGGTTAAGGCAAGGGAGGATAAGAAAGTTGCATCTAGTCGTCTGGGTGAGAGTGCTCAAAAGAATAATAGGTTCTATAACCTCCAAGATAAGAATGATCAAGAGTGATCTCCATATGTTGCTACCAGTATGTGCTTCATGCTTTATCTAGACTCCGGTGTTGCTTGTCGTCTATGACTTTTTGATATGATATACCTTGATGTTATCTTTAGTATGAATGAGCCTCATAGCTGCTTTCATGTGATAGAGGATGTTTAGAAGAATTTTGTATAGGCTTACTCCCAAGGGGGAGATAGTGTGCCTAGCTAGTAAGGTCATTGTGTGTCTATGTGTTTCCATGATTTCCTTATATGAATGTTCATGAAAAAGCTTAGGTCTGGATACAAATGACTTATATGCACTATTTTACCTCATGTTATAGTGATTTTCATAAGTTGCATATAGACTTCATGAGATGATTATATGAGCATGCCTTAGTTCAGAGTTGAGAGATTCCTCCGTAAATGAATGCTTTTTAAGAGTAAATTGCATATGAGCTCCGTGAGTGTATGTTTAGCATAATTTTGTTTGGAGAAGGTAGTTCCTCCTAGGAATACGATGAGTTATTAGATTTCGTGCATAAATGGGTTGTTTGATGAAGCTCCTACTTCCTTGTGTTGCATTGAGTATTTGTAGTGGGAGTTGAAGTTTTCCTCAGTGTTTATGTTCATTAGATATATTTCATTCTTAATGGTCTTCTATACTAGAGTCGTTTCCCTTAAGAAGTGTTTAGAAATGTCATTTGAGGACGAATGTTCCCAAGGGGGAGATATTGTAATACCTCAGAAACTAGTAGACCAAACTAGAGCCTCAAGCTAGGGTTCTAGAGTGTGATGTATGTGGATTAGAGTCATAGATGAGACTTCATGTACTTAAGGATGAGGGGTTTAGGGATTAAACGTCAAGGAACAGATTACACCCCGTAGTTTAGAAGACCGTTTAAGTTTCTATTGACGGTGCAAGGGAAAGTGCCAAAGCAAAGGGGAAAATCCTAAGCTAAGGGCCAAGGCTGCCCCAAGCTTGGTGCACACTGCCTCAAGTCCACGACCACCACCAAGGCCAGTGGTGTGGACCACAGCTCGTGGTGTGGTTCGTGAGGCTAAGGCAGTAGCTCCCTAAGGGCTGCCTCAAAGTGGCTTACCTTCACGAGCCACTTCATGACCAATGGCCTTGACCATGATTCGTGGTAAGGCTCATGAAGATGCCTTAGAAAGAGGGAAGGCAAGGCACTTTAAGTCAAGCACTGCCCCTATGTTCATGGCCATCACCACGACCATTGGTCTTGACCACAGTTCGTGGGAGGTTTCATGAAGGTACCTTAGGCGTGTGGAGGCAATTCTTTGAGGCCCAGTCATTGGTCCATGAACCACGCGCCACTTCACGGCCAGTGGTCTTGTCCACGGCTCGTGGGAAGTCTTGTGGTCATGCCATGGATTTTTAGGGGCCAATCCAAGTGGCCTAGCTACTGCTCCCAAGACCAAGAGCAGGACCATGGTCAGTGGTGAGGACCACGACCCGTGGTGCCTCTCGTGAGGCTTCGGCACTAGGCTGCCAAGTGAGGGAGTTAATGAGAAATTCTAAACGTGGGAGTTTTTGGGTGGGGTCATTTTACCTTGTCCTAAAACCACTATATAAGATATTTTAAGCTTCTAAGAACCCATTTAAGGTACTTTATCACAAGACCCAAATCGAAACCCCAAAATACTCTCCACTCAAATATTTCTCTCACTAGAAAACCCAAGGCTTGAAGAAGAAGATAGAGCTTAAAGCTAAGCTCAAGAACAAAGACTCCATTGTTGAGAGCTTGTGTAGGGCTTTGGATAAAGGTATGTTTAGCTTATTCATCTATGGGTTCTTCCACCCATAGATTCCCCTAGAATTTCCCTAAATTTGTGAAGAAGAACCCCAATCTAAGCTAGGGTTTCTTCCAATGTGTGGGTTTAGTTGGGTATGATTCCAATTGGTTGGATAATACCTATTTATGATTAATTTAGTGTTGATTCATGATATTATGATGAATTTATATGATTTCCCTGATTACCTACTCTAATTGATGCATTTGAATTTTGTGGGTTATTGCCATGGAATGTAAAATTGAAGGTCAAGGTGATCTTCTAGAATTAATGCTTTGACTAGTAATTGTCTAAGAATAGAAAAGGGGTACTTAGTTTGAATGGTATTATGGGATGTCGTTCATGCATTGCACAAGTATGCTTTGAGGTGGCTTGTGAAGTAGTTCTCTCATAATATAATAGACTAAGGGTTGAAGAATGTTAGTATGAAGGTCTAAATAAAGACTATGCTATGAACTTGATTTTTCTCCTATGCTCATTAACTTTGTCTTTATGTTGACTTGTGATTATATGATGCTTATGTTGGAGGTTTTGCTATGACTATGTTATTATCTCGTATGCTTTTGTCCTATGTTGACTAACCATTTTGAGATGCTCGTATGATGTTGTGCTAGCTATCATACTTGGTACGTTTTGTACTAACACATACTTTGCCTACATTCTAATCAAATGTAGGGTTTCAGAGATTGAGTTCCTTTGGAAGCTAGGTTTTTAAGGAGCAACAAGAGTTGAAGATTTGGTGAGTCCTTATGGCTTCGAGGACAAACCTATTATTTCCTTTATGTCATTTCTTTATGTTTTAGACTTTTTGTATGGGTTGTGTCCGACGAGATTTATTCAAGAGTTTAATAGATGGTATGAGACAAAAGTGTAGTAAAGACTTCCGCTTGCTTTATGAAAATGTTTTTATTGTATGGATAAAAGTTTTTAAAATTTATGTACTTTTCTATTATCTTATTTTATGATGTGCTAAGGCTTGTATGAGACCCCTTCGGGGTCAAGTACACCATGTTACACTTGGGGTATACCCTTGGTCATGACATATGGGATGCCTTTCATACATTGCATAAGTGTGCTGTGAGGTTACTTAGGAGGATGGTTCCATTATGGTAGAGAAGTTTAAGACTTGACCATGTTTATAGACTATGATTAAGATGACCAAAAAGGGATACTTGGCTTGGGTAGTATTATGGGATGTTATTCATGCATTGCACATGTATGCTTTTAGGTTACTTGAGAGTAGCTCTATTACGATATAGATGACTAAGAGTCAAATAATGCTTATATGATGCTTATGTTGGAGACTTTGCTTATTATTATGATATTGTCTCTTATGCTTATAGTTTATGTTTCATGAAGTATTTCATATGATTTTGGATTATGTCTTATATTGACTAACCCTTGTCTTATTCTCTTATGATTATTCTTGCTAACATATTTAGTATGTTTTGTACTAACGCATACTTTGCCTACATTCTAATCAAATGTAGGGTTTGGAGATTGAGTTCTACTCTTGGAGATAGGTTTCGAGAAGTTGCAAGGAGTTGAAGATTTTGGTGAGTCCTCATCGCTTCGAGGACAAAATCGACTAGTTCCTTTATGTCTTTTATTTTCATGTTGAGACTATTGTATGGGTTGTGTCCCAAGAGTTTTATTCTAAAGTTGTATTAGATGGTTTGAGATAACGAGTAGTAATGACTTCCACTTTTTTTTTGAAAATGATCGATTGTATGGTTAAAAGTTTTTAAATTTTACGTACTTTTCTATTATCTTATGTTCATGATATGCTATGAGGATTGTATGAGGCTTTTCGGAGTCTTGTGTGCCGTATTACATCTAGGGGGTACCCTTGGGTCGTAGCAAACATGTTATCAGAGCACAAGGTTTTACGAAGGTTTTAGGATGTCTCCAACCATGTCTTGTAGAGTCTTGTTCGTAAATGTGAAGCGTTCCACATTTATGAATAGGAGGCTATTGGATGCTTAGGAAATCTGACTTCTTCATTCTCTAAGTCATGTCATAGAGTTTAACTCTATAAGGTCTCTCTCCTATTCCTTATCCGATGGTCTTTAGGATATGACTACTCGAAGGGCTTATGCTACAAGGAGCAAGGGAGTAAAGGTTAGTTGTGATGCCAATTATGGTTTTGTGACTTGATAGATTTGAGATGATAGATTGTGATGTTGTCTTTAGTATGAATGGGTTGCATTATGGTTACGTTTAGTAGATGATAGAACCCGACTTAGTCATGATGAGTTATGAGGTATGTTGATAGATTGGTTGAATAGGGTGTTTAAGTAATTCCAAGATGGGTTGAGTGAGTAGACTACTCTAAGAAGGGTAGAAGTGTAATTTATGATGGTTTAAAATCATCTTGTGTGATGGATGTAAAATCTTACTGATGACTTGTTCCGACCTTAGAATTGAAAGAAGTGATGCTTAGAAGAGTTCGTACAGGCTTACTCCCAAGGGGGAGATGGTGTGCTCAGATAGCAAGGTCATTAAGTGTTCTTGATATTCATGATTTAGGTTGGCTTGAAATTCTCGCCTTGAGAGGTGTAGTGAGTTTATGAAGTTTAGTCCCAGTGTTGTAGGCTCCTATGAGATCTTGTATGGTGTGGCTAAGGTGTCTTGTGAGTTAGAGTGCTTAATGAGAACCTCTCTAAGTTAGAAGTACCGGTGGGGATCTTAGACCGGCAAGTTAAGAAATAGAAGAACAAGGAAGTTGTTCCATGAAGTGGTAAGGAGTGTTCTTTAGTAGGGAATTTGGTTAAGAGTGCTACTTGGGAGACCAAGGGCCAATGAGATGTCCCGATGTCCTCATTATTTTCCTTTCAATCCTATTCAAGCTTGAGATGATAAGTTCCTCTTCATTGTGTTCTATGTTGGAGTCATGTGTGGTTGTGTTTCCATGATTTCCTTATGTGCAAGTTCATCAAAATGCTTAGGCCTTGATAGAAATGACTTATATGCATGTTTTTGCCTCATGTTGTAGTGCATTTGAGTAGAATATCATATTTACTTCATGAGATGAATTAATGAGCATGCCTTAGTTTGGAGTTGAAAGATTCCTCTTTGAATAAATGCTTTTTTAGAGTAAATTGCATTTAGGCTCCATGAGTGTGTATTGAGCATGTTTTAGTTAGGATATGTGAGTTCCTCCTTGAAAATGAGTAATTATAGAATTTCATGCATTTGGGTTGGTAGATTTAGTTCCTATTCCCTTGTGTGGCATTGAATGTGTTTAGTTTTCAATTGAAGTTTTCTTGCTTTGTTGTGTACATTTAGATATGTTGCATGCATTATGGGATGCTAGTTTAGAGTGGTGACCTTAAAAAGTGTTTAGAATCGTCATTTGAGGACGAATGATCCCAAGGAGGACCTCAAAATAGCCCCAAACGCTGTCAAAAAAATAGGCCACCTACGAAGCCATCTACTGGCCGTAGATGGACCCACGCCCGGTGGGTTGGGGCAGTTGATCAAAGCCTGAGTTGGCCTGCAAGGTTTAGCCATAGTACCTAACCTACGAAGGTGCAGTACGGTTCGTGGACCCACGCACGGTCCGTGGGTGGGGGTCTCGTGAATGGGGCAGAAATTTTAGTTTTTAGTTTTAAGTTAGGGGTTTGGGGGTTAATTAGTAATTAGTTAGGGGTTAAGGGAGGTCAGTTAGTTAGTTATTAAACCACCTATATAAGCTTAATAGACCCCTAAACTAAGTCAATTAACTGATTGTTCAAAGAACCCAAATTCTCTCCAAATAATTCTCTAAGAAGAAGAAGAAGAATTTATGTGATTTCTATGGTAAACCCTAGTTTATGTGATGAATTTGATATGTTGTGGGTTTATGCCATGGAAGGTGAAATTGAAGAATTATAATTGATCTTCTAAAATCAATGTCATGTGTAGTAATTGTTCAAGGTTAGGAACATATAATCATGAGTTGAACTAGACCTTATTATGTATGATGGATCTTTACTTGTAGAACATAGAAGTTGAACCTTTTGATGAACCATGACTAGAATCACTTGATAACAAAGAATGTGATTAGAATGCCTCAGAATCTAGGGGTAATTAATGATTGTGAGCTTTGAGAGTAACGCATGTAGTCAAGACTATTGAATCACTAGTGCTTTGAGAGTAAAGCTAAGGTGAGGAATAGAAGTCTGATAGGTAGAATTGTGGTGAAAGGCCTATACTCACCTAACCTACCTTATAAATGCTTGAAAGTATAAAGTGATAGAATCACTTAAACAAGGATTGATTGTCAAGGACATCCTTCCATGAGACATGAGTATTAATCAAGGCTTAATAGTAAATCTTCGGGGTGTGTGCTTGGCTTCAAGTGGATATTGAAAATGAGATGGAGTGTCACACAAGATAGGGTCTGAGCTCCAAGTAGAAAGGAGAACCACACCTAGTTGATGTGAGGACTATCCAAGTTAAAGGGGGAACTCTTACGTAGTAGAGAATGGGTTGTCCCAAAGTTAGATCTCATGAGATGGAACCCTTCACATAGTTAAGTTAAGGTTTCCAGTAGCAATCTCCATTTCCATTGAACTAAGACATGCTTGAAGAAGTATCTCATAGTGTTCTAAAGCATAATTGAACTAAGACTTACTTAATGAAGTACCTCATAGTGATCAAGATTTTAAATGGACTTAGACATGCTTAAGGGTAGTATCTCATAGAGTCCATGTTAATAATCAACCTAGACATGCTAAAATAAGTATCTCATAGGGTTGAACCTAATAATGAACTAAGATGTGCTTAAGAGAGTACCTCATAGTCTTCTAAAGTTTAAGAGAGGAACTAGGTTCCAAACCAAAAAGTATTAGAATGAGGACCGAAAAGTGGTACTTAGCATGAATAGTATTATGGGATGCTATCCATGCATTGCACAAGTATGACTTAAGGTCATTCAAGAAAGTGTTCTTGTGAGTGATGTATCTTGAGATAGGATTGTGCTATAGTTGTCTTCCTTGTTAGTAGTGACTTAAGGTGAGAGATTCCCTTGTCTATATGAAGTAAGCTAATAATGAGACCAAAGGAGAGTAATATGTCTAGGATGACTTCAAGGTTATGCTTAGTGTGAAGGGTAGTGTGGGATGCCTTTCATGCATTGCACAAGTGTGCTTTGAGGTTACCTAGGAGTATGGTGCCCTTATGGTAGAGAAGCTTAAGGCTTGACCATGTATATAGACTATGATTAAGATGACCAAAAATGGATACTTGGCTTGGGTGGTATTATGGGATGCTATTCATGCATTGCACATGTATTGTTTTAGGTTACTTGAGAGTAGCTCTATTACGGTATAGATGACTAAGAGTCAAATAATGCTTATATGATGCTTATGTTGGAGTCTTTGCTTATTATTATGAAATTGTCTCTTATGCTTATAGTTTATGTTTCATGAATTATTTCATATGATTTTGGATTATGTCTTATATTGACTAACCATTGTCTTATTCTCTTATGATTATGCTAGCTAACATATTTAGTACATTTTGCACTAACGCATACTTTGCCTACATTCTAATCAAATGTAGGGTTTGGAGATTGAGTTCTACTCTTGGAGATGGGTTTCTAGAAGTTTCAAGGAGTTAAAGATTTTGGTGAGTCCTCATAACTTCGAGGACAAAATCCACTAGTTCCTTTATGTCTTTGATTTTCATGTTGAGACTATTGTATGGGCTGTGTCCCAAGAGTTTTATTGTAAAGTTTTATTAGATGGTTTGAGACAAAGAGTAGTAAAGACTTTCGCTTGTTTTTATGAAAAAGACTTCAATTATATGGTTAAAAGTTTTAAAATTTTCTGTACTTTTCTATTATCTTATGTTCATGATGTGCTATGAGGCTTGTATGAGGTTTTAAGGAGTCTTGTACGATGTGTTACGTCTAGGGAATACCCCTAGGTCGTAACAGATGATCATGCTTGTGACTTGATTTTTTACCTCAAAAGTGCATGATGATTATCAAACTTGGTAAATGCATACTTTTCAACAAAAATGTCCCTTTTAGCATATTTTCAAAGATTTTGTGCATGGCTATCATACTTAGTGCATTTTTGTACTAACCCATATTTTCTACATTTTTCACAAAGTGTAGGTTCCGGTTCTTAAGGTGATCTTCATTTGGATTCAAGCTTGGATCGACTATTCTCCTAGCCTTTTGTGAGTCCTTAAGATTCGAGGACGTATGAGTCATTAGTAGTTTCTTTCTTAGTCATTTTATGTTTCGGATTATGTTGAAGGGTTGTGACCCTATTGTTGATTCAAAGATTGTATTAGATGGCTAATTGAGACATGTTAGACTTCCACTTGCTTTTATAAAAGACTTTGATTGTATGGATGAAAGTTTTTAAATTTTCACACCATTTTTCATTATCTATGTTATGATATGCTATGAGGCTTTTCAGATTCTTGTACGTTGTGTCACATCTAGGGGGTACTCCTAGGTAGTGAGACACTATTTCTGGGATCCTGACCTACGACCCCTTACCCACAAGGCGTGGGTCCCTTTATAGGTGGAGTGTTTTTGGGGCAGATTCTAGGGTCCTCTTCAAAGACCCTTGGTTGGTCCTTGAGGATTTGTACCTTGACGTTCTAACCCGAAACCCTTCATTTTAAGTACGGGAAGTTATATCTATCACTCTAACCCTCATGTCAAGCTCTAGTTTAGCCTACTTGTTTTCAGGGTGTTACAGATCTCCTTTCTGACAGTGTGTGAGTTGGTAGAGAAGGGGTGTCTATCTTATATTGCTTATGTCTGTGATAGTAGTGTCGATACTCTTCCCCTTTAGTATATTCCTATAGTTAGAGAGTTTTCTTATATTATTCCTACCGATCTACCAGGTCTTCATCCTGACCACAATATTGATTCTATTAGACCTAATTGAATGGCCACAATGTAGTTGAAGAAGCTGAAGGAGTAGCTCTAGGACCTATTGGGAAAGGGTTTCATCTGACAAAGTATATCTCTTTATGGTTCTCCTATCCTATTTGTGAAGAAGAAGGATGGTACCTTGCGATTGTGCATTGATAACAAGTAGCTAAATAAGGTGACCATCAAGAACAAGTATCTTATGCCATGGGTTGATGATTTATTTGACTAGCTTCAGGGTGTAGTGGTGTTTTCTAATATTGACTTGGAATTGGGCTACCACTAGTTGAGGATTAGGGTGTAGGACATCCCTAAAACTGCCTTTAGGACTCGGTTTGGCAACTACGAGTTCTTAGTGATGTCTTTTGGGTTGACTGATTCCCCACCAACATTTATGGAGTTCATGAACAACATGTTCGGACCTTATTTAGACTCATTTCAAATTTGTTTTATCGACGACATCTTGGTTTACATAGGGAGTAGGGAGCAGCATGATCAGAATATGAGGATTGTACTCCAGACCTTAAGAGAGGAACATTTTTATACCAAATTCACTAAATGTGAGTTTTGTCTTGAGTGGGCAGAGTTCTTTGGGAACGTAGTGTCCAAGAATGGCATTATGGTGGATTTGACGAAGATTGAGGCAATTCATAGTTGGGCTAAGGCTACTTCTGTCACTATAGTTCGCAGTTTTGTCGGGTTAGAAAGCTATTATAGACGGTTGAGATTACTTTGATAATTTATTTACTACAATTTATAAGAATCCCATCAACAAGCAAAAAATTATTGTATAATTACAACCACAAAATAAGGATTTTATTAAAACCCGTAATTTTTTCAAAAAGATTACGATAAACCTTAATATCAATACATTTATAAGATGAATAATTTCAAAATAATACAGTAAATAAGTGAAACATAATCATTAGCATGATAACTATACCCCAAATCAAAACCTTAAACAGAACCGTAAAAGAAATACATGATAAAACCCTAGCTAGAAAACAAAAAAAAAATACTATATAAACAAGAAAAAGAACAAAAAATAGATTTCTTAGAATATAATCAGTTACTTGGAAAGAATTTCATCCTTCATGGAAGAAAACTCACTATTACAGTTATGATCAGAGCAAAAGCTTCACTACTTCACCAAAAGCTTCGAGGTTAGACTTTTATTGAGCAAATATTTTAGGAAAAGATAAAAGTTAGAAGAATTAACACAAATCATCGAGAAGAGAAATTGAAAATCTTCACCCAAATCTTTACACAAGCTTCAAGAAGAAATGTTCCAAATATACAGATGATTTGACTTCGTTGAATAAGGGTTTTTATAGATATAGGGTCGAGTAAATATCTATTTAAATTTTGATATTAAAAAGGGTCAGGTAAATATTTATCTACATGGACATTCAAATCGGTTATCCTTCGATAGTGGATAGCGCGTGTATACACAATTGATGTCTTTGGATGGTAAGGGTGCACCCGTATATTAAAAATGAAGTTCAGGGGAGAGGAGTATTTAAACCTTGCTATATTTAAGGTGTTCGTTGAATAAAGAGTTACAAGTCCATGAATTATATAGCACTTCTCTCTCTTCATTTCAAAAAAATATTTTAATTCAAACTTTTAACATGACATGCTTAACAATACTCCCTTCGTCCTATATTAGTTGATCATCTTACTAAAACTAGTTTTCCCATGTTAGTTTTCCACATTCCTAAATTTTATATTACGCTTGCAATTAATTCTTTTTGAAAGTGTTTATATTTGTTCGCAAAATTCCAAAAAGTTTTTTAAGGGGTGAATTAGTAAAATTACATATCTATAATATATTAATATACGTGTAGAAAGGAAAACGATCAACAAATATGGGACGGAGGGATTATTTCATTTTCATACATTAGACATATATTAAATGTAACATGAAAAGCATCAAGTACTATACCAAAAGTGATCTTTAGCGACAATTTATTGCTGAAAATAGCTCAATTAATATGTTCTTTTAAGGCAATTAGCACTCTTTGTAAATTTCTCCTCAAGCCTTTAGCGATGTTGGATCAAATAACAATTAACTAATATCAATGAAGAATTTAGCACTCTTTGTTAATGTTCATATTTAATACCGCTAAAAGTTATTTTTGTTATATTGTAGTATTAATTTCTCTGTTTTGAATGCAAGATATTGATGAATTTGCATATCAAAATACCAATACATGTGAACAAAATTGGACAAACACACCAGGGAGTTATAATTGTTCCTGTCCAAAAGGATATTGGTGATGGCAGAGAGAATGGTTGTGGCAGTATTGGATCTCCAGCAGCTAAATAGATTTGGAATGGGAAGCAGTCATCTGATTCAGCAGTGAGACATTCTCTTTTATCTCATTCAACACTCTATCGTGTTCTTCAACCTTGTGGAGAATGAGTGAGAGAATCTCTTCTACTTGTCCACCCTCGTACTCCTTGGACTTTCTATGCGCATGAGGAGGAATGTACCTATGTTTCTTTTGGTACGGTACTTCCAATTCCACAATCTTTTTGGCCAAGAGATCCAGCGAAGTCAACAGTGTGGCAAAATCTGGTCCTTCTCATTCTCCTTGTTGGTCTTGGCCATATGATCAGGCAATTGGGCTGTTATTGCATAGGGTAGTCGTGTGAGACCACCCATAGAAATTTGGTCAGACACTCCTCTATTCTCAGGACCAAGACCTCGATAGAAGCATTTCAGTAGCATCTTATCTGGAATTTCATGAGTTGGGCACTACTACAATAGTTCCTTAAATAATGGCCACAATTCATGAGTAGTCTCACCCTCCAATTGATTGAAAGTTAGGATGTTATCCCTGAGAATCATCAATCTCAAAGGAGGGTGGTCCATTGGGTCACTTTCACTACAAGACATTCTCTTTTCTTCTTTTCTAAACAAGCAACAAGAAAACCAAAACTAAAAGTAAGTAGACTTAACTATAACTAAAAAGAACAACAATTCAACTTTACCAAAGAATCTTAACCAACACCACTCCCCGGCAGTGGCGCCATTTTGATTGAATCACCATCAAAGATACTTCATCCAATTCTAAGTGTCAACGATAGTTAGTCAGTATATAACCCAACTAAATGAGTTGCGGTCGAACCCCACAAGGAGCGGTACGTGTTTAAGATTCAATAGTAAAGTGTGAACATATTCAAATCAGTCATAGAAATAGACATTATTGTATGAGAACATAATTCAAATCAAGGGCTGACACGAATTTCATATAAGGGGGCTTTGGTTTGAAATTATCAACTACAAAAGCAGCAAACAACACGAAATTACAATAATGAGATGGGTTCTTGGGATATGATTCGATTGTAGGCTAATGTAGACAAATGGGTAATTGCAACTATTAGAAAATAGCTAGATATTAGTGATTAAGCTAGACTATAGAGGAGGTAAACTTTCTCTCAAACAATTTACCCCAAATCAAGTCGATTTCTCTCAAGCATCGACAAGCATGCAAAATAAGAACAGCTTACGCCTTACTCCATTCGCTCTCTCGAGCTTAGGATTCACACTCTTGAGCTGAACCCATGACAACCCAATACCCACAGACCATCAATCAATAATCTTAGTTTTAAAACCTCTCTCTCGAGCAAGCCAAAAACACAAGGGTAGAACTGCATTTGCAACTACAATTCTTAAATTAAACCACAACTAATGATTGAAATCACTTCTAAATAACATTTAAACTAAAATTAGCAATACCCATAAACTAAATCAGTCAATAATCACATAATCACACCCAATCAACTGGGTAAGACTAATTTCATCTTTACAAAGGTCCAAATTGAAGAATCTCAAAGACCCACTTCCTATTTCTAAAAAATGAAAAACTTCAATTCTTCAAAGTTAAGGAAAACTTGTCTCACAGTTCAAAAACTGAGAAAAAATGATATTCCAGAGTAAAAATTATAAAATTCCCCTTTAAACTAAATGTTCAAAAACATATTTATAGTCGCCAAAAATATGCTGCGAAGATTCATTCGGCGCAGTAAGTCGGGCTCACCGATCCGCCCTTTGTTTAATTCCATCACCTTTCTGCCTTAGCCTTCGGCATCCTCGAGATCTGTAACTTTGGGCGATCCAACACTGCATCACGAAACCACTCGGCGATCCACCGACTGCTCCTTTCTCTCGCCAACTTGGTTCTTTCCTTCAGGGCTTGGCATACTGGAACTTTAGGCGATCAAATGGCCACTCGGTGACTCGCCAAATGGATTTGGCGATCACCAGGCTATCTTGTCTTTCTTCTTTCAGCTCGCTTTGTTCCTTTTTGCAACTTAGTGTCCTTGTTTTGCTCCTTAATCCATAATCCTAAAAATCAAGGATTTTACATAAGTTATTAGCAGAAAATAAGAATTTGAGGACACTAAACCTATACAAATAGAGCCCTAAATAAGTCCAAATCTCGGACTCATCACTCTGATACCAAGTTTGTCACGCCCTAAGTTACCCCCAGGACGTGGACACGGGACCTAGAATCATGTGTGACCCCAAGATAACCCTGTTGGCATATCATAAGCATACTAAAGCAAACTGAAGTAAAGAAATGTTGTGCGGGAGCTAAATCATCATGTAAACTTAAATTATGGGGGATACCCACAAAACTATCTGAATAGATGAAAACTGAGAGCTTAACAACAACTGAAAAGTTAAACTCAAATGCTAAAGCTAAAACTAACTATGTCTGAAATAAGCCTCTAAACTTACTAGAAGTACTGGGACATGCCCCAGTTAAATCTAGCAAAAACTGAAAACTAAAGACTAAAATGGAAAAATAACATGTCAACTGTCCTCGAAGAATGAGGACTCACCACTGATGCTGCTGAACTGAAGATCGGGAACAGATCTATGCGTGATCTAACTACTGAGGACCTGAACCTACATCACAAGAACATGAAGCGCAGAGTATGCGTCAGTACATGAAAGGTACTGAGAATGCAGGATAGAGTGAAGCTAAGTAATAACATAACTGAACAAGCAATAAAGCAATATATAATCTGAACATGATAAGGATACTGGAAATATTGAACATGGCTAAACTGAATGCAATGACCAAGTTTATAACATGTTGAGACTGAATACTGAACTATATTGATAACATGGTTAATGCAATAGAATCTAACTGAACTATAAGGGAGCTACTAATAACTGACATAAAACCACATGAGCTAAATGTGGAGTCTGATGTATATGCCCAATCGAGAGGACCCAATGTATCCTGCAAGAGGTATAGAGTCATGCTGGCGTGATCACTAAAATGTAATGCCCAACAGTGCGGACTTAACCTACGAGGCACGTAGTTCTTGAATTTGAGGGTGACTAACCTTAGTCCACTCGGTATTAAGTTCCTCCCAATTGATTAAGTAATTAACACTTTATGACTGAAATGTTGTAATACTGGATAGCTCAAAATACTAGCATGCAAATTGAGAATGCAACATTAATATATTGATAATGGACATTCGAAAACTGAGGCATGCATGTATATATCTGAAATATTTGACCTAGCATGTGTAATTCATGAACTAAAAGAACTACATAGCTAGGGTTCTAAATTTATGAAAGAATCTATACCAAAAGATATTGAATTCATGATAATCTAACTTGGATCATTCTAACAGCTAAAACCCAACAATTTCTAACATTCAAGAAACCCTAGGTCTAGATAATATTAAGGGAATCAAGATTCTAACTGAAATCTAGGGACCTAATGGGTGAAAGGAACCCACTAGTGAATTCCCACATACCTGGTGATGAATTCCATGAAGAAATCTTTCGATTTCAGGGCTTAAACTAATGAAAATGTGTTGCGTTCTTGGACTAAGGCTTGGTCGACTCTTTCTCCTTCTACGTTCTAATTTTTCTAAGTTTTGTTAAATGATTTGCTTAGGGTAGATTCTAATTTAGTTGCTAACCTATAACTAACAAAAACTACGTAGTTTAGGGGTTAAATGATGTAGTTTAGGGGTCCAACGCATAAGGAAAAGACCAAAAGACCCCTGACTTAAAAGCTATCGGGGTCACCGACGGACGGGACCGATGGACCATGGATCGACCGACAGTTCGTGCTGATCAACTGTTGATCAGTGACTAAGAGCTAAAACTGGGGTCTGATTCATGCACACAGACCACAGTCCGTGACCTGATATACTGTGAGTTTACGGTATTTTTAATACATTTCACTTAAGAGTTGTGTGTCTAGGACCATTTTGTATTAAAAATAATGGGTTTTGTATCATGTTTGCAGGACATAGGCATGAACGTGGTAAAGTGAGATGATAGCTGAAAATCTACAGAAGTGGCCACCCACAAAGGGACCTATGGACCGTAAGTCCTATTACTATCGATGGATAGTGGGCGTAGATAGGAGCTCCAGGGAAGTCTGACTATGTGTGGAACAACGAAGTAACCTACGGACCAAAGGTCGACCACGGGTCGTCCTGCACGTTCGTAGAAGATGAACTGGCATTTAAGTTCTAGTACTTGATGAAAATCTAAGTGTGGAGCCACGAAAGAGGACCCACATATCATAGGTCAACCTACAGTCCATCCTGCACGTTCGTTAGTGATGAACTAGGAGTTGAAGGTTATAGGCCTTGCAGAAAAAGTCTAAGTGTTGACCAACGGAGGGGACCTACGGACCGTGGGTCGTACGGTTCGTAGGTCGAGTCGTCAATCAAAGCCGCGTCCAGAAAGTTTATTTCCTTATTTTGTTTCCTTTTTGTTTAGGACATGTTTTTCTATAAATATGGTATGTAAACCTCATTTTTGGGAGTTAGACACTATTGTTTACTTTTAGTTCTTGGTTTTTTCTTGGGAATTAACTTGCAAACTTTAGCAATTTGATTTATGGATTTTGGTTTATAAGATTTTGCTTTGAAATTCAATTGGAGATTATGGGTTTCTTCTACTTGAAACGTAAGTTCATGAATTGTCTTTATCAAAATATGAATTGTGTTCTTTCAAGCATGAGTAACTAAATCCACAACTAGGGTTGTGGGAACCATGAGCAATTAACAACGTATGAATAATAACTAAGTAATTCTTGAATAGTGTTTATGCATGTATTGGTAATTCTTTCGCTTAGAAGTCTTTTTAACGAGTGGACGCGTTAGAACTTGCTTTGTTGCTACTTTCTAGACCAAGGAGGTAGTTAATAATAAAATAATTATCAACAAATATTTAGTGTGATACTATCTAATAGTCTAATGTCATTTGGTGCAAGGGTGAAAACTAAGCCATACATTGATGTGATGTCTAATCTGAGGTAAAGGTATGGGTTAGTAAATTATACATACGTAGCCGAACCAAGCTGCGAGCTGAAATTTCCTATTTGGAGGACCAATCACTTAGGGATATATATTTTACCAACTTTTCATGTAAAGCACTAGGAAAGGATTACTATTATTAGGATTACCGCGTTAAGAGCTTATGGGGAACACATACGCCCTAGTTTCTCTCTCTCATTGATATCAACAAAGTTTGAATCTTTCTCTCTTGTTATTTAAATAACAATTAGTTATTTGTTACACAAATCGCCCTACCTTCTACTTACTTGTCTCAGAAATAACTTGACTAAACGAATATAATAGTGAGTTAAGTTTAAGTCTAAACCATATTCCTCATGGGATCGACCCCAACCTACAAGTTGGGTTCTTTACTTTATAACGATCGCTTATACTTCTTTAGGGAGGTGTAATTTGAGCGTATCAAATTTTGGCCCTAATGCTGGGAATAAGGCTTTTGGATTAAGTTTAACTACATTATTAAACTTTAGTCAATTATTTCCTAATTTTACATTTTCTGTTGTTTTGGTTTTCTTTGGGTTTCTGCTATAGTGTATGCCAAGTACATGGAGTTGAGGCGAACCACTAAACCCATACGATCCAGAGTTGAGTGAAACTTTGAGAAAGATGAATAACCAATGGGTCTGTAATAATCCAATCATAGAGGGGTCTAAGGAACAAGTGAATAATGAGAATGCTCAGGTTCGGGGTGATAATCTACTCGGAGATGCATTGAGGGTACAGAACCTACATGAACGAAGATTGCGTGATAATTACAGGGTCGACTTCAATACCGTCGAATCTAAAGGACCTATTGTTCTCCCTCCTCTACCTCTAGGGCATACATTCTTGGTGATCGACGTTTGATGCAGATGCTTACAACAAGGGGTTTGTTCTCTAGTATGACTTCGGAAGATCTACATGGGCACATGGACAAGTTGAGGAGTGGTTGCAAGAGTTGTGTGGGTCGACTAGAGTTGGACATGAATGTCATAAGGTTGAGAGTCTTCCCTCTATCATTGATCGGAGATGCTGCAGTATGGTTTTCTGAGCTTCTGTACAACTCGATTCACACATGGGATTAATTGCACAAAGTGTTCATGGCAAAGTATTTTCCGTTGTTCAAGAAGTTGAATCACAAGGACAAACTGAATAACTTTGTGGCACTACCTGGAGAGTCTGTGAGTAGTTCATGGGATAGGTTCACTGTGTTCATGCGAAGTGTTCCAAATCACTGCATTGATGATGAGTCACTGAAGGAGTACTTCTATAGAGGTCGGGATGACAATGGTAAGGTTATGCTTGATACTATCGCTGGAGGATCATATGGTGAGTGCACTTTTGAGGAGATCGCTAAGAAATTGGAGAAGATTTCCCAAAATAATAAAGCATGGAGCACTAGAAAGTCAGACACAGGAAGAAACACTTTTGTAGTTCAAGCTGCAACTAGTCAATCGGCCGATGACATTAGTAAGGAGATGGTTCAGATGAGGACAGAACTTGGGTTGGTGTTGAAGCATGTAAGCGGAGGTGCATAAAAGGTAAATATGATAAGCTACCTGACTAGAACTCCACTACCACCAGTTGAGAAATGCTACTATGAGGAGGATGCTTACTTAGTGAATGATCAAACGAGGGGTTTTTGAGCCAACGCCCAAGGTTCCAATTTGGATACTTGGCACCAAGGTCGGAACTATGGTAACTAAAATCAAGAGAGTCAGTATGTCCAGGATGGGAACTACAATTGCGACAACAACTAAAATCGAAACAACTATGGCAACAGAAACGAGAGAATTAGGCCTTATGTTCCACCTGCAAATTGGGAATCTAGCAATAGAGAAGCTGGGGGTAGTATGTCACGGATTGAGGATATGATGCAGAAGATGATGAAGAGGTTTGACACAACTGATGAGAATGTGAAAGAGATGTGAAAGGACTTGTCTGGAATTTGTCAAAAAGTTGATGTCCATGTAGTGTCGATCAAGCAACTAGAGCAGCAGATGAATCAGCTATCCACAGTAAACCCACGTCAGCCTGGCACACTTCCTACCAACACCATCCAAAATCCGAAGAATGATGGGCATTGTATGGCAGTCACTACTCAAGGAGATAAACAGACCATTGATCCACCCATGCCGTCTAAAGTTGAAATTGTGGTTGAAAAAGATGATGATAAGATTGAGGTTACTAGAGTGTCCAAGAATGCTACAGAGAAGGAAGCGGAGGTAACCCAAAAAGTTTTTCACATGCCTAGACCTCCACCTCCATTCCCACAGAGGTTGGTAAAGAAGAATGAAGAAGGAAAATACCGCAGGTTTATTACTACGTTGAAACAGCTTTCCATCAATATTCCATTGATAGAAGCTTTGGAGAAAATGCCTATGTATGAGAAATTTATGAAAGATTTGGTGACTAAGAAGAGGGCCAATAGTTTTGAAGATGATGATAGGTTGCAACATTGTAGTGCTATTGTGACTAGGTCACTTGTGCAAAAGAAAGAGGATCCTGGTGCTTTCACTATTCCTTGTACCATTGGGTTGTTGCATTTTGCAAAGGCGTTATGTGATTTGGGTGCTAGTATTAATCTGATGTCACTGTCTATTTACAAGAAGTTGGGTTTAGGGGCTCCTAAACCGGTTGCGATGCGATTACTTATGGCCGATAGAACTGTGAAGAAGCCCATTGGTGTTCTCCAAGATGTACTTGTGAAAGTGGAGTCGTTCATTTTTTTTGGTGGATTTTGTGATACTTGATTGTGAGGTTGATTTTGAGGTTCCCATCATCCTAGGGAGACCATTCCTTGCTACAGGGCGTGCCTTGTTCGATATGGAGAGAGGGAAGATAAAGTTCCAATTGAATAGTGATGAGGTAACTTTTAATATCTGTAGGTCCATGAAGCAGGACAGCAATCTCAAGTCAGTGTCAGTGGTGAATCATATTGTAGAGCGAGGTTCTGATGTGTCTATTGAAGAGAGGTTCACTTGCAGCGGTAATGATGAATTTTGAGGGTGATGGTATTGAAGACTATGATGAGTTAGTTTCCACACTTGATAGGTTCAAATTTTGTTCCACACCGAAGAAATTGGAGTTAGATATGAAGAATCGCGACTCTCCACCCGCAAAACTGTATGTTGAAGAGGCTCCAAAATTGGAGCTGAAGGCTCTACCATCACATTTGAGGTATGTATTCTTGGGGAGAGATGGTGCTTTACCAATCATTATTCTGGCCGATTGAGTGCGGTACAAGTTGAGGCATTGGTTTCTGTGTTGAAGAGGTTCAAGTTGCTATTGGTTGGACTATTACAGATATTACTAGGATTCCTCCTGGCATTTGTTCTCATAAAATCCAACACTTGCCGGATCACAAGGCTAGTATCGAACACCAAAGGAGACTAAATCCTCTTATACAAGAGGTAGTGAAAAAGGAAATCATCAAGTGGTTGGATGCTGGAGTCACATATCCCATTGCAGATAGTAGTTGGGTTTGTTTTGTTCAGTGTGTGCCCAAGAAAGGTGGGATTATTGTGGTTCTAATGCAAAAAATGAGCTTGTTCTGATGCTTCCAGTGACTGGATGGAGAGTATGCATGGACTATCAAAAATTGAATGCTTGGAAAAAAAAAAGGACCACTTCCCTATGTCGTTCATGGATCAGATGCTGGACTGCCTTGCTGGTAAGGGTTGGTATTGCTTTCTTGATGGTTATTCGGGCTATAATCAGATCTCCATAGCTGTGTAAGACCAAGAGAAGACCACCTTCACTTGCCCTTATGGGACTTTCGCCTTCAAACGGATGTCATTTGGGTTGTGTAATGCTCCAGCGACCTTCCAGAGTTGCATGATGTCAATATTTTCAGCTATGGTGGAGGACACTATTGAGGTATTTATAGATTATTTATGTGTGGTAGGTGACTCATTTGATGGTTGTCTAATGCATTTGGTCGAGGTACTGAAACGGTGTGAAGAGTGTAATCTTGTGCTCAATTGGGAAAAGTGTCACTTCATGGTGAAAGAGGGGATCGTTCTTGGTTATCGAATTTCTGAGAAGGGTATTGAGGTTGATAGAGCTAAAGTTGAGGTAATAGAAAAGCTTCCACCACCTATCTCTGTTAAAGGTGTTAGAAGTTTTCTCGGGCATGCAGGCTTTATAGGAGGTTCATCAAGGATTTCTCCAAAATTGCACACCCATTGTGCAAATTGCTCAAAAAAGAGTGTAAGTTTGATTTTGATGATGCTTGTCTGAGAGCATTTGGAGAGTTGAAAGCAAACCTATTTTCCGCGCCTATTATTATTTCACCAAATTGGGTGCAACCGTTTGAAGTGATGTGTGATACGAGTGGAGTGACGCTTGGTGTGGTATTGGGACAGAGGCATTCTTCATCCTATTTACTATGCCAGCAAAGCTCTGAATGTGGCTCAAAAGAACTACCAAGTGACTGAATAAGAACTCCTTGCTGTGGTTTTCGCATTCGAGAAATTTTGATCCTACTTGTTTGGTACTAAGTGATGAGTCCACGATTTGGACACATTTAGGGCTTTATTTGAATAGATTTAGCATCATCAAATGCATATTTTGTACCAATAACTGATGTAAATCCTTGAATTTCAGGTATTTGGATTGAGGAACAAAGCATGGACACAATTGAGCAAAAAGCAACAAGGCAGCTGAAAGAACGAAGAAAAGAAGGCATGAGGATCACCGATCAGCCTTGGCCTCACCTAATGCTCCAGTGTGCCAAGCCCTGAAGGAGAAAATCAAGTCGGTGATAGAAAGGAGTAGTCGGCGAGTCACAAAATGGTTCTGCGATGCAGTACCATATCGCCAAAAGTTACAGAACTTGAAGATGCGGAAGGCCAAAGCAAAAAGGCGATGGAATTGACCAAAGGACAGATCGCCGAGTGGTTCAGTGATCCCGACTTACTGTGCCGATTGGACCTTCGTAGCACACTTTTTGACAACTATAAATATTTATTTAAATTTTTAGCTTAGTATCTAATCTTCTGTTGAAACATATTATTTTTCAGTTTTTGAAGTTGAGAACTTAGAATTGAATAGAGAGACAATATTTCCTTAGCTTTGAAGATTTGAAGATTTCCATTTCTAAGAAATTCGAAGTGGGTGTTGAAGATTCTTCATCGTAGACCTTTGTAAAGACAGTATCAATCGTACCCTGTTGATGGAAACACAACTTGGTAACTATTTTTACCTTTTTACTATGTCTAGCTAAAACCCCAACTCTTGGGGTGTGATTTTGTGATTATGGATTGATTTAACTACTGGGTATTGTTAATTGATAGTTTATTTTTTGTTTAAAAGTGATTTCAATCAATAATCGTGGTTGAATTTAATGGGTTGTCGTTGCAAATACAATCTTAGCTTCGTGTTTTTGACTTGCTCGAGAGAGAGGTTTTAAAATCAAAATTACTGATTCGATAGTCTGTGGGTATTGGGTTGTCATGGGTTCAGCTCAAGAGAGTGAACCCTAAACCCTTTATCACACATTCAGCTCGAGAGAGTGAATGGACTAAAGCGAAGGTTGCGCTTCATTGCTTCTTATTGGTGTTCGAGAGAAACTAATTTGATTCGGGGTAAATTGTTCGAGAGAAAGTTTATCCCCACTAAAGTCTAGCTTATTCACCGATTTGCAGTTGTTTACTATTAATTACAATTACCCAGTTGTTTACCTTGGCCCATAATCCTATCACATCCCAAGAATCCAATCTCCATATTCGTATTTTCGTGTTATTTACTATTTTAGTTTATAGTACAAACAAACCCCCTTGATATTTGACACTTGTGTCACCCCAAAGTTGAATTATGTTTTTATTCGTAAATATTTTTAGCTATGATTGACTTGAGCATATTTATGTTTTTCTATTAATTCTTGAGTACGAACCACTCCCTTGGGACTCGACCCCAACTCACTAGTAGGGTTATATTACTACTCACGATCGTTGGCACTTAGTATTGGATGACGTGTCCTGATACGTGAAATCGAAAATGGCGCCGCTGCCGGGGAGTGGTGTTACTTAAGAATTTTTAGTGAAGTTGGATTTTGTTCTTGTTAGTTATAGTTCTACTTACTTAATTTTTAGTTTTGTTTTACTTGTTTGTGTTGAAATAGGAAAAATAAGTGTGAATGGTGACCAAATGGACCACCCCCTTTTGAGATCCCCTTTTGAGATCTTAGGGGATAACCTCCTAACGTTCTAGCAATTGGGGGGTGATTTTACCATGAGATATGGCCGAGATTTAAGGCATTACTGTAGCAGTGCCCATCTCATGGAATGCCAGATAAATTGCTACTGGAATGTTTCTACCAGGATCTTAGCCCCAAAAACAGAAGCGCTGCTGATCAAGTTTTTGCATGTTGTTTGATACAACAACCCTATGAAGTAGTAGCCCAACTCCTTGATCGCATGATTAAAGCCAATAAGGAAACAGAAAAAGACCAAGAATTGGCCGCACTAATAACTAAGCTAGATGAGTTGGCCAAAAAGATAATGGAGGCTGAAGTCCAATGCAAAAGAAAGGATAGATACATCTCTCCTCATGAGCGAAGAAGGCCTAAGGACGATGAGGGTAGATGTGTCGAAGGAATGCTCTCAACCATTCTCTAAAGGTCAATGAGCATGATAGAGTGCTAGAAGAGATGAAAGAGAATGTTGAAGTGCTAAATCAGATGATTGGCTCTCACTCCAGATCTACCTAGCTAATTGAAAACCTTGTGGGTCATGTATGGCCTTATCTCCACACAAACAAACAAGAAGGGTTACTTAGTGACACTAAGGTCAACCCCAAAAACGGAGATTGAGTGTGGACTTAGGTCGTGCCACGACGTTAACTAAGGCTCTTCTTGGGAGGCAACCCAAGGTTTTACCACTTTATTTTTAGTTTAAGAAATAATGGTGTGTTGTTTGTGTAGGTCGACGTGTGGAAAGTCAGTGAAAAATGCAAATTAGCGAATAAAGGTCCAGTCAGCGCATCACCAAAGAGGTCGGCGACCACTACCTAGACCACCATTGGACTCAATACAATTTTAAATTGGATTATGTAAAACTTGGCGAGTCCAGGAAATTATTGGCGAGTCGCCGACCAGGTTGGTGATCACGATCTATACCGCCATTTGGACCCCCAAATCAACTGAGGGCCCTGTAAAACTCGGCGAGATAAGTGACCACTCGGCGTGTCGCCGAGTGGTTCGGCGAGCACAACTAATATCGCCAAATGGGCAAGAACTGGACGGTTTTTATAAGGCCAAAGGTTTAAATTTTTAAACTCTTCACTTTCCCTCACTTTCTACCTTCAAAAACTCACACCTGATTAGTATTTTCTATATTTCTTGCGTTTTTATTGTATTTAAGTTGTTGATTGGTGCTCGGAGTTGGATTACATTGCCGCCTAGCATTTCAATTTTATTTATTCGGCATAAAAGGTTGTTTTCTGAACCCCGGGTTTATTTTTATCGATTTTGTACTCTTATGTAAATGATCTTAGCTCGTTGTCGTGTGTTGGCCCTCTCTGATAGGATTAGAATGTTTGAATTCTTGCTCTAATTCGAATGCCTTGCCCATATTATTTTTAATGTTGAAATCCCATAATGTTATGCCTTAAAATTGGTTAAATTTTGTGGGGTTGTGCTTGCATGTTGTTGGTTTTAGTTGGGTGAAGTCTGAGTAGCTCATTTTTGTGCCAAACGACGTAATTTGCCCAATGATAGAGCGGGTAACGTCCTTCTTAAGGGCAAAAGTTGTCAATTGGCCAAATTTAGCAAAATTGGGAAAAGTCTGAGTATCCCGAGGTAATGGATAATATAGGTCTTTCTTTAATTCGACCAGTGCATGCTTTGATTTTTTTTAGGGGTTGCGTGGTTGAATTCGAGAAGATGGGTTGACAGTGGGAACGTTGGGTCGTTTGCCAAGCTAGGTTGAGCTCGCCAAACCACTCGGCGGTTCGCAAAAGTTCCCTATCTCGCCTTTAATTTCATGTTTAATGTGTTGTTGGGTTCTGTAACTTTCGGTGAGAAGCCTGAGCCGAAGGCACTCGGCGACTCGGTGAAAGTCTTCTTGATCGCCCTTTGTCTACACCCTTGAGCCCTTTTTGCACTGTTACTTTGGGCGAACTAACCCTAGCTCGCCGAAAGCTGTCAGCGATTCGCCGAAAGGCCCTTTCTATTGCCGACATGCCAGTATTTTAAATCCAATCCTTTCGATGAGCCCGATCTAGCTCACCAAAGCGATTCGACAACTCACCGACTTGCTCGGTGAGTCTTTCTGTAACTATTTTTCTGTGAATTTAACTGAATTGTTTCTAAATTTTTTCCGATGTTTTGCAGACATGGCTAGATCTGAAGTTGCAGGAAAAAACATGCCACCCTGAAGGAAAACAAAAGGGATTGCACTCAATGAGGATGCAGCTGCATCCAGGGGCAAGGCCACAAAACTCCCCATAACTGGTGGGAAAGGCAAAGGTAAAGGCAAAGCACCTGCGTCACCGGACGCAAGCTGCGACAGTGATGGTATCTATGGCACTTACCTCACCACTTCTGAGAGTGGCGGTGAGCATCAGGAGCCTCAAACTATAGCTTCTGATGATGATTAGCTAGTAGTAGTACAGAGGCCATAGCTACGTTCAAAAAGAATGCATGATCCGTCTAGAATCAGGACTCCTCCACCCACCACTTCTTCTCCTCCATTTCCAGAGTAGGTTGTAGTCCTAGCACCTCCTGTACAGGGTCCTCCTCCCAAGTCGATGAACAAATTAAAGATTGAGGGGCTAAGGAAAATTATTGAGGAGAAGCGTATGTCCACAGATGGGGTCATTGACAGGTACCCAGAGATTACGAGATGTTTGAAGTCTCATAAGTTTCAGATCTTCACAAAGCCCCGTGTCCCATATACACCAAGCTGGGTCTGATAGTTCTACAATTCTTATAGTACATTGATACCACAAGGGAAGAAGCCGGCAGCTAAATTCAAGCTGGTTGACTATGTGGTCGTCTGGGGTAAGAAAGTGCAATGTGATTTTACTGCCACCAACACAATATTAGAATGCACTACGAGGCTTGAGGATAACTGTCTCCACAAGATCAGGACGATAACTCTGGAGAACATGGAGAAGTGGCAGGCTCCGTTAATATCAGATGGCACTCCCAAGTGGCTTGAGTTGGAGCAGCTACTGAAAAGAAGGACCTCAATGTGGCAGCGGCGTATTGTTTTGGCTTCATCAGCAGCACGATCATGCCCTCCCAAAATGAGTCTATTCTTCGCCATGCCAAAGCAACCTATTTGGGCTGTCTCGTTAAGGGGTCAAGGATAAACATAGGGATGATCATCACAAAAGAAATGCCCATGCAGGCCAAGTAGCACCAGACCTCACACCCCTTCTCGGTGTTGATCACCAAGCTATGCAGAAAGGCTCGAGTTTCGATAGATGCAATGAAGGATGTGGAAATGATTCCCACATCCTCTACTAATATCTGGAGAATTGAGGTTGAATATATAAAGGACCAGGCTGAGAAGAAGAAGAAGGCAGACCCGGTGGATTCATCCCCGATTGTGGATACATATTCACTACCTACAGAGGCATCATTGCCTACTCTGATCCATGGGCCTTCTGGTACCTCTTGTGCTGTCCCTTTTGATGTTCCTAGTTCTTTTGCTGCTACACTACCTCCTAAACCTGTTGCTGCTCCTATTTCCCGCGCCCCGGTCACTCAGTCTTCAATACTCTGGATGGGATAGCTTGCCCATTCTACTGGTCGTCGGGTTGCCAGACTCGAAGCCTCCATTTCGAGCATGATTCAGATTGCCCTGGCTGATGCTGTGACATATTGAGCACTGCCATTGATGCCCTTGCAGCAAGGATAGCGGTGTGTGAGCGTGGCTAAGGAGGTTACGACCTTAAAAGCCGTTATTGTTGTGTTAAGGAGTGACGTGGATTAGCTGAAGTCCACTGACATGTCCATGATCTTCGGGACGGTGGAAATTCCAGATGTACCAGATATGCCTCCGGCTACCGCCGGAGATAAGACTAGAGTTGAGGAAGCAGCTGATCTTGAGTCTGAGGCGGAGACTGATGAGGAGATGCTCGAGGTGGCTGAGAAAGCTTCATATGAGGGCCTTACTGAGACTGAAGAGGCTATGGTAGATGCTACTGTACAGGCTTCCTTAACAGATATTCCCTTGGCTGCTCCTAGTGCTATTACTGTTCCTTCTGAGGTGACTCCGCGCACTGATGCCCAAGTCCAGACTGATGCCCAGACAAATGGAGCTACTGAGTTGACATAATCCCCTATTTACCTTCCTCTCTATCTTTATTTTATTTTAACTTTTGGATATTTTTGTTTGCATTTGAGGACAAATGACTTTATTTGTGATGGGGTGAGGCACACCTTTTGTGTGATTTTTTGTGAATATTGACGTTTTGTTTATATATTGGGTTTTGAGCCATAATTGTGTTTTACACTACTTTTGTGGATGGTTGAGCTTGTGGCTCCTTGTTTTAAATGTAAATGATATTTTACCATTCCGAAAAATTTTGCCACCTCTTGTTTGTGTTGAATATGGTTGTTCTTTTGCAAATTTGAGTATCGCTTTTGATCAATACCGATGACTTGAATAGTGCTCATAATCGAACAAAAATGAATGTGCGGCTACGTAAGGCCAAATGAAGTTGCATATACAATATGTGAACTCTTTGCATCTCGTTGTGACTAGCCAAGTATTGAATTGAGTCTCTTGTGATGGACATTGCACACTAGCGAAAGTGTGGAGTCTTATTTGTCATTGGTGTCAATGAATTGTGTGATGAGCTTACCGTGAACCATGTGTGATGACACCTAGAATTTGCCATGTTGGTCCGGTTGACTAAGTGATGCAATCTCTTGATATGATCTTAGGCAACTTTAATGAGTGTGAAACAATTTGACATTATACCTCTTTTGTGGCCTACCTTGTGAGTGTGTGAAGTCCTTTTGAGCACCCTTTGAGCCTTAACCTTTTCTTGGAAGAAACTTGATGAAAACATAACCTTTCTTGATCCAATACCCATAATCCTCATGATTTGTGGTTTGTTTGAATAGCCAACTTAAGCCAAAAGCCTAAGTTGGGGGTGTGCTAAAAAGAGAAGGTAAATCAAGGAGTGCAAGAAAGTCCCCTTTTACCCATGTTTTGAGAAAAATGGAACCCCTCCATACAAAAAAAAAAAGAGAAGAAAAGAATGAAAAAGAAAAAGAAAGAAAAAGTTGCTGAATAAAGTTGTGAAAATGCAAAAAGAAATGGGGTTTCCAACAATCAATGGAAAGTGAATAATGGGATGACTAGTGAGCACGAATAAAAAATGATGAAGAAAAGGCAAGGAAATGTTGTTCACACCACATCTCATAAGGACTATAGCCATTGAGCCTAAATGATCATACCTTTGCACTCAGCCCCGTTAAAAGGCTTGAAAAGATCTTTTTGATCTTGAGTGAGCTGTAACAAGTGTTGGTTGGAAAATACGGGCAAACCTAAGGGTCAAATCATACATTGTGTTCATCTTTGTGAGTGTGAGTGTTGCATTTGATTCCAAAAATTTAAATTGTTGAACCATTGTGTGTGAATATGGAATCATTCTTTGTGTGAGGACATTTGAATACCTTTGTTGAGCTTGAACTTGCATTTGAAGCAAGTATTGTGAGCTTGAGATTCTTTGATATTGGTGAGTCATAACTTGATTATTTCAGTGCATGATTGATCTTTGCATGAGTAAGTTGAGTCTTTTTGTGTGCATTCATGATTGAATCTTGCATAGCACTATTTGAGACATCCTTTTTTAACAGCTGAACTTGAGTTTTACTTGAGTTTAAGTTGGGGGTGTTGATGAGTCCATGATTTGGACTCATTTAGGGCTTTATTTCAATACATTTAGTGCCCTCAAATGCATATTTTGTACCAATAACTGATGTAAATCCTTGAATTTCAGGTATTTGGATTGAGGAACAAAGCCTGGACATTATTGAACAAAAAGGAACAAGGCAGCTGAAAGAACAAAGAAAAGAAGGCCTAAGGATCGCCTAACCTATTGGGCGAGTCGCTGAACAACCTTGGCCTCGCCTAATGTTCCAGTGTGCCAAGCCCTGAAGGAGAAAATCAAGTCGGCGATAGAAAGGAGTAGTTGGTGTGTCACCGAATGGTTCTGCGATGCAATGTCATATCACCCAAAGTTACAGAACTTGAAGATGCTAAAGGCCAAAGCAAAAAGGCGATGGAATTGACCAAAGGGCAGATCGCCGATTGGATCGGCAACCCCGACTTACTGTGCCGACTGGACCTTCGCAACACACTTTTTGACAACTATAAATATTTGTTTAAATATTTAGCTTAGTATCTGATCTTCTGTTGAAACATATTATTTTTCAGTTTTTGAAGTTGAGAACTTAGAACTGAATAGAGAAACAATATTTCCTTAACTTTGAAGATTTGAAGATTTCCATTTCTAAGAAATTCGAAGTGGGTGTTGAAGATTCTTCATCTTAGACCTTTGTAAAGACAATATCAATCATACCTAGTTGATGGAAACACAACTTGGTAATGATTTTTACCTTTTTACTATGTCTAGCTAAAACCCCAATTCTTGGGATGTGATTATGTGATTATGGGTTGATTTAACTAGTAGGTATTGTTAATTCATCGTTTATTTGTTGTTTAAAAGTGATTTCGTTCAGTAATCGTGGTTGAATTTAATGGGTTGTAGTTGCAAATACAATCTTAACTTCGTGTTTTTGGCTTGCTCGAGAGAGAGGTTTTAAAACCAAAATTATTGAATCGATAGTCTGTGGGTATTAGGTTGTCATACATTCAGCTCAAGAGAGTGAACCCTAAACCCTCGAGAGAGTGAATGGACTAAAGCGAAGGTTATGCTTCATTGCTGCTTATTGGTGTACGAGAGAAACCAATTTGATTCAGGGTTAGTTGTTTGAGAGAAAGTTTACCCCCACTAAAGTCTATCTTATTCACTGATTTGCATCTGTTTACTATTAATTACAATTACCCAGTTGTTTACCTTAGCCCATAATCCTATCACATCCCAAGAATCCAGTCTCCATATTCATATTTTCATGTTATTTACTATTTTAGTTAATAGTACAAACAAACCCCCTTGATATTTGACACTTATGTCACCCCAAACTTGAATTATGTTTTTATTCGTAAATGTTTTTAGCTATGATTGACTTGAGCATATTTATGTTTTTCTATTAATTCTTGAGTACGAACCACTCCATTGGGACTCGATCCCAACTCACTAGTTGGGTTATATTACTACTTATGATCATTGGCACTTAGTATTGGATGAAGTGTTCTGATATGTGAAATCATTAAGGTCATAGTACATACTGACCATTTTGCAATGAGGTATCTAATAGCTTAGAAGGATACAAAACCAAGGTTGATTAGATGGGTATTGTTGCTGCAAGAGTTCGATTTTGAGGTGAAAGATAGAAAGGGGACAGAAAGTCAAGTTGCCGATCATTTGTCTAGATTAGAGGAGGAAGCTATTCTCAAGCTAGGAGATGGGGCTGAAATTAATGATGCTTTTCCAGACGAACAGGTATTGGCTGCTTCTCATGATTTTATTCCTTGGTTCGCAGACTTTGCTAACTACTTGGCAAGTGATCTGGTTCCATCGGATTTGTCTTTTAACCAAAGGAAAAAATTTATGCATGATGTGAAGAAGTTCTTTTGGGATGAGCCGTATTTGTTCTGTATTTGTGCTGATGGGATTATTCATCGTTGTGTGCCCGAGAATGAGATTATGAATATTCCAGAAGCGTGTCATTCATCGCCTGTTGGTGGGCATCATAGTAGTATTCGGACTGCTCATAAAATCTTGCAATGTGAGTATTACTGGCCTACCATCCACTAAGATACTTATGATTTCGCCAAGCCTTGTGATCGTTGCCAAAGAGAAGGAGAAATTTCAAAGAGGCAGGAGCTTCCTATGAATTCAATATTGATGATTGAATTGTTTTATGTATGGGGCCTTGACTTTATGGATCCATTTGTGAGTTCACATAGGATGAAGTATATTCTTGTTGCGGTTGATTATGTGTCGAAATGGGTGGAAGCAATTGCACTTTCAAACAATGAAGGGAAAAGTGGCACCGCATTCCTGAAAAAGAGTATTTTCTCAGATTTGGTACACCTAGGGCGATTATCAACGATAGAGGTTCCCACTTTTGTAATAAGTTGTTCAAGGCGTTGCTAGAGAAATATGGAGTCGGTCACAATATAGCTACTCCTTACCATCTACAGTCTAGTGGGCAAGTTGAAGTGTCAAACAGAGATATCAAGCAGATTCTTGCAAAGATTGTGAATGCCAATAGAACGGACTGGTCAAGGAGGCTTGATGATGCTCTATGGGCCTATTGCACTGCATTCAAGACTCCCATAGGATGTGCCCCTACCAACTTGTAAATGGAAGTCATGCCATTTGCCGGTAGAGCTAGAGCATAAGGCCATGTGGGCGCTAAAGAAGTTGAATTTGGATTGGGGCGCCGCATCGAGTCAAAGAGTGAATGACATAAATGAGCTTGATGAGTTTTGCCTAAAAGCGTATGAAAGTTCAGCCTTGTACAAGGGGAAGATGAAGAAGCATCATGATCAAAAGATTAAAAAGTGTGAATTTGTTGTGGGTGATCTGGTACTTCTATTCAACTCAAGGTTGCGCTTGTTTCCTGGCAAACTCAAGTCCAAGTGTACCGGGCCATTCATAGTCACTCAAGTGTTCCCACATGGAGCGGTCGAGCTCGAGAACAAGGAAGGAACAAGGTTCAAGGTGAACGGGCAAAGGATCAAAGTCTACAAGGGCAATTGGAGAGTGTGCAAGAAGTGATTGAGGCCTACTACCTTGATGAAGTTTGAGTAATCAAGGGGAATGTATCGTGCTGCGACTTTAAATCAAGCTCTGCTTGGGAGGCAACCCAAGATGTACAATCTAGCCAACTATAGGTTTTTCTCTTCGATTTAGGAGTTTTCTTCTTTTATTTTAATTTCTGTAATTCTTTAGATAGGTATTTTATCTTTGTATTCATGTTGGCTAGATATAGAATAGGGTCCGTGTCTAAAAAGTGTCCATAAAATGTAAAAAAAAAAAGAGTCCTACTGGTTGCAATGTGTGCAAACATCAATACAACAGACCTAGACTATCCCATGGGCATCATCCGGAGTAGGGCATTTTAGAGGAATGTCAAAAAGCGGGAGTCACTAATTAGGTGGCTAGCACGACATCTTGCTACTGATGCTGAGTGGGCCCAGACCCTGAGTTTGGGTATTAAGAAGGCAACCCTGACCTTTGTTGCTAAATTTTTCTAGTTGTTGGTGTGTAACTGTGTATCCTTGACTCAGGCGGATAATGTGCTCACATAGGACCGAGCAGTGATAGTTGCAGCCATGGTACCGGGAGTTGAAGGTGATTTTTGTATGTATACTGATTGAGGTGATCCATGAGAGGGCCTTCAAGGCCACCACCACTTTTCCTTTCCCTTGCCTCATCTTCCAGCTTTGCAGGGACTCTGGTGTACTAGTTTGGCATTGTGATCGATTACTTCAGGCAACCAAGACTCTTGATATAGGCCTTATTCGGGATGAGGCTAATACAGTTGCACCTCACAGGGAGCCACAAATTGAGGTGCTATCATTGGGCGATGATCTTGTAGCAGATGTGGAGCAGATGTAAGATGATGACACTGCCGCTCTTGCCACTACCACAGATGCCCAGGCTTCTCCGTCTCCGGCCGCCGGCCAGACCCCTAGCTCATCCAGAGCCACCCATTCTTCTGGTTCCACCGCCATCCCTTTAGCTCGAGTACAAAGGCTAGAGGCACAGATGGCCACTCTGATTCAACATGTGAGGCCATGGATGCAGAGTGCTATAGCGAAGTCCGAGGTTAGGGTTGTGTAGCGGATGGAGCATATGATAGACCAGAAGGTCTAGGCCATTCATCAGCACATGGATGCCTTTGAGTTGAGAGTCTTAGATAGGCCGGCCCCGACTGTTGATGTGACCACTCTCCAAAAGGAGATAGAAAGCCTCTGTGTTGATGTCACTATACTTCTCTCTCCACCAAAGACTGAGCCAGAGTCTGCTCCTACGTCACAGGTTGATGATACGGTGTTGAGTACCCTATTCGGAGATTGTATGTCGCCGCCAGATTCTTTTTCATCTTTGAAATGCCCTTGCTCGGCCGTATACGATGACACTAAGGATGGACGAGCTAGCAAGAGGAGCGCCAACAGACTGAGGCGGCCCGGAGGGCATCCATAGTTGACAAGGAGATGCGACAGCAGTAGGCTAGGGAGATAGGTATTGGTGCCTCTAACAGTGTGAGAACTACTGATGGTGCGGTAAGAGTTAATAATAGAACTTTGAGGGTGCTTAAAGGGTAGATGGGAGCGCTACTGATGGCGTTCCGAGTGTTGATCCAGTGGGCTCGGGGAAACCGGACCCACCTGTTGCTTGAATGGTCTTCGGTGCATATGCGCCACATATTTGCTTCACCCTATCCTTTGCTTTGTATTTGTTTGTGCATTGGGAACAATCATACTTTATTTTTTTAGGGGTGAGGTAAACAGATTGTGAGTGACTGGGTAATTTCTAAGTAAACCCAATTCATAATCCTCCATTGGGGTTTTCTTGCATGTGTTCTATTTCACCAAGAGATTGTTTTCATTTCTGTTGAACTGGTATATTTAGGAATGTATTTGTAGGAGTAAGTATAAAAATGAAAGCATGATGGCATGAAAAGCATGAGAAAAATGAGCCCTGTCCAAAAATGTTGAATTATGCTAGATCTGTAATCCTGATGAGTTGAATGTGTTGGATCTCAATGTGACATGATAAGAACCTATTTGACCTCATGACTTAAGCTAAAACTTGAACTGGGTAATCCAATAATTTGTTGATGAAACATTGTGCCAAGAGTGTGTGAGAAAAGTTGAATGTTCAGACATTTGTGCCATTTTAGAACTTGCCCGATTGGTCCTGCTAAGATGATCTAGGGTAGAAGTTGGAAACTTATCATAGGCCCTTGTTCAAATTAGTCCACTTAAGCCTAAAAATATCCAACCAAATGAAATAAAGGTTCCCTTTGATCCAAATGTTTGAGCCTTAAATAGACCATTTCTTTTTATTCACCTAACTCACATTTCCTAAAATAATTATCTTGGCCCCGGTCCCTCCTTGGACATGTGCACCTTGACTTAGGCCAAAAGCCTAAGTTGAGGGTGGCTAATGCAAAAAAAGTTACCTCAATCTTGGCCCTGGTCTGACATCGGATACTATGCACCTCAACTAATGTAAAATCATAAGTTGAGGGTGGCTATGAAATAGGAAATCGAAAGAAAAAAGGGTATGAAAAGAATTTTGTGTTGAAAAGAGAAAAAGAAAAGATAGAAGAGGATGAGACTTTGTGCAAAAGAAGCAAAAAGATGATAAATAAAAGTTTTGAAAAAATAAAGTGAAAGAAAAAAAAGAGAAGAAAGTGAAAAATAAGAGTCGCATAATCAAAAGTCACATCCATGTTGAAAAGAGTCAAGGGAAAGAAAGTAAAAGGAAAGGATATCAAAATAGGTTGAGAAAAGAGGTAAAAGCCAATGTAATGTCAAGGAGGCGAGAAAGTCACTAAAAGTACCCAAATGCACCACACGACCACAGGCCTATGTTACAAGCTAAAGAAACTCCTATAGTGATCCCAGCAACTAATTTGGAGTCTAAGCAGTGAAAATAGTGGCAAGCCTTTGGTATTGAGCACTAAATGTACTTGAAGTCATTTCTGAGCATGAGTGTTGCATGAATCCTAAAAAAAACTCAAAGTTCATATCTTCTATGTGAAATGGATTTCGTTTGAAGTGAGGGCACTAGTTACATTGTCGAAAAGTTGGTACCTTGGTGATTGTGAAAAGTGTATGTTGTGGTGTCTATTGGACGATCTCTGTCATATCTTGATCCGCGTGAGTTAGCTTGTTGAGTCTAAGAGAAAAAGATTTGCACTAAGAAAATGGAGTGGATTGAAATGGCCATTTGATTGCTTGAGTTTGTATGTCTGCTCTACACAAGTGCCATTTAGAGTGTTAGTGTGTTGCTTGAGGGCAAACAACATGTTTAAGTTGAGGGTGTTGATATACCGTGAGTTTATGGTATTTTTAATAAATTTCACTTAAGAGTTGTGTGTGTCTAGGGCCATTTTGTATTAGAAATAATGGTTTTTGTACCATGTTTGCACGAAATAGGCTTGGACGTGGTAAAGTGAGATGACAGTTGAAAATATACAGAAGTGGACACCAACGAAGGGAACTACGGACCGTAGGTCCTATGATGGTCTATCGATGGTGGGTGTAGATAGGAGCTTTAGGGAAGTCTGACCAAGTGTGGAACAACGAAACAACCTACAGATCGTCCTGCACGTCCGTAGAAGATGAACTAGAGTTGAAGTTCCAGTACCTGATGAAAATCCTACGTGTGTAGCCATGGAAAAGGACCCACGGACCGTAGGTCAACCTACGGTCCGTCTTGCACGTCCGTCAGTGATGAACTGGGAGTTAAAGGTTCCAAGTGTCACCCCTCGAGGCTACCCCCTGGACGCGGACGCGGGACCTAGGATGACGAGTGACCCCAAGCTAGCCCTGCTCGCATAACATGAGCATACTAATAATAACAAAACTAATGCGGAAGCTAAATCATGAAAATGACAGTGATGGGGAATACTCATCTGCTAAAGCTGAATATATCAATTTTGAGAGTTTCAATACAAAAGAAATATCAAACTCAAATACTAAGATGCATCTAACTATATCTGAAAATAGCTTATATCTGACTAGAAGTGCTAGGACATGCCCCAACTAAGTCTAGAAACTAAAAGACTGCAAAACTAAAAGATAACATAACTATTGTCCTCGAAGAATGAGGACTCACCACTGATGAAGTCCATGTTGATCACTTCCCACTTCCAAGTAGGAATGTCGATCTCTTGAGTCATACCTCCTGGTTTCTGATGTTCTACCTTGACTTGCTAGCAATTGGAGGCACTTAGCCACAAAATCTGCTATATCTCTTTTCATGGCATTCCACCAATAGACTTCCCGGAGATCACGGTACATCTTAGTAGCTCCTGGATGAATAGAATATCTAGAGTTATGGGCTTCTGCAAGAATGTTCTATCTCAACTCGCCCACATTAGGAACAAATAGTCAACCCTAATAGCGAAGATCACCATCTCCCCCTTGGGAGAAAACCTCAACTCTCTATTGATGGACTGCACCCTTGATTTCAAGCAATATCGGATCACTATCTTGCTTTTCCTTAACCTCTACTACCAAAGAAGATTTTAACCCATTCTAAACTGTTACACCACCATCTGATATGCTCATAAGGCGAACTCCTAAGCGAGCAAGCCTGTGAACCTCTTTTGCTAGTTCCTTTCTTTCTTCCTCAACATGTGCTACACACTCATAGATAGTCTACTAAGAGCATCTGCTACTACATTTGCCTTACCAGGATGGTAATGCACACTCATATCATAATCCTTGAGGAAATCAAGTCATCTCCTCTTGCGAAGATTCAACTCTTTCTGGGTGAACACATATTGAAGGCTCTTATGGTCTGTGAACACATCTACGTGAACATCATGCAAGTAATGTCTCTAGATCTTAAGTGTAAACATCACTGCTGCAAGATCGAGGTCATGAGTTGGATAGTTCTTCTCACGCACCTTAAGTTGTCTAGAAGCATAGGCTATAACCTTATCTTGCTGCATCAACACGCAACCTAGGCCAACCCTGGATTCATCACAATAGATCACATAACCGTCTGAACCCTCTAGTAGAGTCAAAATAGGAGCTATAGTCAACCTAGTTTTCAGTTCTGTGAAGTTCTTCTCACAATCATCTGACCACTGAAACTTGACCTTTTTCTGAGTCAACTTAGTCAATGGAGAGGCTATGGATGAAAACCCTTCCACGAACCTTCTGTAGTAGCCTGCTAGACCCAAGAAACTTCTGATATATATAGGAGAGGTAGGCCTAGGCCACTGTTTCACTGCTTCTATTTTCTAAGAATCCACTCGGATCCCTTCGCTAGACTATATGCCTAAGGAAAGCAATAGATTGCAGCCAAAACTCACATCTACTAAACTTAGTGAATAACTGGTGATCCTTGAGAGTTTGCAGGACAACCCTAAAATGACTCACATGTTCTTCCGCATTCCTATAGTAAATGAGGATATCATTAATAAAGACGATAACGAACAAGTCCAAGTACTGCTTAAACACCCTATTCATCAAATCCATGAAAGCTGAAGGAGCATTGGTTAGTCCAAATAACATAACTACAAATTCATAATAACCATACCAAGTTTTGAAAGCTATTTTTGGGATGTCACTATCTCTAACTCTAAGCTGATGATAACAGGATCTAAGGTCTATCTTTCAAAAATGACTAGCACGTTGAAGTTGGTCAAACAAGTCATCAATCCTAGGGATAGGATACTTATTCTTGATTGTGATTTTGCTCAATTGTCGATAGTTAATGCACATTCTAAGAGAACCATCTTTATTCTTCACGAATAACACTTCACCCCATGGAGAAATATTGGGTCTGATAAAGCCCTTATCTAGAAGGTCTTTCAACTGCTCTTTCAATTCCTTAAGCTTTACTGGACCCATTCTATAAGGAGGAATAGAAATAGGCTGGGTATCTAGAAGGAGATCAATTCTAAAGTCAATTCTCCTATTGGGAGGAACTCCGGGAAGATCTTTTGAAAATACTTCTGGAAACTCACTGACTACTGGAACTAACTTAAGATTTGGGGTTTTGGAGCTTGAATCCTTAACTCGAACCAGAGGATAGAGATAACCATTAGAGATCATTTTTCTAGCCTTAAGGTAAGAAATGAATCGACCCATCGACGCTAAGCTACTACCCTTCCATTCTAGGATTGGTTTGTTTGGAAACTGAAAACGAACAATCCTAGTTCTACAATTGACTGAGGCATAACAGGAATGTAATCAATCCATGCCTAGAATGACATCGAACTCTACCATTTCTAACTCTACAAGATTTGCGGAGGTGACTTTCTGGGAGACTGTGACAGGACAATTTATGTATACCCATCTAGATATAACTGGGTCACCGACTGGAGTAGAGACTGAGAAGGGTTCTGAGAGAGTTTCTGGACTAACATTGAAGTTGACTGCTATATAAGGAGTTATAAAAGACAAAGTAGTCCTTGTTGTCTTTCCACTGAGTGAACTATATGTGAGTGACATCCTTAAGCTAGTAGGATGCCAATTCCACCCTATCACTACCAGTCCCTTGCATCACTCCAAAGATTTTCTTAACCTCATCAATGAAATTCTGTGGGTCCTCACCAACTTGCAACCCTAAAAACTCAGGCAGATTCATCCTAACAAAATCTCGAACTCTAGCAGCCAATGATCCACCATTTCTATTAGTAGGAACTCGAACCTATTGATTGTTCTTATTGGTCATACTCTGAGCCAAAAGTTGAATGGCATTCCAAAACTCTACATTCAAAACCTCATGGTCTGGGACTAAAGGAATTGTGTTAGCATTGTGTGCATTAGCATTCAATGCATAAGCTCTTCGAGGAGGCATGATCTTAAGCACATAACGATGGATTGGAAAGGAGATCATACCAATGCATGATAAGAATATCAAGAGAGTGAAGTTTTCCTAATACTTCATAGCCTCCCTCCCATTAGAGTGGTGCACTTCACACCCATGGAAAGGACTCTACTTAGTGCAGCTTTTCAGACATCCTAGGACTCTTAAACCTAGTGCTCTGATACCAAGTTTGTCACACCCCGATGCTACCCCCTGGACGCGGACACAAGACCTAGGATCACGAGTGACCCCAAGCTAACCCTGCTAGCATAACATGAGCATACTAATAGTAACAAAACTGATGCGGAAGCTAAAGCATGAAAATGAAAGTGATGGGGAATACCTATCTGCTAAAGCTGAATATATCAATTCTGAGAGTTTCAATACAAAAGAAATATCAAACTCAAATACTAAGTTGAATCTAACTATGTCTAAAAATAGCCTCTAACTGACTAGAAGTGCTGGGACATGCCCAACTAAGTCTAGCAAAATTGAAACTAAAAGATTGAAAAACTGAAAGATAACATGACTATTGTCCTCGAAGAATGAGGACTCACCACTAATGCTACTGAACTGGACATTAGGAACCAATCTAAGCCTGATCTGGATGCTGAGAACCTGGACCTACATCACAGAAGATGTAGTGTGGAGTATGCATTAGTACTTGAAAGGTACTAAGCATGCAGGATAGAGTAAAGCTAAAATAAACATATAACTGAACAAGTAATAAAGCAAGAGCATAATCTAAACATGAAATAGATACTGAATACAGAGCTAACTGAATGCAATGACCAAATTTATAACATGCTAAGACTGAATACTGACTATACTGAAATGTTGTCAATGTAATAGAGTCTGACTGAACTATGGGAGCTACTAATAACCGATAATAAAACCACATGAGCTAGATGTGGAGTCCGATGTATACGCCCCATTGAGAGGACCCAATACACCCAACCAAATGTATAAAGGCATGCTAGCATGATCACTAAAATGATGCCCACAAAGGAGACTTACAACCTACGTGGCTCGTAGTTCTAGGACTATATGGGTGACTGACCCTAGTCCAACTCGGTATTATGTTATTCCCAATAGATTGAGTTGATTAGCACATTATGACTGAATTTCTGTAATATACTGGATAGCTCAAAACTAACATGCAAACTGAGAATGCACATTTATACTGATAATGACACATTCAAAACTAAGGCATGCATATTTGAAGTACTGAAATATCTTACCTAGCATGTGTAATTCAAGATCTAAAGAACTACATATCTAGGGTTCTGAAATTCATGCAAGAAACCAAGTAATAACATAATAAACTGATTTGGAACATTTAACTAACTAATTCATGATAATCTGCTAAAGTTCTAGAAACCTTAGGTCTAGTTAATAATAGGGAATCAAGAATCTGACTAAATTCTAGGGACCTAATGGGCGAAAGGAACCCACTAGTGAAATCCCACATATGACGAATTCCACAGAGAAATCTTTCTATTTCGAGGCTGGAACTGATGGAATCTTGTTGTGTTCTTGAACTAGGGTTGATCGACCTTTTTGCTCCTTTTTATGCTCTAATTTTCTAAGTTTTGATGAAAGATCTGACTTAGGTAAGTTCTAGTTATGTTTCTAGGCTAAAACTAACCAAAACCATGTAGTTTAGGGTTAAAACGATGTAGTTTAGGGGTCCAACAAAATAGGAAAAAACCAAAAGACCCCTGACTTACCTGCTGTCAAAGTGACTGACGGACCGTCGATCAACTGACTATCCGTGCTGGTCGATCGTAAGTCGCGACTGGAGATTGAAATTCTGGGATCCAACCTATGGCCCACAAACTATGGTCTTACCTACTGTCTGTAGGTCCTGGCATGAGTCAGGACTTAGAGAGATTTTTGGGGTTGAGACTGGGGTGGGTTGCAGAACTGAACCACGGTCCACCAGCACGAGCCGTGGGTTACCCTACAGTCCGTGGGTGGCATCCATGAGTTACACCTGAACCTTCTGGAAATCTGTTTTAAGGTTTATTTTTGGATACGGGTGTTACACCAGGCCTTGCAGAAAAAGTCTAAGTGTTGACTAACGGAGGGTCCATAGGTCGAGTCGTCAATCAAAGCTGCGTCCAAAAAGTTTATTTCCTTATTTTGTTTCCTTTTTGTTTAGGACATGTTTTTCTATAAATAGGGTATGTAAACCTGGTTTTTGTGGGTTAGACACTATTGTTTACTTTTAGTCCTTGGTTTTTTTCTTGGGAATTAACTTGCAAACTTTAGCAATTTGATTTCCGAATTTCGGTTTATAAGATTTTTGCTTTGAAATTCAATTAGAGATTACAGGTTTCTTCTACTCTAAATGGAAGTTCATGAATTCTCTTTATCAAAATATGAATTGTGTTCTTTCAAGAATGAGTTACTAAATTCACAACTAGGGTTGTGGGAACCATGAGCAATTAACAATGTATGAATAATAACTAAGTAATTCTTGAATAGTGTTTATGCATGTACTCTGTCGCTTAGAAGTCTTTTAACGAGTGCACGCGTTAAAGCTCGCCTTGTTGCTACTTGCCGGAACAAGGAGGTAGTTAATAAGAATAGAATTATCAACAGAGATTTAGTGTAATACTATCTAATAGTCTAATGTCAATTGGTGCGAGGGTGAAAACTAAGCCATACATTGATGTGATGTCTAATCTGAGGTAAAGGTAAGGGTTAGTAAATTATACACACGTAGCTGGACCAAGGTGCAGGGTGAAATTCCCTATTTGGAGGACCAATCACTTAGGGATATCTATCTTACCAACTTTGCATGTAAAACACTAGGAAAGGATTACCGTGTTAAGAGCTTATGGGGAACACATACACCCTAATTTCTCTCTCTCATTGGTAACAACAAAGTTTTAATCTTTCTTTGTTGTTATTTAAACATCAATTAGTTATTTGTTACACAAATCCCCCCTCCCCTTTTACTTACTTGTCTCGGAAATAACTTGACTAAACAAATATAATAGTGAGTTAAGTTTAAGTCTAAACCATATTCCTCGTAGGATCGACCCCAACCTACAAGTTGGGCTCTTTACTTGATAACGATCACTTATACTTCTTTAGGCAGGTGTAATTTGAGCGTATCATGACCTGACCTACAGTTCGTAGGTCTGGTAGTGGGTCGACACTTAGACAAATTTCTAGGGGTTTCTGGGGAAGGGTCGTAGGTAGCCATCTACAGACTAACAGCACGGGTCTCGGGTCACCCTACGGTTCGTAAGTGGCAACCGTGGGTTGCACCTGCAACTCTGAAATCTACATTTTGGTTTGTTGCATATGAGGTGTTACAGTGTATTAGTTTGCGGCGGAGCTAGGGCCACTACATGTTGATTGACCTGAGCGGTCATGGCTTAAGCAAGCACTTGGAAAACAACCCCAAACTCAACATGCATGACTTTCTCACTAATTAGTCTGTTGGAGTTGCTTGTTAATTCCTTGCATTAGCTCTTCTGGAAGGCATTTTCCAAAATGTGAAGAGCGGGAATTAGAAGGAGATTAAATAGAGTTCATACTCTATAGCACGAATTGGAAAAGAAAGAAGGGAAGGTTTTCTTAGAACACTTAGTATCCTCCCTCTTATAGGTGTGGTACGCTTCACACTCCTGAAAGATACTCTACGTAGTTCAACTTTCAAACATCCCATGAATCTTGAACCTAGTACTTTGATACCAAGTTTGTCACGCCCCGAGCTACCCCCTAGACGTAACATGTGACCTAGGATCACGAGTGACCCCAAGCTAACCCTGAATCTGCATATATCAAGCATACTGAGAATAAAAAAGTAAAACATGTACTATGTGGAAGGTAAAACAGTGGAAATCTGAAATGGGTAATAACCCAACTAGTCTGAAAGTAAATATAAATAATAAGAGTTTAGTGCTAACTGAAACAACTACTTAACAACTCGAGCTCAATGCACTACTATGTCGAAAAAGCCTCTAACTGAGTTGAGTTGCTGGGACATGCCCCCAGCTAACACTAAAAAAATCTGAAAAATCAAAGTACAAACTAAAATAGAAAGCATATCTATTGTCCTCTAAGTATGAGGACTCACCACTGAAGCTGCTGAAGTCGAATTAATAATCGATCTAACCGTGATTTGGAAGCTGAGTGCCTAAACCTACATCATAAAATGATCTAGTGTAAAGTATGCATCAGTACTTGGAATGTACTGAGCATGCAGAATATAGATATGATAAGTTGAACAAAGTATATAAGTTGAACAATGCATAAGTAAGCAATGATTTAATCTGAACAAGGATATATATATGTACTAAAGTATAACTTAAAACTGAATTGAATGCAGTGACCAAGTACTAATAATGAAGGTAGCATGTTGAACTATATACAGATGTAAATGTTGGAAACCTGGTCAATGCACTAAGAGTCTGACTATGGGAGCTACTATTAACCCATATAAACCACGTGAGATAAACGTGGAGTATGATGTATACGCCCAATCGAGAGGACCCAATATACCTTTCCAGGGGTATGGAGGCATTACTGTGGCGTGATTACTAAAACTGATGCCCAATTGAGGGGATTAAAAGCCTACACTGGCACGTACTTCGGGTACTTTGAGGGTACGCTGAACCCTAGTCCAACTCGGTGCTAAGTCTACTCCCAACTGAATATTCATAAAGCTAAAATGCACTAAATACTGAATAGCTAAAAATCTGACATGCTAACTGAGAATGCAACATTTATATACATAGAACATGCCATTCGAAATTAGAACCATGAACTTCTATCTGACTAGCCTAATAAGTATAATTCATGACCTAGAATAAATTTACACAAGCTAGGATTATGAGTTCTATGCAAGGAATTATACTAAATTATCAAGAGACAAGCTATTTAGATCAAAGGAACCATAATCACAATAAGTCTTGAAAATCTAGAAACCCTAGGTCTGAACAGTTTATGAGAATCTGAAGAACCAATTGAATTCTAGGGACCTAATGGGTGAAAGGAATCCACTAGAGAAATCCACATACCTAGTGATGAAATATACGAAGATAGCATTTGGATTTATGGCAGAACTTCGAAGAACACTTCTGCTTGTTCTTGGGAGAAACTAGCAACTTTTCCTCTTCTTTTCACTCTAAGTTTGGTGATTTTTGGAGAATGAGGGTTTTGGGTATTGTCTGATCCTTTGTCTCATTGTTTATCTCGTTATCATTTGATTCTGCCCCTAAAGCTAGCTCCTACTCTTCCTCGTCCTCCTTTAGAATAGGATCCTCCTTGGTCCTTTTTACATAACATTCTTAGCTCCCTCTGGTCTTTAGATTATTAGGCTAAAACTGAGCAAAACGACGTCGTTTAAGTTCCCAATGCATAGGGGAAAAGACCAAAATGACCATGACTTAAAAGTTGACAAAGACCCTTCATGGTGGAACTGATGGGCCGTCATTTAAACTGCTGCCCGTCAACTGGGTCGTGGTTTGTGTCCCAGCCCAACAGGGCTCTACTAAAATGAGTGGAACTTTTTACTCTGAGCTTGGATTTTGGAAAACTTGGTAGCGTTGGAAAGAGAACTCAATTATATTTATTATGATAGGTCATGGGTCACCTAATTCATTTTGTACTACAAGATATGACCGTTTGAAGTTGACCAAAAACTTGAATGCTGACATGTTCCCCACGGTCCACTTCACGGACCGTGTGAAGCACCACTGGCCATAGACGACTATGGTTCCTCACAAGAACTAGGGTGGTTCTGGGTGACTTCTATGGGCTAATTAACGGCCTGTTTGGGCTTCCACAGACCATCTAGTGGTCTGTGGTTCCTCACAGTGGCCTTGGGTGGCTCCATGTCACTTTGACGGGAAATTAGACTGCTTGTGTGGAGTTCCACGGCCCGTGAAGGGGTTCTTTGTTCTCCACATTTTTTCAAGTATGAACCACGATGGGGGTGACGGGTCGTGGTCCGGTACACGGCCCGTGGACCCCTCCGTGGTTCACCCTTTTTTTCCTCATGTACAGTCCTAGTTAGATTTCTGCGGTGTTACATCTAAGTTTGATACAGGGTATATTAAATAGTGTATCTACAAAATAACACATTTAGAAACCACCTATGTATGTGTGAAGTGTAAGCCGCTTCAAGGAGAATCTGGTAAGGCATGTTCTCTAAGCACTTATTAACCAAGACGTGTTCATGGATGAAACGAACAAAATAATTAGAACCAAAAATAGTTCCAGGGTTGATTGTGTCACTTATGTTTTCTAGGTATACACCAAAGCTCGATTGTTCAAAGATATCAGATCTACTAATTGACCGAGTATATCTGATATATGTTCACTACAGAAGTTCAAAGGAAAACCTACTTATCCAGATGTAATTAATCCTTACTTACAAGACACACAGGTTCTTCATGCATATGTTTTAACAATAGACATTCCTCATTCATGTGGGGGTTTATTGGGTTTTAGCAAGGCGTGAATGGGAAAAAATAATGAATGAAAAATAAGAATAAATGAGAAACTGAGAAATGTTGGGGAACCAAATTGGAAGGAAAATGAAAAGTCATTCCAAATGAAAATTCTTTGAAAATGAAGTCATTTCTCCCATATTGGTAGAAGAAAGGAAAAGGGTTGTCCTTATATTAGGAAGCACTTCCTTAAGCTCTTAAAGGGTTAAGAAGAAGGTGCCCCCTCGCGCTATCATCATCACTCACTCGGCCTCGACCTTAGCCTCAGCTTTGGCTTTGACAAATGATGTGATTGATTGATAATTTTTTGGACAAAATTTATTTAACCAATCTCATTAATCAACTTCCTTTTTTTTCTTAAAAATTAATTAAGAATGTTAATTAATTATTTCACATAATAGAATGGTTTGAAAATTAATGTAACAGTAATGTCGCTCATAAGGGACCTGTGTATTCCAAACAGACACTTCTTCTCCCAAAACACACAAACGTTCTAGAAAGATATGTCTAAATAGATGCGTTCATACTCTTGTCCGAACATATGTGTTATTTGCTGCAGTTGGCTATAAATAGAGAGATTTCTCTCATTTTTCAAACACTAAAACTTTTCTCTCTTCTACATACATTTTCTTACAAATCAAATTGTCGATCGACTAAGTCTTCGTGCGCTCTCTTTGTTGTTTTGTGAGTTTGTTGAAATTATTGAAGTTTGAGGTACCGCTACATCTTTAATAACTAATTCATCTTATCTTGGGAGGAATGAATCAACAACCTTGGGTACTTGAGGGATTAAATTTCTTAAAGATACACAATGGGTTCTGTGGACTTGGATTATTTGTTTTCTTTCTATTTAATCTTGGTTGTTTGTACTATTACTAACATGAATACAGGAGATATCACTTCAATAGACCGTGTGTTAAAGGTTTGTACTGCATTTGGAAGCACTATAAGGAGACATTTAAATTTTCAATCCAAGTACAAGAAAAATTGTATACTTCCCTGTCAGGAAAAAGTTGTCACAAAGTGTCACGACCCAAGGTAGCCCCTAGGCGTACCATGGTGTATAGGACCCAAAGAGGACCATATAATACAATTATCATTCATAATACAAGAAATAGAATATCAAAGAGATAGAGAGAAACATTTCAAGGCTATAAGTTTGTATCAAAGTAAAGTGGAAGTCTAAACATTGTCTCAAAGTCATCTAGTACATAAGAATGAATCTGGACGTAGCTCGTACATCATGTTCCAAAACTAACAGTAAAGAAAGAAAATTGAAAGCGATGAAAATTTGTCCTCGAAGCATGAGGACTCACCAAAGCTCAAAATCTCCTCAACAAACTCTAACCACGAAATTGGGAACCCTAACTGTCGGACCCTACATTTGGGGTAGTGTAGGCAAGAGTATGTGTTAGTACAAAATATGTAACAAGTATGATAGCCATGCATAAAACATTTGAAAAAATACTTAAAATAAATACTTTCATGAAATGCAATGACCAAGCTAAAACATGAGAATAAGAGTTAGAAAACATGAGTCATAAAAACATAGTCAATGCACATAGTCATCATCTTAAACATGTATGAGATACTTCCTTGAATTACCCTTAGTTCATCATAACTTGTTTGTGAGAAGTAGCCTTAACCGACATATAAGACCATGTGAGCTATTATCATGGAATTCGGTGTCTCCCACACCGAAAAGGGTTTGTCCTACTTGCCAAAGTAAGGACCATGAACTTCTAGCTTATGTGGATCCACTGGCCAATGTCTATCTAGACAATCCTATGTTGGCACATAGTTTATGGGACACGGATAATCTCCACTTGTCCACTCGGTTCTAAGCTTAATTTCCACGAAATAGTTCTTAATCATATTAAACTTAGCTCTTAAAGGAGCATGGGTAATCGCCTCGTGTCCTTTAATCATGTGACATGGGTAATCGCCTCTTGTCATTTAATTAGAGAGCATGGGTAATCTCCTCTTCCCTCAACATTATAATAGCTCCTTAACATTGGTTCATTTTAGGTGAGAAGACCTTTCAACCCTAAGAACCCTTATTATGTGAGAAAACCTTTCACAAATCATGCTTTCATGTGTATATGAGAAATCCTTTTACCAACACAACAATAGCAACATCATTGATACTTCACTCCCAAAGCATCCTTAAAACATTTACATCAATTTCATGAGAACATGCATAGTTCCATAATTCACCTTTCATGGTTCAAAACCCACTTTCAATCATAAATATCTAGAAAACATGTGTTAGACATGGGTTCATGGAAATTCATCATAAAATCATGTAGTTATATCAATTCATGCTTGATTGATCATAAAACAATCAAATAAATCCATAAGTAAAGGAACCCATGACATGGAAGAAAATTTTAACTCAATTGGGGAATTTTATCTTTATAAATTGGAGAATTTGGGAACTCCATGGAGGAAAGGTCTCCATGGATGAAAAACTATCATACCTCAATGTTAATTGCTTAACTTCAATGGGGAAATTGGAGACTTGACTTGAAACCCTAGGTTGATCCCTTCTTCAAGCTTTCCAGAGAGAGAAATATTTTTAGAGGAAGACTTGTTCTTCTTTTAGAAATTTGAGAGAATGATTTCCATTGGGGAAATTGGGGTTAAAAACACTTATGTAGGACTAATAGGTAAGAGCAAAACGACATAGTATTAGGATAGAATAATTAGGAAAAGACCCTGACTTAAAACTAACACGACCCTTTCACGTGAGCCACCATGGCTCGTCTAAGGGACCATGATTTGTCTGGCAGTCTGGTCCTTGGACCAGTGGCTAGGAAGGACCCCTTCTTGCCCTGGCCCTCCTCACGACTATCTTCATGGGTCGTTTACCCCTCACGACCCGTCTAAGGGTTCGTGTGAAAAGGATGGCTTTATGATGGGTTTTGCCTCCCCTACATGGGCAGCATGACACCCCGCTTGACTCCCCACGGGACGTTAAGGCCCTCGTGGGAGGGGTGCCTGCCCAGTATGCCTTAGGGACTTGCCACGGGCCTTCACACGAATCGTGGTCTCCTTCACGTCCCGTCTAGGGCTTCCTAGAGGGTCCCTGGTCCAGGTGTTGGCTTGTGAGTCCTTCCCCATAACCCCCTTTTGGTCTTTCTCAAATATAGGGTGTTACATTATCTTCTCCTTAGGGTCAGTCGTCCTCAAATGAGATTCAAGATATCATAAGGAAGGTAGAAACTAAAACCTAACAACCTAATATGCATGGAATCACATAGGTGCAAATATTTGAGGAGGAAACATCAACTCCAAGCTAAAACATGTTCAAAACATCATATCATGAAGTCTATATGCAACTCATACCCAATGCACAAAGCTTCTTCTTGAAGATAAAACATTGTTATTAAAAATACAAGGTTGAAATTGATCTCAATGCTATTGATGAATGAAATGGAGGAATTCTCCTTTGATATATTTTCTCTTTCTTTAATTTTGAGTAGCTAGTTTCTAGGGGTGTGTATGTATTATGGGTATTTAAACTAATTAAGTTTAGAATTGATTATAATATACGAATCTATTAATTTTTTCAAGTTTTAACCTAAATATTAATGGTTGCAAATATTAATTGTATTTATAAATTTTGCTTCTACTTGAGAAAGATAAATGAAATTGGGTGAATCTTCAATAGTGAGAATTTAAGGTTGAAATCTCGTTTAAGGGCTCAAGCGAGAGATAGTTCATGCCTACTCAAGCAAATATTTGGTTGTTCATTAATTGTGATTTTGGGTTTGAGAAAATCCAAAATAGGCACACTTTTAGGTTGACAAACCTTGAATGTAGCTAAAATCAAAGTTATTCATGCGATAATTCCTTCTAATGCATTTAGTTAATACCTTACTCTATCGAATGTACACCCTTGGTCTCTCTAATCTTGGTATCAAATTGTGTTACTTTGTTATGATTGGAAACTTAAATCGATTACTTCTTCAAAACATTCCCTTATTTACTTTATGTTTATACAATACATTTGCTCTTGTGAATTTATTTACACTTTTGGTGCATCTAGCCTTTGATATTTATGGGATTTGACCCCGACTCTTATTAGGTATTTTATTTTTCATATGACTACTAGCACCTTTTTAATCATAGAGTTATTTTGGATGTTACCAACATTCAATGTACATACATCAAAAGGTATTTATCTATTGACATAATTTAACGTCTAACATCATATTTTTTTTATTATATTAATAAAACTTCTAATTCATAAACCAACCCCAAATAGTCATGATCATCACAATAAACAACCATACTTTCCATACAAAATCAATATACATAAAGCATATGCTTAAAGATTGTAAATCAAATAAAATAAATATTGCATACATATATTTTTAATCATTTCGTGCATCAACAAAATCTGAGAACTCCTACATAAGTCTATACTCTGCTAGGACTATAATGCTTGAATTCACGAGGTTGTCTCTAACATGCTTAATCGACAATGAATTCAATTTACTAAGGTCAAATTCAATAAAAATTTGTGACTATTTTACATTAACAAAATATATATTTCTGGTCTTTCGATGATCTGCAGATGTTTTCTCACCATCACATGGCTGCAAAAATAGAACACTAGAGAGATCATGTTCAGACACAATAAACCTCATTCATTTTATAGATAGATCAACTACAAGATTAATAACAATATTTATCGGCCTCACATGAATCTCTGATGACACCTTACTAACCCAAGGCAAAAGGTAGCATCCTCTGAAGAAAGAGCAATAATAGAATCCTTAACATCAACAACTTTTGCAGACATATCATTTACACACTCTTTACCAACATATGCACTCTCTCCGAGACTATCTTCTACCTAAACAACAATATTAGTTACTTGATATGCAACAACATTTAGGTGAACCAACATTTTATACACCTTAATCATTAGAAGTTTATTAATATATGTTTCTTGTGTGATTGTTGTGATTTCATACTCACTCATATTCACACAAAAAAAACACTGTCCATCAATTTTTCGAACTTCAACTTCAAATCAAGCTCATGTTATTTGCACCTTCTTTTCTCTTGTAAGAAACTTGTGTGATAGTAATAACAAAAGGCCCACACATAAAAACAAAATCATATTTAGGTTGATAATCATGATCTTTGACATTAACATCCTTACTACGTTTTTCAACCTCTACACCAGTTATCATCGTGATAATTTTCTCACCACACACACCAATTTCACAAATTTTAGGAGAGTTTTCTAACATAACTTTATATTCATCTTTGTTGTCATTTTTTCTCAAATCAACAAATTATGTATGGACACTCCATATTAGGTAAACATCTTTTTTTTCTTTTGAAAAAGTTGTGTACGAAATGAAAAAATAAAAAAATGCATAGACACAAAATATGCTACATATCAAAAATTAAAATTTCTCAAAAGCCTATATAATACACTTATATTGTATACATGTATTGTTAGTGTATCACATAGGATGGAGATTTATTTAGTCGATAATCTATTAATCAGTCCTCTATGATATCCATAAGGTATGTCTCATATACTTGCAGAGTATCATAGAGAAATAATAATTCATTTTTAGCAAAAATTATATCTAATAGTCTCATTATATTTAATAGGGATAAGGCATTAGTACCCTCTAGACTATGACCAAAATCTCAGAAACACACATAAACTTAATTAAGATCCTATTACCCCTAAACTCATTTTTTTCGTATTTTTGTGCTCTTTTTGTGTTGATGTGGCACCTTCAACAACCCAAGTTGGTTGTGTTTGTACACACTCACCCGCCACGTGTGCAAATTTAATATTATTAATTCATTTTAAAAAAAATATTCTTATTTTTTATCTTGTATTTAAATTAAGTTAATACACATGTTTTTACCTTGTATCGAAACTTTTTTTTACCAATATGCATTGTTTTTCTCTTTTATTTTTCTGTTGATTTTATTTCCTTTGTCTTTCGTTTTGATTTGATTTCAAATGTCTTGTATTTAAAATAAGTTAATTTTGAACAGATACCAAAAATAAGTGAAGAAAATCATATAAAACATTAAAAAATTAAATGATAATTTTAAATTATTTTTTAAAAAATACACATAATTTTTTAAAAATAATTAAAAGTGAAAAGATAATACATTAATTAAAAAAAGTTTAAAGTGAAAAGAAATTAAAATAAATATTTTACAAAGAAAGAAATAAAAATAATTAAATATATATAAGTTTTACTATCAATATAAATGTGTACTAACTAATTATAAAGTTATCAATCAAAAATGACATGTGTCCAATTTATGCACTCATCACTTGCATTCGAGCACTCTCTATGCCATGTCAGTGTTTGTGGCGTATTTATTTCATTTTAAATTAGTTTTGGGGGGAGGGGGGGGGGGGGGAGAGGTAATAAGACCCTAGTTAAGTTTAGGTGTGTCTCTGGATTTCGGTCATAGTTTAGGGGGTATTTATGCATTATCCCTATTTAATATACACTATAAAATATTGTATAGGATACCCACATGATATATCTCATATGCTCACAGTGGATCATAGAAGATTAAACTTCATTACTTTTCACAAATCTTTATGTTATTTGGGTACAAATACTAATAAAATAATTTTTTAACCTCTAGTTTCTTTGTAAGATGATCAAAAACATTGAAAAATCTCTCATAAATTTACATCAACATGAAATCAAAATTCATAGAGCTCTTTTTTCAAGTTAGAATTTCTAGGAACACCATCACCGCAACTACTCTAATCTGTATTTACCTTTGACACTTGTGCGTAAATAAATCCATTACTTAAATGCTAGGATTGCAAAGCTATGGGGTAACTCTTGAAAGTTAAAATTATCTAATCTAAGAACACCTTGTTGGTATTGATGTGTCTGATATTTTAACTCATTTAAGACCTTTTTTTTTTCAATGACTAGTGACTTCAATGTCTTTTTAAGTTCATATCTAATGATCTATTGTGTTTTACAGCTATGAAGGCTCAAGGACAAAGCAATGATGAAATCACATAAAAGAGGCTAAAAACATGGAGAAAGAAAAAAATTGTGACATTGATGCTCACCAAAAGACATTCGGTGACTGGCATAATGCGTCAGACCATAAACCATGACAATTTTGACAGAGTCTTTCACTGAAATGATCAAGATAGATCGACAAGATAGAATATTCAATCTTTGATTTATAGTCGATATTCATCTTGACATAAAAAACCTCCTAGCTGCAAACACAAACACAATACAATCAAATCAACAAAATAAGACCCAATAAAATAAAATCAAGTTCATTGAAAGCCCATGCTACACAATCCTCTATGATTGTCAATGGTATATAAATATACTATCAATGTATTTTAGAGGATCAAAATGCGAATTTTTAAATCATATAACTACTAAATAATCTATGATATTCAATTAATATATCTTATATACTATCAGAGTATCATAAAACGGAAAGGGTTGCCTTCACAACATTTTCATCACCAACTTGCTCTTCGAGGTTGAAGGTACAATTTCAGTTTTAAGGATTAATTCACAGGAGAGGTGTATCAACTACAACTCTTCTTTTCCTTCTAACATTTTCATCACCTGAATAATGCTCAATCGCTTTTTCTTTTGTCTCTCTCACCAACATCTTTATCAGACACATTCCCAACATCAGACATAACATTTAATATCGGGAGTTTAATTCACCTTGATTAGGATTAGGACTACCAACAACAAACGACTGCAACTCATGCCCAAGCAGTAAAATATTTGAACGCGACATCATTGACACGATATAATGTTGTTCACCTAAACCATCATTCGAAGAATAATAAAAAGTTAGTAAAATCTTAAGGACAATAACTCCACTATCTACTCTCCGCATGACACTTACACATAAACTAACCACAATAAAAATAAAGTCTTGAAAGTTAAATAAACTACAAAATAAGTAAAATTTATAAAAGTGACGATGTATATACAACAAATACTTGAAAATACAGAAAAGAGATTACATATTTGACTCGGAAAGAGTAAGTAGTCTCTACCTTATTTTTTTTTTCATTTTAAAATTTTTGTGAATAGAGAATGAAGAAATATTGTACAAATACGTACAACTACGAATGGGCCTCTTAACAAAAAGACCATTGATACTTAGAATAGGGCTTTAAGTGAGCTGCATGAATAAAAACACTATTTGTGGAAATTACATTACATTACATTACAAATTGGGATAGATAAATACGTTGTGTCGTTTTTGGTTAAATAAAATCGAATTGTGTTCAAAGCATTGTGCTTAATACACTCTTTTGGTTTCTTGTCTCCAGAAAAAGAAATACAGTGTCATCTTATCCCGCGAAAAAGAAAGGAAATAGATAGTAATACCCTAACGGCGACGGACAATGTCTTATGTACCTCCTCACCTGAGAAATTCTGCTGCCGGAAAAACCACTACCACCCCTACTATAAACAGTAAAGGCGCCGATCACTTCTCTTCCAAACACACAGCCAGAATTCCTTCTCTCGAAAAGTCTTCCAACGGTTACTCCAATTCAGCTCGCCGGAGCTCCCTCCATTACTCCTTGCCCAACACTGTTGCTGTCCCTGACCCCGTGTTTCCTCACTGGAAGCCTTCCGAACGTGTTCTTCGTCTTAAATCCGAGCAGGTACGAAATGGTTGCTATCCATCCCTCGCTAAAAAGTTTATTGTGTACATTTTTTATTATTATTTTATATGTTCTTAGGGTTTATGAAATATATGTGTCATCTGCTTCCTTTATAATTTATTCCATCTGAAAGTTCTTTCACTGTTGCAAAATGGTTGCTTAATTTAGTTTGTGTTGCTTTAAATCTTACCTTATTTCTTGTTTTGCTTCAAATTAGTGCCAGTTGAAGTGGATTCTAGAAACTATTGATATCACTTTTATTGAGAAGCTGCATGATATGTTTGTGCTGTAATTTTCTTAGTCTCAGATTCATTTCTCCTAGAGCAAGGTTATTCTCTGGTGTGTGAAAATACTTGTATCTTTAGGCCTTCACTGCAGCATTATAATTATTATCATTTTCTGTTGAACTTTGGATATTTCAGTTTTAGAACAGTAGTTATATAACTTCCAAGTGTGCAACATTTGCTAACTGTAATTTGAGGGAGTGCTACAAAAAGAAAATGTTGTGATCCTGATTTACGTCCTTGATGTGCATTTTTATCTGCAGATAGAAGAGATTCGACTGCGGCTTAATGTAGATGTCAATGTTTCTCCAGGCTCATGTCCTGCACCCTCACCTATTGAGTCATTTCCTGATATGGTTAGTTGAATTCATCATTCTGACAAATCACTGTATTGGGTTTTCTATATAAGGCCATAATTTAAAGTACTTGGACCCTGGTTGTTTGTTCTCTCTGCAGTGCTTGGATGCAAGTGTAATGAAGGATATTGAAAAGCATGGCTACACTGCACCGACTGCTATTCAGGCTCAAGCCATGCCTGTTGCTCTTAGTGGCAGGGATCTCTTGGGGTGTGCAGAAACTGGTAGTGGGAAGACTGCTGCATTCAGCATACCTATGATACAGGTTTTGTATTGAATTTGTGTTATTATCATGTCATAATATGAGTTTGTCAGTGTTGTACTTGATCTTACTTATAGGAGTGTTTACTGTTTAATAAATATTATACATATTTTTATCGATATAGCATTGCCTGGCTCAACAACCTCTTCAACGTGGTGATGGACCTTTGGCATTAGTGTTGGCACCTACAAGAGAGCTTGCACAACAAATAGAGAAAGAGGTGGGTCTGCAGGCACGTTAAAACTTACTGCATTTTTTCCGTATCCTGAACATATATGTTTCATTGACCCTGCTTTCAATGTGGTTTCTCACATCTCATAATCTAATCTCCATCAGACCCTTGGAACACCCTCATCTGTCTTTTATTTTGTAATTCATCTATATAAAATAACTGGTTTCTTTTCCTTTTTCTCAGTTTCATAAAAACATAAAATACTTTCTCTAATGTGGTGTTAACTGTCTAATAACCATATCAAAGGGTACTAAAAGGCATAATATGCTGCTACTCTACGGTTGCTTCGCTTCTTCCAACTTGAATAATGCTCATCTTTCAAGAAGTCTGGTTTAGTCAATTACATAAATTACTATCTTTTGCTAGTGAAGCATGTTGTATCCCCTTGGCTTTCTTTGGTCGTGTCATTGTTAATAAAGTAACTGGGTCTCCGTGATTCATAAGGAGTGGACTTCAATATCACTAGGTCCCAACTACTCATTGTGTTGCTGATGTCGTTTTATTACTGTGCAAAGCTCATCGTCTTGCATCAATAATTTTCCTCATAACCAATAATTTTGCATGTGAATGATCCGTGTTCGTTATTAGCAATATATATAGTTTGGCTATGGTGTAGACAAGAAAAAACTCAGTTTATTGTATTTTGCCTTTAAATATTATGTTTGTACTTGAACTGCTAAACATCATCTTTTCAGGTTACGGCTTTCAGCATGTCTTTGGATTCCTTTAAGAACGCAATAGTTGTAGGTGGGACAAACATTAGTGAGCAGGTAACTTCATTTTTATTATCATTATTAGGGTACTATCTGTGAGGTTCATACGTCTACAGGGTGATAAGTAAACCAAATATCTCTTCTTTTGTTCTGGACTTGTTACTGGGTTGTGCCTTGGAGCATTCATTTTCATCTTTATGTTACATGATGATGCAAGTCTAGCCTTACCATATATTTTGTAATTGTGGTTTTCCATTGGATGCTAAGACAGAGGTCTGAGCTTCGAGCAGGAGTACATATAGTTGTTGCTACTCCGGGAAGACTTATAGATCATTTGCAACAAGGAAATACTTCCCTCAGCAGGATTGCTTTTGTAGTTTTGGATGAGGCTGATAGAATGCTTGACATGGGGTTTGAACCTCAGATAAGAGAGGTATCTTCTTTTTCAATTTGTTTATTTTTTCTTTTCAAGGGAACATTATTTTCCATTTTACCTGTTTGTCTGGTCTTCTGTAACTCAATTTTGAATCTCCCTGATGTCTTGAGGAGTATGCTATTGTTTTCTTTATTCTTACACGCATTTGCCTGCCAATGTAGTAGCTGTTTTGCAACCATAAACTATATAACAGTGCTTGATAATGCCTTTTAATTATTTAACTCTGCTAGTATCTTTCTGTAAAATTAGAAAACCTCTTATGTCAATTGACTCCTGAATTATTATCTCTGCCTTTTGTTCATTGACTATTGTAATATGTTACAGAGACCAGATTGGCATCAAACTAGAATGATTTAATTGTTGTTTTTGCTTGTTCTGCATGACTAAATATGCTTATCGAACACCATAAATGACAGCTTCCAAGTTCGACTGTCTGCTTTCATTTGCTTCTTGGTGTTGACTGGGTTATGTAAAGGATGCTGATACCATGCTGGAGGCTTTAGGACTTCTACATGTATATATGAGGCTCTAATAGTCAGCCAAATCTAGTTTTGCTTCTATTTTCTGCTCGCTCATCTCCTTTCTTTTTACCTTCTCTAGTGTTAATGTTGTAAATATCCCAGCACTTGGTGCTGTTTTGACATCAACGAAATACCATTTACCCTTTCAAAATTAAAATATAAATGGAAACTTCCAAATGTTACTGTGTCATAGGTGATGCGAAATCTTTCAGTAAAGCATCAAACACTGCTCTTCAGTGCCACCATGCCAGCAGAAATTGAAGCATTGGCACAGGTTAGGTCTCAATTTACTTCTTCGTTATATTAGCCCATGTATTTAAAATGGTATCCTGGTTGGCTTATTTTGTGGATACTAGGATTCTAAGATCGTAATGGGTAATTCTAAGCATGATCAGATTCTGCAGACAACTATCATTGTGTTTCTCTCAATTGAGTAGTCTCCGTCCCCTTATTTTCTTTTGGTGTAATCAGAAATTTCCTTGTTGTATAGGGGGATTGGGAGGAGTTAGTAGAGAATCATATTCTAGAGATTCTTTACTTTTTGGTATACCACTTGTAAATGGCCTGTTTGGCCATTTTATGAACGAGAATACCTTTACTTGATGAAAAAATGATATACCATGTGAATTCAGTGTCTGGGAAAAGAAAGCAATTAGGTTAAGCTAGAAATTACTCTAGTTTTGATGTGGCAATTCTTCTTATAAAGGGTAAATCTCTTAAACGATAACAAATTCACTTAAAGGAAACTTATATGGCCTGGAATCTTGAATTCAGTTTGAGATCTCGTTCATAAAGCACTTGCTTCCATATTTTGTTGTTTTTCTCCAACAATGTCATTTTCCATGTATATGCAATTCATCATCACTAAACAGGTCTTCAGGTTTGATAAACATACGATGTGGTCAATGCTATTATTCTGTAAAAGTGGTGTCATATCTCTTTTGATTGTTGCAGGATTACTTGACTAATCCTGTGCGAATAAAAGTTGGAAAAGTAAGCAGCCCAACAGCAAATGTTTCCCAGACTTTAGAGAAGGTGCCCGAAAATGATAAGGTAGGTTCATTGTTGAACTTAAACAGCAAAGTAAACAGATTGATTCACATTACTTTTAATGGCTTCGATGGCACCATTTTTGTTGCAAGCCGCCTTTATTTTTTATATTATTCAATTTTTCATCTTGCTTGTTTGTTTCTTGTATACATAGTTGTTTGAGATATGCATCTAACAATGTTGCATTCTTCATTCTTTGCCAATTGCGTGTGCCTTTTCCGTCTTTGACATTTATGGTGATGAAGTATAAATATACAATACTAAAATCTATCTCATCATTATACTGGATACATCCACATTATCGTTGATACAAGTTATATGTGTATGGTTTTGGGTTGGTCATAGTGGGTTATTAGGCTTGACAATGCTGTCTCAGTCAAGAATTCTCTAATGCATAAGGAGCTAACTCTTACTGTATGAAGTGATGAGATCCCAATCAGCATGAGTGGCTGTCCTTTCTGGTAATATTTTTCAGAGCTGAAGGTGATAAAAGTGTTTTGTATCTTTAATATGAAATCCTTGCATGTTATTGTATTACTCGTGAAACAACTGTAAATCAGCAGAAGAACCACATGTATCTTGTCGGAGAGTCTGCTGTCTTCTCCCCATGTTTTATCAGTTAAAATGGTTCTAACCCTATTTATGTCATTGTTTTATAAAAATAATTAGGTTGAATCCTTATTTCTTAGGATGTTATTCAAGTCTAGATAGAAATATATATAGGTATCATATTGCACAAGAGGGGGAATATAAATGTAGATGAATCCATACACAAATCTTTCTTTCTAAGAAATCTAACAATCACCTATACAAGAAGGGATTTATTGAAGCACAACTAGGTTGAATCCTTATATTTAGGATGCTATTCATGTCTTGATAGAACTATATATAGGTATTATCTATATACTTATACTTACTACCATAAAAGCATGAACTCCCTAATTTGAATATTAAATTACTATAATACCCCCAACTTAAAAAACATTCGATTTAATATATCTTTTATATTATATTTATTTATTTATATTTTGTTATATTAAAAGAAAAATACCTTTTCACATTGAATGGGTGCGACTTTTCCGAAGGGTTACGACTTTTTAAAAAAGTTGTGACTTTTTTGATAAGTTGTGACATTTTCGAAGGATTGTACCTTTTTTGGTAAGGCACAGTAAACACATGTTCATGCTACCCTTTGTTGGCTATAAATAGAGGTATTCCTCACATTTTTAAACTATAATTTTTTTTAGTTTTCTATTCTTCTTTCTTAAAACACCAATTTAGTATATCTTCTATATTTTATATTGTATATATTTATTTATTTTTTTATATTATATTTTATTAAAAGCAAACACCTTTTCATATTGAAGTGTTGTGACTTTTCCAATAAGGCCTAATAAGCACATGTTCATACTACCCTTTGTTGACTATAAATTGAAGGGTTCTCTCACATTTTGTAAACTAATTTTTTTTAAAGGTTTCTATTCTTCTACTTTCTTAGAACACCCAATTTAGTATATTTTTTATATTTTATATTATATTTATTTATTTATGTTACATTATATTAAAAGTGAACATCTTTTCACATTGAAGGTTTGTGACTTTTTGGAAGGGTTTTGACCTTTCTCGAAGGATTGTCACTTTTTTCAAGAGTTGTGACTTTTCCAATGAGTTGTGACCTTTTCGAAGGGTGTTACTTTTTAATAAGGCACAATAAGGACTTGCTCATACTATCCTTTGTTGGCTATAAATAGAGGGATTTGTTCTCATTTTTAAACTGATTTTTTTAAGTTTTCTATTTGTCTTTCTTAAAACGCCCATTTCAGTATATCTTCTATATTTTGTATTATGTTTATATATATTATATTATATTATATTAAAAGCCGACACATTTTCATATTGAAGGGTTGTGACCTTTCCGAAGGGTTGTGACTTTCTTGATAAGGCACAATAAGCACATGTTCATTCTACCCATTGTTGGATATAAATAGAGGGATTTTCTCACATTTGTAAACTACAATTTTTAAAGTTTTCTGTTCTTTCTTAAAACACACAATTTAGTATACCTTCTATAGGTTATATGATTACATTTATTTATTGAAAGCATTTACCTTTTCACATTGAAGGGTTGTCACTTTTTTGAAGGGTTGTGAGTTTCTCAAAGAGTTGTGACTTTTCTGATGAGTTGTGACCTTTCCACATGGTTGTGACTTTTCTAATAAAGCACAATAAGCCTATGCTCATACTACGCTTTATTGACTATAAATTGAAGGATTTTCTCACATTTTTAAACTATGAATTTTTTAAGTTTTCTATTCTTAAAAAAAAACTCGAGTGTGATTTGCAGTCACTGAGTGAGTTAGATGTTAAGTAGAACGTTAAATTACTACAATACCCCAACTAAAAACACCTAATTTAGTATATATTCTATATTTTATGTTTACTTATTTATTTATATTATATCAAAAACAGGTGCCCCAACAATACAATAATAACTTAGCAATGAGAGAAGGTATATTTAAAAGTTGTAATTAAGAGATGTATGACTTTTATTTTTACATATGAATTAATTTTAAAATGAGAAAAGTCAAAAAATGAGAAAAAAGATAAATGCAATTGGAGGCTATAGAAAGGTGTCACATCACCTTATCTATATCTAGCTTTATATATTATAAATAGATATACATATTTTCGTATACTGATTTAACAACTTTTAATATGCGCACAGTTAATAATCATAAAAAAATTTACATCCATTATTCATAGGAACTGATACTTTATTATTCCATTTATAATTGTTCACTTAAATTTATGGTTTAATAATAATAATAAGAAATTTGTGGCCTGATCTAAGTAGAAACCGTCTACAAGGTGGGAAATGGGACGAAAATCCTATTCTGGATAGAGAATTGGAATGGAAATGAGGCACTGATGGTCTTATTTCCTGACCTATTCTCCTTGTGTACCAATTCGGAAGAAACAGTGGCTGAGGTATGGTCTATTCATGGATGGAATATTGTGTTTAGAAGGCATTTAAATGACTAGGAGATTGAGAGAGTGGCTGAGCTATTACATGTTCTCAATGGGTTATCGGCAGAAAAAGATTCTATCATATGGAAACACTCTAGAGATGGAAGCCTTTCCTTAACAAGCTATATATTAAGGAGGTGAAGAGCATCCAGGTGGTAAGCTTGGCCCGGGAAGCAGATTTGGAGGAACAAGGTGCCAAGGTTGGTAAAGTGTTTCTCTTGGTTGGTTGCCAAAAGAGCATGTTCCACACATGAGAAATTGAAAAGGAGGGGTTTCTATATTGCCTCTTGGTGCTCTCTCTGTAATGAGACTGAGGAAACCAACAACCATTTGTTCCTTCATTGCAAAGTGACAACACAATTGTGGCACTTTTTTTGGGACTAACACATACAGAATAGATTATGCCTGAGCATACAGCAGATCTACTTAGTTGCTGGATCAGCAGAGGGGGGAGAAAATCTAAGAAAAAGTGGTGGATTATAATACCATCATGCATTTGGTGGTGTATTTGGAAAGAAAGAAATAGCAGATGCTATGTTAACAAAGCTAATTCAATAGAGAAAGTCAAATGGAACTGCTTGACTATTTTTTATTTTTGATGTAAAGAGGAAGGGATAGAAGAAGCTGCACAAATTTTGGATTTTATAGGCACTTTGTAATCTATTGGCCTTTTTTGCTTTTTCTCTTGTTGGAAACCAATTTTTGGAGGTCTCCAGCATATCCTTAATGCTGATGAATACAACATTATCTTTATCAAAAATAAAATAAAATAATATGAACATTATTTTAAAAAAAGTGTACTACATAGTTTGGCATTCAGATGCAACACGTGCATCAAAAACTAGTATTGCACAAAAGTGGGGATATAAATGTAGATGAATCCATACACAAATCTTTCTTTCTAAGAAATCTAACAATCACCTTTACAAAGAAAGGATTTATTGGGGCTTCAATGATAAATAAGAGGCATTTGCAACCTAAGGTATGACCTAGAGGTCAATAAAGTGGGCGACAACTTTGGAGACCTGGGCCAGTAGAGACAAAAAATGCTAGATTATCTCTTCCATCTGCCTAAGTCTTGGTGCGCAGAGTTATTCGGTACTTGTGCGGGTGATCCTGTAGTAGTACCCTATGGAATAGTTGAGGTGCATGCAAGCTGGCCCAGATACTACTGTTATAACATCTATAAATAAAGAAGAGGTATAACAATACTATAACTCTGATAGAGTATTCTCCTTTGTCAAGGGTTCTTCCATTCACTAGGTTGTACTCATAGTTACATGAGGACAATCCTCCAGTTCTGTCCATGCTATCAATTTGCGAGCAACTCCTTGGTGCTGTGTCTTCAAAAATAAACTACTAACGATTCATATTTTTATCAGTCCTTTGTTGGATAGTTTTTTGAAATATATGAAGGGCCTACTGGAACATTAATATTTTTGTTGTGCTAAAGATCCAAATATATACCGTATATTTGTCTTGCAGTTGTACTTTCGTTAGATTTCTTTTCCAATATTTGTTCATGGAGACGACAAAGTTGAGCCAGGGGTATTTCGGAAACAACCTCTCTACCACCAAGAGGTAGGGGTAAGGTCTGCTTACACTCTACCCTCCCAGACCCTTTCTATGGGATTACACTGTGTATGTTGTGTATGTTGTTATTGGAGAAGACATAGTTATGCCATTAACTATCTTGTGCTTGGGGTCAATCTTAGATAGATGGAAAAATTAGTTTTCAAGAACATGTATTCATCATCACCTAAAAAAAGATAGTAATTGTCACCAGATATTGGGTCTTTCATGAAGATTATAGCTTGATGTTATTGTAATGATAAATCTTGTAGATTGATCGCCTTTTGGATTTGCTGGTTGAGGAGGCTGCTCAAGCTGAAAAATCTGGCCATCCTTTCCCTTTGACCATTGTATTTGTGGAACGGAAGGTATAATTTCTTGTACTCTGATTTTCCTTTTCTGAGTTTTCTGTTGCCCTATCTATGCTAATGTTTCCGTCCCAAGGATTCCCTGATAAAAAGTATAGAAGATCACTAAAGGAAAAAGCGAAGCACAATAGTTTAAATCACCTGCTACTTTTTAAGTGTAATTACCATCTTTAAGGTTTCTCATCCAATATTTATTCTGTGTATTCGACCATGTCTTGTTTTGGCTGCAAGGGAACAATAAGTGATCACACAAATGTTATTAGCTAGCCGACCTTCTACCTGCAATGTGATCATGTTGACCTCTAGCATCACATCAATGAACCGTGTGGAAGATTAATGGTTTGTTGATAATGGAAAAGTTAATTGTCTGTTGACTAAGCTACATAGGCTTGAAAATCCAACTTCTAAATGTGGTAGACCCGATTGTGGATATACAACAACTTGATAGTTTATTGCTGATGAGATTGTTTCATGGAACCTTAGTTGTCAAGATCATTTAATCTTGTAAGGACTTTTGAGTTTAATGGCAAAAATTCCATAGTGGATTTGGAGTTCTCATAAAGGCTAGGATTGGAAGTCCTGTTATCATTCACACTGTTGGATTTGTCCCTGAGCTACAACTTGGGTTCAACACAACATCATCAAATTAAGCAATGAATATGAGGCATTATTTGATGCTCTAGAAAAAGAAGCAGAGGTTTGGTTCAAAAAACCTAGACCAATGGAGGGGGTTGGCAAAGGAACCAGCCAACAACAATAATTTGGTTCCAAAAGAAGTCATGAATTTAATTTTCGAGATGAAGTAAAAGGACGGAGAATCAAGAAGTGAATTGAGAAAAGGGAGGAAACCACCAATTAATTATCAATGATAATCAAGATCACATCTTGGAATGTGAGGGGTCTTCAATAGGAGGTTGGTAAAACAATTAGTCCAACAATGGGGAGCCAAATATTCATGTTCTTTTAGAAACCAAATTATAAGGAGATGCCAAAAACTTGATAGGGGAGTTATGGGCCAACAAATGGGTGGGGAAGGCTAGGGGTAATACCATAATAGTGGAGGGATCCAAATAATGTGGGACAAGATAGAGTAGGTAGGGGAACTGATTGAAGTTAGCAGTCAAGTGATCCCCTGCAAATTCATAGGCATAAATCATGAATTGAGATGGTTTAGGGGAGTTGTGGGCCAACAAATGGGTGGGGGAGGCTAGGGGTAGTAGTGGAGGGATCCTAAGAATGTGGGGCAAGACAGAGTGGGTGGGGGAACTGATTGAAGTTAGCAGTCAAGTGATCCCCTGCAAATTCATAGGCATAAATCAGAGTTGACATGGTTTCTCGGTCTGTCTATGCAGACTACAACATGGTTATCGAAAGAGAGATCTGGGGTGAATTAGCAACTAGCAGAGTCAATTATGAGGGGCCTAGGGCGGTATGTGGTGATTTCAATGTCACAAGGTTTGTGTCCAAAAGGGCAAATTGTAGCAGAATCTCAGGGGCAATGGATGAGTTCTCTTAGTGCACAAATGACTTAGACCTAGTTGACCATCCTTCATTTGGAGGGTCTCTCACTTGGAGGAGGGGAGAAAGCCACAGGAGTGCATCCAGATAGACAAGTTCTTGCACTCATCGAATGGGAGGACACATTTTCACAGGATAAACAAACTTTGCTTTTAAGGTTGGGTTTTGACCACAACCCAGTCTTCCTAACATATGGGGATTGGGACTTCAAAAAGACTTGCTTCAAATTTGCAAATTTGAAAATTGGTGGCTAGAGGTTGAGGGGTTTAGGGACAAGGTGAAGGAATGGTGAATTTCATTCCCAAAAACAGGAAGATCTGCCTACATCCTAGCTAACAGACTCAAGCTTCTAAAAAAGAAGCTAATAAAGTGGAGCAGGAATAACAAGGTGAATTGGAAATTGAGGAAAAAGGAAATTCTATGCAGATTAGCTCTTGGGAAACTATTCAAGAACAAAGAATTCTATCGGATCAAGAACTAGTACAGAAAACCCAACTAGCTATAGATTATAGAGTTTGAAGAGGTTGCTAAGAGAGGATTATGGGCACTATGCAATATTTCTATGATCATAGTTGAAAGGAGCATGAATACTACTTGTGTAAATCTCATCTTTAAAACAGCAGGTGCAATTGAACTGAGTGATTTCAGGCCAATTAGCTTGATATTTGGAATCTACAAGACAAGGCTAAGATCCTGACGGAAAGGATGAAGATGGTGATTGACAGCTTGGTATAACAAACACCCAATGACATTTGTCAAGGGGAGGTAGATAATGGTTGACAAATGGAGATAAAAATATCAAATACTTACACAAAATGGCCAATTCCCTCAAGAGATACAATTTTATCAACACTCCGAAAATGGCAGGACTCAATACCACTATTTCAGATGCTATTTAGAGTGTTGTACAAGCTTTTATCAGACTTCGTATAAGAAAATTGTAGAGTGGAAACCTGAGCTCACTATCCATGATGCAACAGTTATCACCCCAAAAGATTAGACATGGTTGCAAAGGAATTTTGATGAAGAGGAGAATATGAAGAGCTTCAAGTCACGTGCCATTGACAAGGCCCTTGAGCCTCATGGTTTCCCTATAAACTTCTACCCAACCTTTTGGGACTTGGTCAATGGGGAGATTATGGGCACTATGCAATATTTTTATGATCATCAGGTATTTGAAAGGTGCATGAATGCTTACTTATGTAGCTCTCATCCCTTTAAAAGGCAGGAGCAATTGACCCGAGAAATTTCAGGCAATTAGCTTGATATATGGGCTGTACAAAATAATGGCTAAAATCTTGGTAGAAAGGATGAAGATGGTGATAGATAGCTTGGTAAACAAACACCCAATGACATTTGGCAAGGGGAGGTAGATAATGGCTGCAACTCTCATAGCAAGTGAATGTGTAGACTCAAGAACTAGAAGTGAAGTGTTAACTAATGGACTAATGTGTAAGCTTGACATTGAGAAAACTTTTGATCTTGTTAACTGTGACTATCGTCTCATCTGAACATCCTCAATCAAATGGGATTTGGAGATAGATGGTTAAAGTGGATCAACCTTTGTACTAAATTTGTCATAATGGGAAACTTGTTGGTTTTTTCCCTTCTAAAAGGGGCCTCGGCACTCAGGCAAGGTGACCCCTTAGTTCCTTTTCTATTCATTCTCGCAATGGAAGGCCTCAGTAGTATGGTGAATACAACACTCCAAAATAATTGGCTAAGGGGTTTCAAGTTAAGTGATAGAGGAGTGGGTGAGCTGAAGATTTGTGAAGATAAAATGGAACATAATGGATACATAGGAGTTATGCTAGTCATTTTTGAAGTTGTTTTGAGTTTGAAGGTAAACTGGAGGAAAAAACATCCTATTCCCCATTAAATTGGTTAACAATATTCAGGCATTGTGGCATTCTAAGGTGTGGAGTGGACAAATTACCTACTGTTTATTTAGGTATGACCACAGGTAGGAGACGTAAATATGTGGAGATCTGGGACTATTATAGAGAAGGCAATGAAGAGCTTATCCCCATGGAAAACTCAGTACTTATCTGTCACGACCCGAGCCTACACCCTGGACGTGGCCGGCACTAGAGAACCATTGCTGGTCCCCAAGCGAAGACTAGTTCAAGCATACATAAGCATCAAATTGAAAGAAATGTTTAAAAACAATTTACTCAAATCTCAAAACTTCGCTGAATATACTGAGTATGAAAATAAGTTTTAAATAAAACATGTGAAATTGAAAGGCTCTCCAAAACTGTCTACCTATGAAGCCTCTACTATCTATCTCCAAAACTGAAAGACCTTCTAGAAAATCTGTGGAGCACACTAAATAAGGAGGTGGAGATGGAGAAATAACTTATTGAAGCTTGATTGGTGTGGCCGGAAATTGGATGTTTATCGGCCACTGCTTATCTCGAATGGGTGTAGATAAGGGCTTTGGGGTTACCTCTCCCTCTCTGGTCTCATGAAATGTTTATGGAGTTTGGGTTAGATGTGGAGGTTGGATTGAAACAAATGGGCTCAACTGAAAGTGAAGGGTCATTTTGATTCAATTCTTAGAAGTATTGAGTTGGAAAAAAAATGGGCTTGTCTTCACGATCCCGATTTGGTGTGAAGCATTGATATTGTGGAGTTGTCTCTGTTGTACTGTGTGTAAGGGAGCTACAACCAAGGTCTATGGCAGAGGCACACCCAGCATATGGTGCCTTAAATAGTGCTGGGCAAGCACACTCTGGGCCATGGAATTGGAATCTTTAGAAGCTTATCTGGAAGGTTATTTTAAAGTTGCATGCTTTTGTTGGCTAGTGGTTAAAGAGGCTGTTCTAACACATGATTTCTTGATGAGGAGAGGTATGTGCTTTCTATGCAGTAAGGAGATTGAAACAAACAGTCACCTCTTTTTACACTGCAAGCTGACCTGCAAGCTGTGACTTCTATTCACGAGTATGAAGGGTTTAATATGGACAGCACCTAGGGAAACTGCAGAAATGATAGCATCCTGGAATGATCCAGGTGTTTTACTAAAGAAAAGACTTGGTGGAGCCTCATCCCAGCTTGTATCCGGTAGACAATATGTAAGGAAAGAAACTTTAATATTTTGATGATAGAGCTAATTCTGAACAGAAGATCAAGATGAATTGTATATTTTTTGATTCACTTTTGGTGAAAAAAATCCCTGGTAGAGGAGGTAGAGTCTATAGTTGACATCATTGGATCCTTATAACTTGCACTAGACTAGGTTTTTGCTGTTTCTTGGGGTCTTGTAACTCTGTTTTTTCTCTTACAGTCTTTGTGCGAAGGATTATTTATTTATAAAGTTGTTACCTTCTCAAAAAATAAATAGTTGCACTGACAATTATGTTGAAACCAACTGTCCATCAAAACCAAAAAATATTATGAACTTATCCAGGTTCATAATGAAAGGTTAGTATGACCCTTCCCATGTTCAATTTTTAAATTTCATCGTCAAAAAATTTTAAGCCTGCAGATTAGCCAGAAGAGCACTTGCATACTCCGCGGCCTTTGCCAATTCAATACAGGCCACAAACTTATAATCACTTTAATTATAGGGACGCACAGTACAATTTCCTATAGCTCAGATCGAGATCCCATTCATGGTTTATTAATTATGACAACATCACAGCAACAATGCCTAGATGGATTTATGATTTTTGGGAAGGCTAAAGAGGTAATGAAAAGGTCTTATCCCCTTCCTACCAGATAGCCTTCTCCAAGTTTCTTTGAGAAAAGAAAGCAGTCAATTATGAGCTCATATTAAATATTGCAAGTTTCTAACCAATGAGTTTCATATGAGCTAGAAAATTTGCAATAACTGTTATTTGTAAGAAAGAGCAGATCTCACTTGGCAATTCTAGCTTTCTTAAAATATTCTTGGAAACCTTTCATGTGTTCAAGCTCTCTCCCATTTACTAATTTTCTTGGGTAAAAGTGCTCTACATATTCAAAGTAGTTGTGAAGTTCTTTTATTTATGGCTGTTTTCATTTTCAGTTGGTATTTTTCTACACCACATTTTTATAGTATCAAGATTTAAAATGAGAAAATACTTAAGTACCCCATTAAACTAAGACCTGTTTTTTAAAAAGACACTTGAACTTTGCGGGGGTCCTATTACCCCCTTAAACAATTTTAAAGTGTTATAAATATCCCACTTTTCAGCCACCCTCAATTGCAAAAAAGGAAGTGCAATCACGCACCAATTATTATTTGCTACGTGTTATGTTTTAATTTTTAATCTTTATTTTCATTTTTGTTTTTTCTTATTTTATTAGCTTCATTTTTTTCTTTTTTTTCTCTTTCTACTTCTTTCTTCATCACTCTTCTTCTTCGCTTGCAACCCTCCATATAGCCGCCATCACTACAAGTCCTCGACTTGGCCACCATCGCCGCCAATTCTACGGAGTAGCCTTCATCACGCCATTATTATAATCTCATCTCCACCATTAATATCATCAAATCATTATTAAATCAAAATAAAATTACTAATAAATTATAAATTGAAAATTAATAATCACCTTCAATCTACCATCTTCTTTTCAATATTAAAACAATTATGCAGCGGAACTCCATTACGATGGAGGTAATGAAATACTATAATGCTCTCGAATCGATGAAATTTGTTTATTTAGATGCTAAAGAACTATATAATAATTTATTTTATTTTATTTTAAAAAAACAATATTATCAAAGGAGGTTCACAATTATTATTATTTTTGAAAAAAGAAGGGACAAAAAAGAAAAGGGAACAAAGAGAAGCAAGAAGACAAGGAAAAAAATGAGTAAAGTAAATGGGTCTTCTAACTTGAAGAAGATAGAGAAGAGGTAGTGGGTTCTTTTGAGTTTTGGGGAAGAAGATAGCAAAAAAAAAAAAAAAAAAAAAAGAATGGAGAAAGTACAATAAAATAAATAAAATAAAAGAAAAAAATAACATTTCTAATTAAATCAATACTTAAATAAATATATTTACGTTTTTGGCTCAGCTCACTCGCTATCAGAGAGTGAACTACACTCTACATGCCACATAGGCACGTAATGGGACAATAAGTTCACTCTACATAAGAAGAGGGGGTAATAGGACCCCGCAAAGTTCAAGTGTCTTTTTAAAAAACAGGTCTTAGTTTAATGAGGTAATTATGTATTTTCTCATTTAAAATCAATATTAGTAGTTTTTATATAATCCATGATCCTATCCCCAATGGTATACCCATTGGTGAAGGTGTGCTATACCTTGATGCCTACACTAAAGCATTAGTTAAGCAAGGCAGAATGCACAACCAGGGCTTATGCAAGCTTCCTGTCCCAGTAGTTTAGTTGAATGCTTGCTGCATTTAAATGAAATGGACAAGTGGTGTTAACTATTAAGTAGCATACATGTGAAAGTGCACAAGGGCATTAAAGAGTTTATTTTTCAGTAGCAAAAACCATACAGTTCATTTTGGTGGCAAACTTAGGGGCTGTTCTATGTGGGGTTCTTGAAGAAGATACAGAAGATACTTGTACTTTTCCAGTCAGCTCCTAGTTAAATTAATTTTTCAGTGTAAAGGATGTCACCATCACTTTTGTCCTACCTTTGTCTGTCACTAATCTGATTTGCTTCATCCTCCGTCCATCTTATTCAGTTAGGCAAAGACATGCTCATTAGTGAAGCCCATTGTACACACTTGAGAAACTTCTTAGGATTAGTACAACTACTATTCTTTTTCTTGGATCAGTTATTACAACCACTATGTTTGTGCCACTTGATTGTTGTGAATGAGGCGGCTGATCTCAGTAGCACAGGTTTGAGATCCTAGAGGGGAGAGTAAGACTAAGGATTCCTTTGATCTGATAATTTTCTTCCCTGTTAGAACTGATGAGTGATTACTATCCAGTCCCTTCTATATGCTTTTGTGAATGGCTAGGGCTTTTTCAGCATGTACATCCTTATGGCCATGTTCCTGATAAGGGCTTTTAGTTGGTTCTTGCATGACCGTTGTATAATTTTGATTTATCTTCTTGAAGACCTTCAGTCTCTTTTTTTTTTAAAAATGTATAACTGCATGCTTTTAACAATGGCACTATGCACCATCATCGTGTAGACAAAATGTGATGAAGTAGCAGAAGCTTTAATGCAGCAGGGTTTGCTTGCAACTGCACTTCATGGTGGTCGAAGCCAAAATGAAAGAGAGGCTGCCCTTCGTGATTTCAGACATGGACCTATCAATATCTTGGTATGTTTAAAACATCTCCTGCTGTAATATTTCATGATATTTTCGCTTGTTGAATACAGATTACTTATGAATTTCCTTATCCCTGATTTATGTCAGGAATAGGAGTAATAATATCCCCAAGCAAACATCAGTTGGTAGTGCTTGAGGGTGTTAAACTTTTTTGTTTTCCTTTAGGACGAAGTATGTTTTCTTGAAATCAAGTACTCTCTCTGAGAAAAAAAGTGGTCTCTTCTGTCTTTCCAACCTTTCTTTTCTCCTTTTGCAATCTGTCAGCATTATTTCCAGATTGGAATAGAATACAAGTGTCCGCTTCACCCTTTTTGATGCAAAGAGATGATCTAGGTTCTTATATATTTGCTTCTAAATTGTAGGAAGAGGAAATGTTTTGGGGGTGTTTGGATCTCCTCTTCTATATCCTGTTCTTTACACCAAATCCCTAGAGTAATAATTACTTTCCATTTGATCTTCTGTATTATACACTCCTTTCCTTCAAATATTCTTTGATTCATTTCCTTCCATATAATCCACCATATACATGCTGGAACTGTTCTCCGCCATCATTTCTGGCTCTTATTGCCTCCCCTTTTGATCCAACATCTTAGGAGGTCAGAAGTGTATTTTGGCAGAGTCTAGTATTCATTAGCTATGCTAGTAAGCAGAGCCCACACCTGTGCAGTAACCTTACCGTGCATGAATTGGTGCTTGTTAGTCTCTCGAGCCCCTTTACGAAGGAGGCATCTAGATGCTATGTTGATGCCCCTCTACTGAATGAGTCAGACAACTCTTCCTAGCAACCAGTCAAGTGAAGCACTTCACCTTGGTAGCGGCCACACTTCTCCACATTGTTCCAAGGTCCTGGATCTTCCTGTACTTCCTCTAAGTCTATAGTGAGTTCACAGAAAATATCCCATCATTGTGATGTTTCCATGCTATTCTGTCTTGGTCTAGATTAGTACCATGGAATCCACCAATCAAGCTCAAGAGCTCCACCACTATCAGGATTTGTGCATATTGAGAGAAGACCAGGGAACAGGTCCCTTGACATCTCATTGCCACACCAATCATCTATCTAGAACTTAGTTTCATCTCCTTTGCCCACAATAATCTTTGAGCTGCTATTGAGAGCCAACCACAAGTTCCTGGTGGTTCTTCACACCCCAATACCTTAAGGGTCGTTTGGTGTGATGGATAAGAGAAAGTTATGCTGGGATAAAAATTTAGCGTCTCTTAATCCGTTGTTTGGTTGGACAGGATGGAATAACTTATCCCAGGATTAACAAATAGTAATGAGATAAGTTATCCCTCCCTGAGGGTGGAATAGTAATCCCAGGATAACTTATCCTGGGATAAAGTATGTAAATTAACAAAATTACCCCTTAAACTCTCTTTTATAGACCACTTATACATTCATGTATATTAATATAATTTTAAACTATAACAATATTCACAACCTTACTTAATCGTTGTTTTTATCATAATATATTTTTCTACTAAAAGAAATACATTTTATAAATACAATTTTTATTTATGAATATATTATAAGTTGATTTTTTTGCCTAATTTTATATTTATTTATATTTTGATTTCTCTTAAAATATTCACTCCACTACTAAATTACATAGTTTATCACTCACTTAAAAATTATATTCTATGTATCCATTAAAATGTAGATAACTTTAATAATAAAATTTCTTTTACTTTGATAAACTTAAAATGAAAGTTTTATTTTTAAGCTAAATAAGGTCAAAAGTTTTATTTTTAAGCTAAATAAGATGAAAGTTTAATTTTTAAGCTAAATAAGATCGAAAGTTTTATTTTTAAGCCAAATAAGATGAAAGTTTAATTTTTAGGCTAAATAATATGAAACTTTAATTTTAAGCTAAATAAGATGAAAGTTTTATTTTTAAGCTAAATAAGATGAAAATTTTATTTTTAAGTTAAATAAGATGGAAGTTTTATTTTAAAGTTAAATAAGATGAAAGTTTAATTTTAAAAACACACGACACAATCATGGAAATGCACATATAAAAATATTTAAGCTAAATAACATGAAAGTTTGATTTTTGAGAATGAATAACTAAAGTTTGCAAAGAAAATGTAAAAAAACAACAAACTAAATAAGGTGGAGGGTATTTTTGTAAACAAACTTATTATTAAAAATTATGCAATGGATATAAGTTTGAATATGACAAACCAAACAAGCAATAAAAACTACTCCCAGCAAATCCCAGTATAATTTATCCCAGCATAACTTATCCCAACATAACTGACTTGTATTCAAACCAAACAACCCCCAAGTGTCAATGACTTCACTAGTACACCAGTGATCCTGTTGCCCATATTTGTGATGCATTAACTCTTTCCTTAGAGCCTGCTCCTTGACATACCCCCACAACCATTTTGAAAGTAGGCTCTTGTTATGAAGCTTTAAGTTCCTCACTCCCAGTCCCCCATTTTCCCTACTTTGTTGTCCTACCATTTGACCAAGTTGAAGCCCTTTTCTATCTTATGTGGGTAGAGAATCCACTACTGAGTCGATTAGTGTAACTCTTCCTCCTAGAGATAATTATTGGGACTTCTATATAGCCAATTTCTTCATAGATTTCTCAATTATGCCATCCCAATTCTTTTCTGCTTTGTGCTTGGAACCCAAAAGCATGCCTAGGTAGACTGTAGGCAACTCTTCTTTCTTGCACTTCAAAGTATTTGCGAGAGTCACAATCTGCTTCACCTCCTTTATTGGAAAAATACTACTCTTTCTTCATTTAACTTTGAGTCCTGAGCAAAGCTTCAAAAATCACCAAGATCACTCTTAAGTAGCAAATTTGTTCCCACTCTGCTTTATAAAATACCACTGTGTCATCTGAGAAATTTGTGCTTCCTTTAAAAAATTAAATTACTGCGAATCGTCTTTATCCAACACTTCAATGTGTCCGTCCAAAACTGTCCTTGGTCATATACAAGCGTGGACAGTTTTCTGCGATGTGAACTTGACTCTTCATGAACCTACAACATCAGGTTTTGGCGACCCATGTTCTGCTGACCCTAACTAAGAGCATTCTTATCAATATAGATACGACTATAAAGAATGATTTTTTCTGTACCCCCAGTACAACTTGCATGCAGATTGCAGAGTCTTATAAAATGAAAATTTCATGTCAAATTTGAATTGATCTCAATGGATTAGTCGTTACAGTAATAGGTAGGGATGGAAGGATTTGATCATTTTTCACCCAATACGAAGGTGCTACCAAACTGAGCTAAATCCCTTTCAATTCAGTGTCTAATAACAATGAAATGAATTTGATTCGATTATTCTTTGGCGCCTTTTGAACTTCCATCTATCTGTACAATTAACTTCTTACGATGGATTGGCAGGTTGCTACTGATGTTGCGTCTAGGGGATTGGATGTCACAGGAGTTGCACATGTAATTAACCTAGATCTTCCAAAGGTATTGCAGACTGAAAGAATAATAAGTTACATTTAGAGCTACTCTTTATGGAAAAACACTATTAACTTGGCTAAAATTGTAGGTCCACCTTTGGATTAGTTACTCCTACCCATATTAGAATTGTACCCCTACCTGAGTCCATGTAACATAGATTTAGAAGCTTCACATGCATAGAAGAGCTTTCAAATTTTGGTAGTTTAGTTCTCTTCACAATGTTATTCTAGTAACCCTGGCATATTTTGTTAGTTGTCTTTAGTTCTCCCCCTGGCAACTCTTCAGTTATCCATTTAAAACAGGTCTAAAAATTCAATTTGTTATCTTGGATATAAACAAGAGCTCATGCTCTGATGACTCTCTGAATCCTCCTAATTATTGGACTTTTAACCAGTTACCAGTGTGTTGAACTGTGTAAAGTTTGATGCAACTTTTCCTTTGTTAATTTAGACCATGGAAGATTATGTACACCGGATTGGAAGGACTGGTCGTGCAGGATCAACTGGCCGAGCTACTTCATTCTACACTGATCGTGATATGGTCTTTCCTTTTGCTATACTCATTTTCTCTCTTCTTCATATTTGTTGATGTTCATGTTTTGACTTGTGCTTTCTTGCTTTGTTTAATTTCACAGTATCTTGTGGCTCAAATAAGAAGAGCAATAGCTGATATTGGTTCTGGCAATGATGTGACCATTGCTATGGGAAAGGTATGCCTCGTTGGTTCTATCTCATTCTTGTGTTTGTTTCCCTATCCACTCCTACTTCCTCTCGCTATGTATATCAAAGTGTTTCTGTCTTACATTTATTTTATTTTGAGGAGTTGTGTTATTTTCACATTATTAGACTGCAAGAAGAAAGGAGAGAGAAGCTGCAGCTGCGGAAAAAGAAGCAAGGAGTGAATTGTCTAAACTCTCTTTAGTAGGGTCCACGGTAAATGTGGAGGATAAGTATAGGCACATGATTGCCCCATCAATGATCAAAAAGGAGGGAGCCGCAGATGACGCTTGGGATGACTGATGTTTGTTGTCCACATCTTATGTGCCTCTACTCCGATAGTTGTAGCAGTGGCAATGCCGTGATGCTCCAATGTGTGTGTACATTTGTAGTGCAAAAACATCTTTAACATGCAAGAATAGAAATCAGCAACATAAGGAGCTGCTAGCCCTTGAAACCCTTTCTGTGTGTAGTATTTGGTGTTTCACACGTGCTTTGGTTCTTATCCATGAAGGGAACATTGAGCAGAGTTTTGCAGGTCGGGTAGGAAATGTGCTAAAAATGACTTGTCAAGTCTTAATTCCATTTGTCTGGATTTTTGTTGTTGGTTTTTGATATTACCTTACACACTGTTTTATTCTGCAGAAGGCTGTAGTAGTGACACTTGTATTGGGATATTCTTGAGGATTTACACCAACTGCTTTCTGCATTCACTGACGCTTGACAAAAGAAAATTAGAAAAAAAGTAGTCAAGAATAATGAAAAATGAACTAACAAATGTGATGATAGTTGACAAAATCAATGACTGTTATGGAAAGAAGATTGGGTAATTTAGCAAATTTATTAGTTTTGTAAATATGTTGCTGCAATGCACGGGCAAATGGATGATGCACGACTTGTGTCATTTAATTGTAGGAAAATTGCGTTTAAATTGATGGTCAAATATAAAGTAGAGCTATTTATATCAAGCTCAAAGGTGAAGTTGTGTTGGACGGCAGTCGGTGGTTGCAAATAATGTGTTTTATATGTAAAAACTAAGCCATTGTTTTTCCTTGAATTGGCTTTTAGTTTAAAGAGCTAGTAATCACAAAATGCATAGGGCATTTCCAGCCTTACCCCTCTGTTTTATTTTCTAAATGTATACTCTAGTTCTCTATTTTCTCATACAACCAACTCTAACTCAATTCTCTATTTTTCTCTCTAAAAAAGATTTTTTTTCTCTCCTCAATATTATATTATATTATATTATTATTTCTATTTCAATTTTATTTTCTTATTTCATAATATAATTTCCTTTTTGTTTTCCAAATAACCACTTTATATAATTTTAATGTAACATAAAATTTTATTTTTTTAAATTTTTATTTAATATAAATTATACTTTATTCTAAATTTCTAAATAAAATAAATTGAGTAAATATTATATAATATACAAATTAATGAACATAAATTGCTTGCAAAATTTGTTGTGATAAAATTATTATGTTATGTATCGTATTATTATCTCGTATTTAAATTATTATAATATGTGTAGTATTTTCAAATTTAAATTTTCATCTTATCATTTTAATTTTGTGCATTCTTCATAGTGAAAATTATTAATAATATTAGATTATATTAAAGTGATGAAAATTTAAAAAAGTTGAAATATTATTAATTTGGGGATGAAAATAGTATATATTAAATGATATATGTTTTTTTAAAAAATGTTATATCACATTTAAGAAGAATTGCGTATGTTTAAGATTTAGTTAATGACCTTATATGAAAAATAATATTGTTAATTATAAATAATAGAAATAATCATAATAAAATAGTAAAATAGAGAGGTGAATGGTAGTTCTCCACCTCTCTATACATGGAGAATAGAGAGTGAATTAAAATGTGGTTGGAGTGCCCATTCTCTATTTAACTCTCCAAATATAGAGAATATAAAGTAAAATAGAGGTGGGTTGGAGATGGTCGTATCAGTTATCTGAAATTTTCTCGCCAACTAAGTACAATGATGTGACCAACCAATCAAACCATAAAAAAAAAACCAAGTCCACCAAAATATACGAGGGAGAGTAGATGGGATAGCAAAACCACAAGTAATATTACAGACATAGAAGAGCTACAATACTGAATAAAAGAAAAAACAAAAATGCAAAGGATGTGTGGAACCAAAAAAAGAAGAAGGGATGATCAACATCGCTAATGAGCAGGTAGTCACAGATGCAAACCCAGAATTTGAAGATGATCAGTGCACCAACGGTTACTACATGTCACCAAATGCTAATTCCTATGATAGTTTTATTACATATAAAACTAATGTACTAACATATAACTATAAATTAAATAACTCTATTAGGTTAAGTTTCCTCTGCGGAGTGATGTTTTTGAACTTCAATTTGCACCATGAGGTCGCAATAAACCAGTGCACCAAAATAGTTTGCCTTTAGGTTCCTAGTAAAATATGTCATATCTTAAGGTATATATTCATATATATGCATAACTTTTTTTGAAGCTAACAGGTGCACATCCATCCTTACATGGGTACGTGGGTCTGGCTCTAGGTAGTCTCTTATGCTTCAAAGCCTTTGGTAACCATTTGTATAGTGCTCGATTGAGAAGCAAAGTTGCCTCTCATTTCTCTTGATAAAAACCCTCTAAAATTATTTCTTTTTGTCTCTTTACTTCTCTTTCTGTCATGACCCAGGGGTACCCCCTAGACGTAACATGACGTACTTTACCCCTCATACAAGCCTTTAGCATAATCATAACATAATAGAAAAGTATGGAAAATTTCAAACTTCTTTAAAACCATACAAAAGAAAACGTTTTCATAAAGCAAGCGGAAGTCTTTACTATAACTTTGTCTCAAACCATCTATTAAACTCTTGATAAAAGACTTGGGACGCAGCCCATACAATGTCTAAAACATAAAGAAATGACATAAAGGAATAATGGGTTTGTCCTCGAAGCTATGAGGACTCACCAAAATCTTCAACTCTTCTTGCTCCTTAGAAACCTAGCATTCAAAGGAACTCGATCTCCGAAACCCTACATTTGATTAGAATGTAGGCAAAGTATGCGTTAGTACAACATGTATCAAGTATGAAAGCTAGCACAACATCATAAGAGCATCTCAAAATGGTTAGTCAACATAAGACATCAACATAAGAGATAATAACATAATCATAGCATAATCTCCAACATAAGCATCATATCATCACAAGTCAACATAAGACATAGTTAATGAGCATAGGTGATAAATCATATTCATGGCATAGTCTTTACTTAGACTTTCATATTTACATACCTCAACCTTTAGTATTTCATATTACAAGATAACTACTTCACAAGCCACGTCAAAGCATACTTGTGCAAGACAAGAATAGCATCCCATAATACTATTCAAGCTAAGTACCTCTTCTTGGTCATTCTTGGGCATAGTCCACATTCATAGTCAAGACCTAGGTTTTCAAGTCATAAGGACACTATACTCCTAAGCAACCTCAAGGCACACTTGTGCAATGCATGAATGGCATCCCATAATACCATCCACACTAAGCATATCTTGACATTACTCTATTTATGCTTACTAGTCATAGGTGTCATTCTTGACCTACTTCATAAAGACAAGGAAATATCTTCTTAAGTCAATCATACCATGGAAGGCAACTATAGAAACAATCCAAGCTAAGCATACATCACATAAGAGGACACTTAATAAGTAGCTTCAAGTCATACTTGTCCCATGTATGAATGACATCCCATACTACAACTCACACTAAGTACTTCTTTAGGCTAGCTTACTCAATGCTTACTATTTATCATTCTAGACTATCAAAGAATAGCACAGTACTAGGCTAGACTTAAATACCATGGAAACCATACTAACATGTAAACCAAGCTATGCAAGGAAGAATACAAGTATTCCAACCTAGCTACCATGCAAACAGTCAATATGATGCATGCTACCCTCAGGGGAGTATGAATCCTCAACCCTTAGCTATCCTTATGACAATATAAATCGTCAATCCTAAGCTACCATGAAATGGTCTTGTCCTAACCAAGTTATGCTACCATGAAGGCATTCAAACAATGCTAGTTCAAGCTACCCTTAGGAGAATATAGGTCCTTAATCCTAGGCTACCATGCCTATACTAATGCAAGCTACCATGAAGAATATCCCACAAATGCTTATTCAAGCTACCATGAAGAGCATCCCACAAATGCTAATTCAAGCTAACCTTAGGAGAGTATAATTCCTCAATCCCAAGCTACCATAAGAACTACTAATTCATGCTATCCAAACAAGCTATACATGAATGGATCATATGTCACAACTTCAAGCTATTCTATTCTAACATGCTTTGATTAATTTTAGGTGATTAACCTCTCAATCTAGAATCATTCTATGTGAGAAGACCTTTCACATTCTACATACAAGCATTCACATAGTACAAGATAGGTCATGTGGGTAAAAGCCTTCCACAACAACTCTAACATCTAGTGTGTCATTTATATGCAAGCTACTCATCATATTAGACTTACTCTATAAGCTCTACTGATCAACATTATGACTTCAAGTCCTACCTTCAAGCTTTACTATACATTCATCATACTAGGCTAGATCACAAGACATATTAGTCACAAGCCTTAGTCATAGGCAATGCTAAGCATAATTGATCATAAAGTCTAAGTTTCAATCATTACAATTCATGATCCATCATACATTCATAAATCTAGTTCAATTCATGATTTCATATTCCTATTCTTGAATAAGTTCTATACATGATAACAATTCTAGAGAATCTATCAAGAATCATCAATTTCTCATCACAATGCACAAACCCACATACTTTGATTTCTAGGGTTAACCATGGAATTCACAGAAATTCTTCATAATATCATGAATCAACAATAAATCAACCATAAAAATATATTATCCAATCAATTGGAGTCATACCCAACTATACCCACTCATTGGAAGAAACCTTAGCATAGATTGGGGTTCTTCTTCACAAATTTGGGGAAATTCTAGGGGACTCCATGGGTGGAAGAACCCATAGATGAAAATCTAAAAATACCTTTAATCAAAGCCCTACACAGGCCTTTAGCAATGGAGCCTTTGTTCTTGACCTTAGCTTCAACCTCTAGCTTCTTCTTCAATGGAGGTTTTCTAGAGAGAGAAATATTCGAGAGGGGAGTGATTTGGGGTTTGGATTCTAATTGACTTGGTTGCGGAGGTTAATGACTTAAATAGTCTATATAGGTGTATAAAGTCCATATAAAAAGACCCCCATTTAATTCTAACTAAAAAGGAATTTACAACTTTGACCCTTATTTGGCAGCCATGTTGCCAGGTACCACGACAGGGCTCACGAGCCGTGGTGGGGACCACGAGCTGTGGTCCTACCCATGGTTACTTAGGAAGTGGCTTGCCAATGAGCCTTTGCCCCTAAAACACTAAGGCATGACCACGATACCTCCCACGATCCGTGGTCAAGCCAAAGGGTCGTGGTGATGATCGTGGTGCCTTAGGCAGTAGCTAGGCCTCAATACTCGACCTCCCACAAAACTAAGGGGTCTTCATGAGCCCCTTCACGGACCGTGGTCAATACCAATGGTCGTGGACCTTGGGCGGTGCTTGGCCAAGGTTGGGCAACCTTGGCTTTTGGCTTAGGCTTTGCCCCTTTGCCTTGACACTTGCCCTTGCTACCTTCACCCAAACCTTAGGTGGTCTTCTACACTACGAGGTCTAACATGTACCTTGACGTTTAACCTCTAAACCTCTCATTCTAAGTACGGAAAGTCTCTTCTACGAGTCTATTCCTCATACATAAAACTCTTGAAATCTAGCTTGAGGCTTTAGTTTGGTCTACTAGTTTCCGGGGTATTACAATATCTCCCCCTTGGGAACATTCATCCTTGAATGACGATTTTAAACACTTCTTAAAGGAAACGACTCTAGACTAGCAGCCCATCATGCATGCAATATATCTAAATGCACACAACCATGGAGGAAAATTTCAACTCCTAGCTAAACATACTCAATGCAACACAAGGGAGTGTGAACTACATCTAAAACCCCAAAATGTATGAAATTCTATGTCTATTCATTTTCAAGGAAGAACTAACATCACCTAGCTAAAATATGCTCAACACACATTCATGGAGCCTAAATGCAACTTACTGACAAAAGTCATTTATTCAAGGAGGAATCTTTTAACTCTAAACTAAAGCATGCTCAGATAATCATCTCATGAGGTCTACATGCAACTCTAATCAATGCCCTACAACATGAGGAATAACAATGCATATAAGTCATTTCTAACAAGACCTAAGCATTTTCAAGAACAAGCATATAAGGAAATCATGGCAACACATAATCACATAATGACCTTATTAGATAGGCACACTATCTCCCCCTTGGGAGTAAGCCTACACATGCTCTTCTAAACATAATTCATATTAAAGACAACTTCAAGTCCAACATAACATGTCACAAAAGATAAGAAATTCGGAAATTTACTAAAGCATAAACACATATCGGAAGGGACATAAGGAGATCACTCTTGATCTTCTCTAGATTGGAGAGCATAAAACCTATTCTTCTTTTGAGGCTCCACATCCTCACTACTAGTGGAAACTTGCTCACCCTCTCTTCTTGTAGCCTTTGCTTTTGGGCAATCTTTCTTCATGTGTCCACTCTCACCACAACTATAGCAGCCTTCTCTTGCGGCTAAACACCTATCCTCATTCCTCTTACCACACCTAGCACAAGTGGGCCATAGGGACTCATTACTTTTCCCTTGTGGCCTAGGGGTAGACACCCTTTCATCCTTATGCTTAGGAGCATTAGAAAAACCGTGTCTGAAAAACTCTTGTCAATTCCTAGAACGACCATATCTATCTGACCCATCATGAAAGGACTAGTCATTATCCATCCTAGCCCTCTTTTTCTCCCTAGCCTTCTACTTATTGAGTTTTGACCCTTCTATTTGTTAGGCAAACACCATGAGGCGTGACTTATCCATATCATCAACAAGCATTGCCATACGACTTTCTTTTTCTACCATATCAAATACCCCTGTCATAAACCTATTCATCAAATCCCTTGGACTTGCTACCAAAGATGGAGCATACTTAGACAAAAGAGTAAATTTTAAGGCATACTCCTTAACACTCATGTTACCTTGCTTAAGATTGATGAACTCTTCCAACTTAGCTTCCCTAAACTCCCGAAGAAAGAACCTATCAAGGAAAGCAGACTTAAATGCTTCCCAATCTATAGGACCCGCTCCTACCGGCCTAGCATATTTCCATTGCTCATACCATATTTGGGAAACATCCTTTAATTGATAAGTGGCTAGCTCCACTTTCTCTATTGAAGTCACACCCATGATAGCTAGCACTTTATAAACCTCTTCTATGAACCCATTCAGATCCTCTTCCACCTTGGAGCCACTAAACTCCGAACGATTCATCCTCAAAAACTCTCTCACTCTAGCAGTAGCCATCCCTCTTATAGGGTTTTCCGGAGCCACAACATCTCTATTGGCTTGTTCTGTCAAGGATTGAGCAAACAATTACATAGAAGCCCTAAACTCCGCAAAAGTGACATTTTCAATTAGAGGATCATTTGGAACTTGAGAAGGAGCTTGGTTTGGAACTTGAGGAGGAACCACTTGTTCTACATTTTCTTCCTTATCTCTCCTAGCATAGAAGCCCTAAACTCCGCATGAATGACATTCTCGATTGGAGGATCATTTGGAGCTTGAGGAGGAGCTTGGTTTAGAACTTGAGGAGGAATCACTTGTTCTCCGTTTTCTTCCTTATCTCTCCTAGCAGTAGCCCTTGTATTAGCCATACCTTGAAAAAATCATAGGGCACGGATTAGAAGAAGGGCATAATAAAACAAAACTCTATGGCATGACTAAGAGAATAAAGAAGTGAGATTTCCTAAACATCCAATAGCCTCCTATTCATAAATGTGGCGCGCTTCACATTTATGAAAAAGACCCTACTAGACGTGGTTTGAGACAATCCTAGAACCATTCTAAACCTTGTGCTCTGATTACCAAGTTTGTCACGACCCATGGGTACCCCCTAGACATAACATGGCGCACTTGATCCCGAAGGGGTCTCATACAAGCCCTTAGTATAATCATAAAATAAGATAATAGAAAAGTACGGAAAATTTAAAACTTCTTTAAAACCATACAATAGAAAACATTTTCATAAAGGAAGCGGAAGTCTTTACTGTAACTTTGTCTTATACCATCTATTAAACTCTTGAATAAAAGGCTTGGGACATAGCCCGTACAATATCTAAATCATAAAGAAATGACATAAATGAATAATGGGTTTGTCCTCGAAGCTATGAGGACTCACCAAAATCTTCAACTCTTCTTGCCCATTAGAAACCTAACCTTCAAAGGAACTCGATCTCCAAAACCCAACATTTGATTGGAATGTAGGGAAAAAATGCGTTAGTACAAAATGTACCAAGTATGAAAGCTAGAACAACATCATAAGAGCATCTCAAAATGGTTAGTCAACATAAGACATAAACATAAGAGATAATAACATAATCATAACAAAATCTCCAACATAAGCATCATATCATCACAAGTCAACATAAGACATAGTTAATGATCATAGGAGATAAATCATATTCATGACATAGTCTTTACTTAGACTTCCATAGTTACATAGGTAAACCTTTAGTCTTATTACAAGAGAACTACTTCACAAGCCACCTCAAAGCATACTTGTGCAAGGCAAGAATAGCATCCCATAATACCATCCAAGCTAAGTACCTCTTTTTGGTCATTCTTGGGCATAGTCCATAGTCATAGTCAAGACCTAGGTTTTCAAGTGATAAGAGAACCATACTCCTATGCAACCTCAAGGAACACTTGTGCAATGCATGAATGGCATCCCATAATACCATCCACACTAAGCATATCTTGACATCACTTTATTCATGCTTACTAGTCATATGTGTCATTCTTAACCTACTTTATAAAGACAAGGAATGATCGTCTTTAGTCAATCATACCATGGAAGGCAACTATAGGAACGATCGAAACTAAGCATACATCACATAAAAAGACACTTCATAAGTAGCTTCAAGTCATTCTTGTGCCATGTATGAATGACATCCTATACTACCACTCACACTAAGTACTTCTTTAGGCTAGCTTACTCAATGCTTACTGTTTATCATTCTAGACTATCAAAGAATAACATACTACTAGGCTAGACCTAACTACCATGGAAAACACACTAACATGTAAACCAAGCCATACAAGGAAGAATACAAGTATTCCAACCTAGCTACCATGCAAACATTCAATATGATGCATGCTACCCTTAGGGGAGTGTGAATCATCAACCCTAAGCTATCCTTCGGAGAGTATAAATCCTCAATCCTAAGCTACCATGAAATGGTCTTAGCCTAACCAAGTCATGCGACCATGAAGGCATTCTAACAATGCTAGTTCAAGCTACCCTTAGAGAGTATTGGTCCTCAGTCCTAGGCTATGATGCCTATACTAATGCAAGGTACCATGAAGAACATCCCACAAATGCTCATTCAAGCTACCATGAAGAGCATCCCACAAATGCTAATTCAAGCTAACTTTAGGAGAGTATAATTCCTTAATCCCAACTACCATGAGAACTACTAACTCATGCTATCCAAACAAGCTATACATGAAGGGATCACATGTCACAACTTCAAGATATTCTATTCTAACATGCTTTGATTTATTTTAGGTTATTAACCTCTCAATCTAGAATCATTCTATGTGAGAAGAACTTTCACATTCTACATACAAGCATTCACATAGTACAAGATAGGTCATGTGGCTAAAAGCCTTCCACAAGAAATCTAACCTCTTGTGTATCATTTATATGCAAGCTACTCATCATATTAGACTTACCCTATAATGCCTAGTGATCAACATTAGGACTTCAAGTCCTGCCTTCAAGCTTTACTCTACATTCATAATACTAGGCTAGATCACAAGACATATTAGTGACAAGCCTTAGTCATAGGCAATGCTAAGCATAATTCATCATAAAGTCCCAATTTCAATCATTAATATTCATGATCCATCATACATTCATAATTCTAGTTCAATTGATGATTTCATATTCCTATTCTTGAATAAGTTCTATACATGATAACAATTCTAGAGAATCTATCAAGAATCATCAATTTCTCATCACAAGGCACAAACCCACATACTTTGATTTCTAGGGTTAACCATGGAATTCACATAAATTTTTCATAATACCATGAATCAACACTAAGTCAGCCATAAAAAAGTATTATCCAACCAATTGGAGTCATACCCAACTATACCCACTTATTGGAGGAAACCCTAGCTTATATAGGGGTTCTTTTTCACAAATTTGGGGAAATTCTAGGGGACTCTATTGGTGGAAGAATCCATAGATGAAAATATAAACATACCTTTAATCAATGCCCTACACAAGCCTTTAGCAATGGAGCCTTTATTCTTGACCTTAGCTTCAACCTCTAGCTTCTTCTTCAATGGAGGTTTTCTAGAGAGAGAAATATTTGAGAGGAGAGTGATTTGGAGTTTTGATTCTAATTGACTTAGTTGGGGAGGTTAATGAATTAAAATAGTCTATATAGGTGTATAAGGTCCATATAAAATGACCTCCGTTTAATTCTAACTAAAAAGGAATTTACAACTTTGACCCTCATTTGGAAGCCATGGTGCCAGGCACCACGACAGGGCTCATGAGCCATGGTCCTGTCCGTGGTTCCTTAGGCAGTGGCTTGCCAATGAGCCTTTGTCCCTAAAACTCTAAGGCATGACCACGAGACCTCCCACGATCCGTGGTCAAGCCAATGGGTAGTGGTGATTCGTGGTGTTTTAGGCTGTAGCTAGGTCTCCAGGCTCGACCTCCCATAAAACTAAGGGGCCTTCACGAGCCCCTTCACAGACCGTGGTCAAGACCACTGGTCGTGAAGGTGGTCATGGACATTGGGTAGTTCTTGGCCAAGGTTGGGCAGCCTTGGCCTTTGGCTTAGGCTTTGCCCCCTTGCCTTGGCACTTGCCCTTGCTAGCCTCATCCAAACCTTAGGTGGTCTTCTATACTACGAGGTATAACATGTACCTTGACGTTTAACATCTAACCCTTTCATTCTAGGTATGAAAAGTCTCATCTATGACTCTATTCCTCAGACATCAAACTCTAGAACCCTAGCTTGAGGCTCTGGTTTGGTCTACTAGTTTCCGGGGTATTACACTTTCCAATTCTTTAACTCTAGATCTCAGCTCCTCTACCAGCCATTTTACGGATCCCCTTTGATAACTCTTATTTAAAGGTTTTATAATTCAACGTATATGCGGTCATTAGCAATAAACAACCCAATGATGAGTTGGGGTCGAATCCCACAAGAAATGGTTAAGAAAGACTTTTATCACAAAGTAATCCTGCATACTAATCTTTTGTTAGTTTGTTAAATCGATGTTAACATAAATACTAGTTTTAGAGATTATGAAAAATGAGATTGTTTAATGAATTGTTAACAAAAATGTAGGACAAGGTAAATTCGCAAGTAAGAAAAGAGTCTCAAGAGTATGCTTAATTGAATACTAATTTCGAATGATGGTAATTGCATTGCTCATCATAGTTGGTTATTAACGAGTAAGCTAGATTAATTGATCACAATAGGCATTATCAATCACCTATCGTATCTCATGAGAGTTTTGTGAAACCTCAACATGTATCAAATACAAAGCTAATCTGCTATCTTAATTTAGTTCTCTCTTTCAAGTAAAACTAGCATATGAACTTAATCAAATCAATTATCAATTAACTCTTCCACTCTAATGCATCTTTCACAAGCCAGCATAGAGATCATAAGCTAGATTACAATTTGCAACCTCAAATCATGAATAAATAATTGAATCTATTTCAAACCAACATTTAATTGAGCAACCACAAAGACCCACAAACTAATAACAATCAATTAAATTGCACACCCCTAAGACTATGGGGTTTTTGCCACTCATACTAGAAATTAACAGAATTTTACCAATGTAATTGTTCTCCATTGACACTAGAAGCAATTCAGTCTTCAATTCCAAGTGACCTAATTCAAAATCCCAAATTATCAAGTCTTAACTAGAAAAATTTCCAAAAATACTTTAGAATGTTCTACGTATAAGATGTTTAGAGCACTCAGGAATAGTGTTTCTCTCTCCCAAAATCTATTTATACCTTTCCAAAAAATGGGTAAAAATTGCACTTTAGAACCACTTCGGCGATGTTATCGTTGAATGCTTCAACTTCTCGCCTTTCAACACCACTTCAAGGCTTCAAGTGTCAAACACTTTGGCGAGCCCGATGGAGTCCACTTATCAAGATTGGCGAGTCATTGTTTCTACTTTCACTCACCATGTTGACTTTCATTTTCATCATAATTCTCTTGTAATTTTTGTGATAGCACTAAAGCTCACCGACAAGGTTGGCAAGTCACCGTTCACTTCTTTTCCTTGTCGATCTGCTTTGATGTTTTTAGCATATTTTTCAAAAGTTTTTGGCAAGTTGTTACACATTTGGTGAGTCACCAAATGAACTTGGCGAGCCTTAGCTTCAATATTTTCTTTACTTTTCCAAGTTTTTGGCTTCTTTTCACTCTCATTTGTCATTTCATTGTCCTTAAGCCTTCGTATCTTGTAACACTCCATAGTTTAGTAGGCTAACTAGGGCTAAGCATGAGGGTGACAAGCCAAGATAAGGAGCAAGATCCAATGGAAAAGGGCAAGGGCCAAGGCTTGCCAAAGCACTACCCATCACCACGACTGCCTTCAAAGCTCGTAGTGGCCACCATGCCCCTTGGTACCACCATGCCTCGTGGTGCCACCCGTGGTGGTGAGATAGTATCTCACCAAGGATGCCTGAAGTTGGGCTCACCTTCACAACCAGTGGTGAAGACCACGGCTCGTGAAAAGGATCATGGTGATGCTTTCAACTTATGGAGGCCTAGCCACTGGTCAAGGGACCACGGGCACCATGAAGGGCCGTGATACCCTTGACAAGTCATGAGGCAGGTCGTGAGACCTGGGAGCAGGCTGCCTAGTGAAGGCTATTTTGGGTAATTCCAATTAAAGTGGGCATTAAGTAAGGTCGTTTTGCCTAGACTTATTACACCTATATAAGCTATTTTGAACCTTTAAACTCACCAATTAATTCATTATTTCCAAAACCCCAAAAAGAATCTCAAAGTTCATCCTCTCAAATATTTCTCTCTCTAGAACTTGAAGAAGAAGATAGAGTTTGAAGCTAGGTCAAGATAAAGGCACCCAATCTCCAAGATTTTGAGGGAATTGTGACTAAAGTATGATAGCTCTTCATACATGGACTTCTTTCATCCATGGAGTTCCCTAGTTTTCCTTAATTGTGAAGATGAAATCCCAAATTCTAGTTAGGGTTTCTTTCAATGTTGTGGGTTATGCTGAATATTGATCCAATTGAGTGGATAATGGTTGTTTATGATTGAATTGTTAGTAAATCATGTTTTTAGGATGAAATTACTTGTACCCATGCCTAACCCATGTCTAGAAAGATGAAATTGAAGTATGTGGGTTTTGAGCCTTGAAGGGGGAAATTGAGGATTTAGAGATAATGTTCTAGGATTGATGATATGAATTGTAGATTGCTTGATATTAGGGAATAAATACATGAATTGAATGAGATTAAAGCATACATGATGATTATGATTAGTAGTGATTGAGATTAGAGCTATATGATGAATTATGACTAGAATTTCTCAAGAGTGAAACATGTATGAGAGATTATGATTAGACTTGTTTTAAGAGCAAAGCATGTATGAGAGATTATGATTAGACTTATCTTAAGAGCAAGGCATGTATGATTATTATGAGAGGCATTGCTTTGAGAGTAAAGCATGAGTGATGACTTATGAGTATTAGGGCTATTTATAGTAAAGCTTGTATGATGAATTATGAATGTTAAGGCTTTGAGAGTGAATCTTCTATGATAATGGTAGACTACTAGATAAAATTGTTGTGGAAGGAGTTTACCCACATTATCTACCTTATGAATGTTTGAATGCATGACGTGATATAATCATATGAACTATAATGAAATCCATGTCTAATGCTTGAAGTCTAGATGTAATGATTGAAAGGAAGTGTTGAACCTCAAGGAGGTAAAGTATGAGATTATGTAATTTCTATGAAATCTATGCAATTGTATTGATGATGCTTTGAGAGTAAAGTATCCATGATGTTGTTGTTGTGTTGTTGAAAGGACATTCTGATATACACACCTATGCATGATGTGAAAGGTTTTTTCACATAAAATGATTCTAGGTTGAAAGACTTGCTCACCTAAAATGAATCTAAGTCCAAGGACTATGAGATGAGAGGAGGCTCGAGGTGATTCCCCAAGACCTTCATATGATAGGGATGTGAGCTGATTTCCCATATTACTAAGTTAGTAAACATAAGGCGATTACCCATGTTATGAGATGCGAAGTGTGAGGTGACTACCTTAAATATATATAACTTCTAAAGTAAGGCAATAGGTGAATACCCATTAGCCTTTAAAGTGATATGGAGGCGAATACTTATATCTTATGATGATGGACATGGAAGCGAATACCTATGATCCTTATAAAGTGATGTGGAGGCGAATAGCTACATTTACAATATTAGGACATGGAGGCGAATACCTATGATCCAAATAGAGTGATGTGGAGACGAATACCTGTATTATACCATATTAGAACATGGAGGCGAATACCTATGATTCTTTAATAAGGAAAGAGGTGAATACTCATTAGCCTTCATAATGGGCATAAAGGTGAATCCCCTTTATCTTAAAAGAAAAGCAAGTATAGTGTGAAGTATGTCGTGAACAATGAATTGTTTGGATTGTAGCTTGAAAGGCCTTCCATGATATGTATGACTAGAGGTGATTCCCCTTGTCCATGAAGGATAAGCTAAAGATGAGAATAAAAGATGATGAACATGAATGATGGCCTAAAGTGGTTTACTTAGCATGGGTGAGATTTATGGGGTCTTATTCATGCCTTGTACAAGTATGATTTGAGGTTATTTATGAAGTGTTTCTCTTATGTTATGATGATCTATGTATTTACTATGTTTATGAATATGTTGTATCTCCTATGTTTATGGATTGTGTCTTATGTTGACTAATGCTTATGTTATGCCTATGTTGATGATTTATACTAGCTATCAATATACATTTTGTACTAATGCATATTCTTTCCTACATTCTTGTCAAATGTTGGGTTCGGTGATATTGAGTTCCATTCCCGTGGCTAGGTTCCTAGTAGAGCAAGGAGTGAAGACTTGGTGAGTCCTCATGGCATCAAGGATTTGATCACCTTTCTTCTATGTCTTTCATTTTTATGTTAGCACTTTTGTATGGACTACGTCCCACAGATTTTCATGTACTCGATGGTTTGAGACATAGTGTAATAGACTTCTGCTTGTTCTTATGAAGACTTGATTATATGGAAAAATGTTTAAAATTTCTGCATCATTTTTATTACTTTATGTTATGATATGCTAAGGGGCTTGTATGAGGCCTCTCGGGGTTTCGTACGCCTTGTTACATCTAGGGGGTACCCCTGGGTCGTGAAAAACTTGGTAATTAGAGCACACAGTTTAGAATGATTCTAGGATGTCTCAAACCTACGTCTAGTAGAGTCTTGTTCATAAGTGTGAAGCGCGCCACATTTATGAATGGGAAGCTATTATATGATTAGGAAACTTCACTTCTTCACTTCTCTAAGTCGTGCCATAGAGTTTAAATCCATAAGGTCTTTCTCCTAATCCTTACCCGATGGTCTACAGGGAATGACTACTACAAGAACAAATGCTAGAAGGAATGATGAAGACATGGTGGATCAAGAGGTTCCTCCACAAGCTCCACAAGCTCTGATATGAAAATGTGACTAATGCGGAGTTTAGGTCGGCTTTCCAAGTGTTGGCTCAAGCCGTGACGGCCCAAGACAATAGAGAGGTAGTAGCTCCCGTGAACCCAAATGTGGGTACAACAACTACAAGAGTGAGAGACTTTACTAGGATGAACCCTCCGGAATTTTATGGCTCAAAAGTGGAGGAGGATCCTAAATGGTTTATCGACGAGGTCTATAAGGTACTTGCTATTATAGGGTTGACTCCGGTAGAGAATACAGAATTAGCAGCTTATCAATTGAAAGATGTTGCTCAAGTGTGGTACAATCAATGGAAAGAAGCTAGACCGATAGGAGCGGGTCCTGTAGAGTGAGAAATGTTTAGATCAACATTTCTCGATAGGTTCTTCCCCCTTGAGTTGAGGGAAGATAAGATGCAAGAGTTCATTAACCTTTGTCAAGGAAGTATGAGTGTGAAGGAGAATGCTCTAAAGTTCACCCAAATATCCAAGTACGCTCCTACTATGGTGGTAGATTCAAGGGCTAAGATGAATAAGTTTGTGATGGGAGTGTCCGACATGGTATAAAAAGAATGTTGTACGACAATGCTTATCCATGACATGGATATTTCACATCTTATGATGCATGCCCAACAAATTGAGTAATCAAAACTTAAGAAGAACAATAGGGAAGCAAATAGGGCTATAACCGGAGATGGAAACTTCTCCAACACAAGGTCTGATGGAAAAGGTTGCCCTAGGTTTAGACAAAGGTTCCCCAGGCAAGTGCCTTCAAGTACTCCTAGGTTCAACCAAGATGTACTCCTACGTTAAACCAAGAGAGGGTGTTTAACCCTAAGCCTGAAGGAGATGGTAGTAGGGTTCTATTACCAGGGTGTAATAAGTGTGATAGAAGGCATGAGGGTGAATCCTTAGTAGGTTCCAATGTTTGTTTTGGTTGTGGCAAGCTGGGCAACAAGATAAGACATTGTCCTACAGTTGCTAGAAATAAAGGAGATAGTCATCGTAGATCTCAACCCTACCCTTCATCCTATGATGACCCAGGGGTACACCCTAGATGTAACATGGTGTACTTGACCCCGAAGGGGTCTCATACAAGCCCTTAGCATATCATAACATAAGATAATAGAAAAGTACGATTTTTTTTAAAAACTTTTCTTTAAAATCAAAGTCTTTATAAAAGCAAACAAAAGTCTACAAAACTTTGTCTCAAACCATCTAATACAACCTTTAAATAAAACCTTTGGGACGCAGCCCATACAATAGTCTAAAACATAAAAGAAAGACATAAAAGGGAAAGGTGATCACATCCTCGAAGCTATGAGGAATCACCAAATCTTCAACTCCTTTGCTCTTCTAGAAACCTATCCTCAAGAAATGAACTCAAGATCGCCGAATCCTACATTTGATAAGAATGTAGACAAGAGTATGCATTAGTATAAAATGTATAAATATGTTAGCTAGCAATAGCATGATCATAAGCATACTCTCCAACATAGGCATAATCCAATAACATAGGAAATACCACATATTCATAAGCTTAGTCCGTACTCACATCCTCTCAACATAAGAGAAACTTCATAAGTAACCTTCAACTTATACTTGTGCAACACAGATGAGACCCCATAAATAAGAGCATAACAAAAGTGTTATCCAATCATAAGACATAAGTCATAAGCATAAGAGACAATAACAAGATCATAAGCATACTCTCCAACATAGGCATAATCCAATAACATAGGAAATACCACATATTCATAAGCTTAGTCCGTACTCACATCCTCTCAACATAAGAGAAACTTCATAAGTAGCCTTCAAGTTATACTTGTGCAACACATAGATGAGACCCCATAATCCCACCTAGGCTAAGCACCACTTTTAGGCCATCATACTTCTTTATCATATTTGATCTCATCTTTTAACTTACTTCTCATGGACAAGGGAATCTCTCACCTTTAGTCAATCATAACATGGAAGGTAACTATATCAACAATCAATCAAACATACATCATATAAGAGAAACACTTCGTAGGTAACCATAAGTCATACTTGTGCAATGCATGGATAAGACCCCATAATCCCACCCATTCTAAGTACTCCTTTAGGTCATCATATGTAACACTCCAAAAAAAGGGTAGGTTAAACTATAGCCTAAACGTAAAGATTAAAAATCATAAAATGACTCCATGTATGCTAAAAGATATTGTAGGGTTGAAATGGGTTTATAAGGGTCTAAGCCAAGAGGCAAGTGCCAAGGCAAAGGGGCCAAGACAAAGCCAAAGGCCTAGTCTGCCCCTAGCTTGGGCACACTTCCTCACCCTTCATGAGGGGGACCACGGATCGTGGTCCTCACCATAGATCATGCAAGGGGCTCGTGGAGTTGCCTTGGCCATGGAAAAGTGGCCACCTAATAATATAGCCACTGCCTCAACTTCACGGAAGGGACTACGGCTCGTGGAGCCCTTTGTGAAGGTGACATAGGAATGGTGGCTTGGGGGCATGAAGTAGCCTAGATACTGCCTCACCCTTCATGAGTGTGACCACGGATCGTGGTCATCACCACGACTCATGAAGGGGCTCGTAAAGATGCCTTAGGCGAGAGAGGTTTGTGCTCCAAAATCCTAGCCACTGCCTCACCCTCACGAGCAGGAGCATAGGTCGTGGTCCTCACCATAGCTTGAGAAGGTGGCTCATGGTCCCTGACGTGGTGACTTATGTGAGGGTCAAGTAAGTAATTTCCTTTTTAGTCCAATTAAAATGGGGTTGTTTTGGGTATTTTAGGGGTAGTATATAAGATGTTTTTAAGTCAAAATTCCCTAAACTAAGTCATAATATTAAAACACCCAAATAATTCCCAAAATCCTCTCCCTCACAGTATTTCTCTCACTAGAAATCCTCCATTGAAGAAGAACAAGAACTTGAAGGCTAGGGCTCAAGAACTCATCTTCTCAACTCCAATTCGTGGGGAAATCTTCAATCAAGGTATGGGGGTCTCTATTCATGGAAAACTTTCTTCCATGAAGCCCTAAAACTCTCAATTTCAAATTAGTAGATTCTTCAAAACATAGGGTTTTCAATCTATGTCATGGGTTCTTCCTAAAAATGATTTCAATGAGTTAATTGATTTATATTATGATGGAATTGTTGTTTTTATGGTGATTTGGTGATAAATTTCCCCCTGAACCCATGAATTTTCCCATGACCCAATTTCATGAATTTTGATGAGTGTATTGATGCAAGATGAACACTGTGAATTGTGTCTATGGTATTGTAGTTATTGAAATCATGCTATTATTCATGCATATTGTAATATTTCTAGGTGTGCTTGTGAGACATGATCATGACCCTTGAAGGGTAAATTATGAGGGTTTGTACATGTTGATGAAAATGGTGTATGAACTTACGATTCACTTAGAAAGTGAAGATCCTATAACTATTGTGTAAATGGTGGTGTTGTTGAAAGATCATTCTCCCCTTATCCTTACACATGACTATGTATGAATTGTCTAGAATGATGATAATGTTGTTGTGTTGATTGAAAGGCTATTCTAATGAAACAGTATGAATATGATGTGAAAGGTTTACTCACATGTTAATGATGATTCTAAGGTTGAAAGTCCATTCTCACCTAATTGAATCTATGAGCTATTATATGAGTTGTATTAAATGAAAGGCAAGATATTCCTTTACACATGTAAATGCAATTCAAGACTAATTATGTATAATTTGGGAAATAATTCTTATCACTGAGTGGATATAGAAAATGAGGTAGAGGCCCTCCCGTCAATACAATAGGCCGGGTAATCTAAATTATTCTCATGAGATGGAAGCTCCTCCGCAAATACAATAGGTCAGGTTTCTAGAAGAAATCTCCCTATCCCATAACTATGTTCCCACATAGGTCTTTAGCTAGTGGATCCACCTAAAAGCTATACATTTAGTTCTACCTTAGGCAAGTAGGACACCATCTTTCGGTGTGGAGTTACACGACACCGGATTCTATGTAGCTCACATGGTCTATGTCGGTTAAGGCTATTTTCCCTACATGACAAGATAATGAATATGACACAAACTATACTTATGACTTCTTGATGAGTTTTACTTAGTAGAAATGGGGGTATGGGACTACACTTTTATATTGCACAAGTAGACTTAAAAAGGGGTTGAGGGGATGGTTTCTTATGCTATGATAAGATATTAATGTATGCATATATGTTGAATGGATTGTTGCTATGGATGACTTTCCTTCTGTTCAAGTTAATGTACTTGACTATTTCCTTGTCTATGAGTATTGACTATGATGAGGTCTATGTATGTTATGTTTGACTAGAGTGGCCTCAAAGGAGTACTTAGTGTGGTTGGTATTATGGGATGCCAATCATACATTGCACAAGTGCAACTTAAGGTTACTAAAAAGATGGTCCTATTAGGTTACAATGTTCTTATATGATAAATGTTCTTATGACTTGGGTTTTACATTGAAGGTGCATGGTGATTCTCAAACTTGGCAAATGCATACTTTTTAATCAAAATGTCCTTTTTATCATATTTCATGGATTTTTATTCATGCTTCCATACTTAGTACATATTTGTGCTAATTCCTATTTCTTCTACATTTTTGAAAAGTGTAGGTTCCAGCTAGGTGAAGTGTACTTCCTTTCTTGGCAAAGGCTTGGATTTCTTATCTCCAAGACTTGTGGTGAGTCCTCATGGTTCGAGGACAAGATGTCATTCACTTCTAGTTGTTTTTCTTATAGACTACTTTTGAGACTCTTGATTGTAAAGGACTGTGACCTTATTGATATTCTATTGTAGTAGATGGCTAATGAGACAATGTCTAGACTTTACTTTTGATTTTATGAAAAAGACTTCGATTATAAAATTTTAAGTTTCGCATCATTTCTATTTCCTATGTTTATGTACGCTAAGGGCTTGTATGAGACCCCTTCGTGATCAAGTACGCCGTGTTGCATCTATGAGGTACCCCTAGGTTGTGACATCATACTCATACTTCTTGGTTGGAGACTAGTCCCCCTATTTAGAACCTTAGAACACTAGGAGATACTTCCTTAAGCACATATAAGTTCATTATTAGGTTGAACACTATGAGACACTTCATTAACCATACTCTTAGTTCCTTATCAATTTGAACCCTAAGAGATGCTTCTCAAACATATCTAAGTTCACTTTTATCTTGAACACTAGGAGATACTTCACTAAGTACATCTTTGTTCATCATGGTTTGAACTTTAGGAGATGCTTCTTCAAGCATAATCTTAGTTCATTAATTTTGTTGGACTCTAGGAGATGCTTCTTCTAGCATAATCTTAGTCCATTAGGTTTGAACTCTTGGAGATGCTTCTTCAAGCATAATCTCAGTTCACTACTAATCTTGTTGTAGTTGGTATATAGCCTTAACCGACATGAAAATATGTGAGCTATCACATGATCCCTTCAGGTGTTCCCAACACCGTCAACGGTTGGTCCACTTGTCTAAGGTAGAACCGGTTTGTTAGCTTAGTCGGATCCACTGGCTAACTTTCCTACGGGGCACGCAGTTATGGGATACATGGATTGCTACTAGAAACCCAAAACTCCACTAGGTGAGGGCATCCATCTAATGAGACATACTTTGGGAAATCCAGACTCTACTAGGTGAGAGTTCCCATTTTGGAAGCCCAAACTCAACTAGGTGGGAACCTCCATCTCATTTCAATATCCACTCAGTGCTAGGACTAAATCCCACAAGATAATTATTAAGTATCTACTTCGACTCAAGTTTCATGGAAGGATGTCCTTGACAATCAATCCAAGTTAATTCACTAAATAACTCTTTAGACCATACGTGAGCAACTATCACTACCCATGGTCTAGACATAAAGGCTTCTTAGCCATTGGTTCAACTACGTGAGAAAAGCCTTTCAACCCTAGAACCATTACTATGTGAGAACACCTTTCACATTAAGTTCATGAGAATATCCTTTCAATCAACCCACAACAACAACCTAATAATTAACACTTCACTCTCAAAGTGTTCATAAGGCATGTACATAGATTCATGCATCATATCATATTTTTCCCTCTTAGGGTAAAGGCTCATATCAAATCAACATATCTAGAATTACTACATTAGACATGGATTCCATCATAACTCAAGTGATTCTATCACTTCCTACCATCTATCATTCACAAGGTGGATTAGGTAGGTAAAGATCTTTTATCACAATTCTATTCATTAGCCTTCTAATCTCATATAGATTTTACTGTCAAAGACTTAGCATCTATAGTTCATCATATTAGCTTTACTCTCAAAGCGCTAGTGATCAACATTCATGACTAGAAGCCTTATTCTCAAAGCTTTACTTCTCACTATTATCATTCATATCTAAATCATAAGATAATCTTGTCACAAGCTTCATCTTTAAGCAATTCTAGTGTTAATTCATAATAAAGGCTCAATTTCATTCATTACTAGTGAAGATCCATCATATAATCTTTAATCTAATTCAATTCATGTTCACATACTTCCATTCTTTAACAATTACTATACATGACATCAATTCTAGAAGATCACCCACGAATCCTCAATTTCACTTCACAAGGCATAAACCTACATTCTTCAATTTCATCGCTTAAATTAGGGTTAGCCGTGGAAAACATGTAATATCTTCATAATAACATAATTCAATTATAAATCAATCATAAAAAGGTACTATCTACTCAATTGGAATCATACTCAACACTACCCATAACATAGGAAGAAACCCTAGCTTAGATTGGGGTTCATCTTCACAATTTGGGGGAAATCTAGGGGGCTCCATGGATGGAAGAGTCCAAGGATGAATAAGCTAACATAACTTGGAGGGAATTGGGCTCTTTTGGTGAATCTAAAATAATGATTTTAATTCATGTATTTAGAGGTCTATTACGTTTATATAGGTGGTCTAATTACTAATAAAATAACCCTACTTAATAACTAACTAATTCTAGAACCTTCCCTTAACCCCTCACTTAAACAAGCTTAAGACCAAACTGCCCCAACCCACGAGACCCTGACCCACGGGCCGTGCATGTACCCACGGGTTGTGCTGGTCCTTCGTGGTTGGTGGTATGCAGCTTACTGACCCATGACCCCTTCCCACGGGGCGTGGGTGCACCTATGGGGTGTGAGTCCCATCCGTAGGTGGCCTATTTTGGGGCAGATTCTATGGACTGTTTTGGGTCCCTCTCAAGGACTCTTGGTTGGTCCTTGGGGAGTCGTACCTTGACGTCCTAACCCTAAACCCTTCATTCTAAGTACGGGAAGTCATATTTACTATTCTAACCCTCACGTCAAACTCTACAACTCTCTCTTAAATCTCTAGTTTAGCCTACTAGTTTTTCGAGTGTTACAATATCTCCCCCTTTGGAACATTCGTCCTCGAATGATGATTCTAAACACCTCTTGAAGGAAACAACTCTAGAATAACAGCCCATCATGCATGCAACACATCCAAATGCACACAAACAAAGGAGGAACTTCATCTCCAAGATAAACATACTCAATGCAACATGAGGGAGTATGATCTACATCTAACAACCCAAGATGCAAGAAGTTATCATAACTAGTCATATTCAAGGAGGAACTACCATCTCCTAGTCATAATATGCTCAACATACACTCATGGAGCCTATATGCAATTTACTCTCAAAAAGCATTCATTTAAGAATGAGTCTTTCAACTTCAAACTAAGGCATGTTCATATACTCATCTCATGAAGTCTATATGCAACTCATATTTAATGCACTAGAACATGAGTAAAATAATTCATATAAAGCTCATTTCTTTCAAAACACAAGTTTTCTTGAACATGCATCATATAAGGAAATCATGGCAACACACAAACACACATGACTCCACACATCATACAAATCAAGAGGAACTTATCATCTCAAAAGTTCATATGGGCCTACAAAATGGGGACTAAACTTCCCAACTTATTCCACCTTTGTAGGGTGAGAAACTCAAGTAAACCCAACTCCTAGGCATTAGGAACACTCAACAACCTTGATTACTAAGCACATCGTCTCCCCCTTGGGAGCAAGCCTAAACGGACTTTCTAAGCACCATTCATTTCAATTTAACTAGGGTCGGATTACGTCATCACTAAGCCTTCACATTCATCACATATGATGATTCTAAGCTATGGTGAACTATACTACTACCCTTACTAGGAGTCTTCTGATTGAACACCTCAAGGTCTCTTCTAAACACCATCTTCCTTAAGTCTTCTTTAACATACCCAAAGCTCAAAATAGCCAAGTAGGGTTCTACCCTTCAATCATGTCTAGGTATTATCTAAACACCCTACTTAAAATGACCATACCTAAGATCAATCTTAACATGGTAGCTAACTCTTTGAAGTTGGTTAACAACTAAAAATATTTCCCTCACCTTAGCTTGGTGGTACATGCAACCCTCAAAGTATACAGGTTCTACAATCTCATAGGAGCATAGTCACTAATACTACCAATCCATCCTAAGGATGACATCTAAATCTAGCACATCAATCCCTATCTAGTCACATAGCCACAATTGTCATCACATCAAAACATTTTCTCCCTCGCTCTGTCACGACCCAGAGTTACCCCCGGAAGAAACACGTACTTGACTCGGGCGGGTTCGTACAAGCCCTTAACATCATCATAACATAAAGACATAGAATAATTACGGAAAATTTAAAACTTTTACAATAGAAGTCAACGTCTTTTTCATAGATGAAAAATAAGAATCTAGACTTGTCTCAATCACCATCTAGAACATAAAGAGAACAAATAGGGTCAAAAGCCCTTTACATCAATATAGTCTCAAAAGTGGAAAGTACATAAAAGCTAGAAAATGGAAACATCTTGTCCTCAGACTTGAGGACTCACCAAGCCTAGGGAATAGTCAACCAAGCTTCACTTGAAGAGAGTAGTGCGCATCAATGGCCGGAACCTACACTCATTGAATGTAGAAAATATGGGTTAGCACAAATAATGTACTAGTATGGAAGCCATGCACAAAATCCTTAAAACATGCATAAAAGGGTCATTTAGTTGAAAGCCATAATGCACATTTAAGAAGAAACATAAGTCAAACCAACATCTAAGCAACCCAAAGCCATACTAGTGCAATTCAAAGGTAAGATCCCATAACCCTACCAAATGTCAAGCATCACATCTAGGCCACCCAGAACATACATATTTTACTTTACTTTATTCAAATCCAACATACATAAGTAAGGAGTCATTCACATTCATAACATGAAACAAGTGAAGTCAATCATAACATTCATACATACCTTTCATACATAATTCATAAGCCTTCATAACATAAGAGAACCTCAACATGACCCCTCTTAGAGTCTACTTGTGCAATGCCTAAGTGAAGTCCCATACCCCCACTCATGCTAAGTAGTACCCTTTAAGAAGTCATAATTAATGTTCATGTCCTTATCATAGTTCATATTCATATCATATAGTTAAGATTAGCATTAACCTACATAGACCATGTGAGCTACATGGAATCCGGTGTTCTACCCCCACACCGAAAAGAGGTGTCCTACTTGCCTAAGGTAGAACTTTCATAATAGCTTCTAGGTGGATCCACTAGCTAAAACCTATGTGGGCACATAGTTAAGGGATATGGAGATTGCTTCTAGAGACCTTGACTACTAACGTGGAGGCTTCCATCTCATGAGATAACCATATTGGGAACCCAACTACTAGCGTGAAAGAACCCATCTCATACTCATATCCGCTCGGTGCTAAGCATAATTCCCTTTAAGAGTTATGTTAAGTCTTTAGTTAGATTCATATTCACAAGAGAATGCACTAGGCATTCAAGACAACATAATATCATAAGAGTTCAAAGATTCATTTGGTAAGAATGTCCTTTCACCCCTTGAACCATCAACATGTGAGTAAACCTTTCACATCTTACCAATAGTGTATTCATGAGCACGACCTTTCAACCAACACAACAAGCTTTTCATAACATACATACTTCATACATAATCAAGTGTAAAGGGTATAGGGAAGAAGGATCTTACATCAATACCACCATTACACATTAGATATAGGATCATTACTATCTAAGTAAATCACACATTCATATACAATTAACATCAACATATGCAAACCCTAGCCAATTGCCCTTCAAGGCCATGAACCAACATCAACCATAACTTCTAGAATTATATCATTAGATAGAGAGATTTCATGGTTCCACAACTTAATAAATATAAACACAATCAATTATCAACTTCCATGGTCAATCAAGTCACACCTTAGTTACAATTTAGGAACAAAGGGAAATCATGGGTCCAACAGAGATTTCATCAAAATCCATCAATACTAAAATAATCTAACCATAAACCATCATAATTAATCATAATAGATCATAATTGAACAATAGAAATCGTTTTGGAAGAAGATCCATGACTAGAATAAAACCCCTAGGTTTTGGAAGTCTGAAAACACACTTTGAAGGAAGAGCATCCACCATAGGTTGAATTCCTCAAGAAATTGGAGAGGAAAGACTTGTTCTTGAACCCTAACTTGACCTTTGACCTTGTTCTTCAATGGAGCCCTACAAAGAATTTTGGGGAAAAAAAGTTGGTTTCTAGTTTGTGTCTTGTGAGTTGTGAGGAGTTAAGTTGGGTTTAATGACTTAAAACTATTTATATGAGTCTAAAATAACTAATAATAACCATCCCCACCCTTATTTAATTAATTAGGAATTTATTAGAATGTTTGACCCTTAGCTGATTTGCATTAGCTTTTGCAGACCCTCACCTACGAAACCCCCACCTACGGTCCGTAGGTTGAGTGACGCCATGTACTGGTGGTTCGTCATTTGGGGCATAGAGGGGAAAATCAGCCAAGGGCTGGGGAGACTAATTCTCAACCCGCGCTACCCACCTACGGTCCGTAGGTTGGGTGACGCCCCGTATTGGTAAGGCGTCATTTGGTCTTGAGACTTGGAGGGTTGGGGGAGCTAGGGAGAATCTAAGTGTTGACTCATGACTCCCATCTATGGGGCGTGAGTCAACCTATGACTCGTAGGTTGCATTTCGTAGTTCATGCTATTTTTTGACATCTTTTGGGCAGCCCCCTTGGTCCTCCTCAAGGACCCTTGGGGGTCCATGCCTTGACGTTTAGGGACTAAAACTTTAGTACTAAGTTAGGGAAGTTATTTTACGAATCTTTTCTTGACGTTAACCCTTTTTAGGGCAATAGACTACATGATAGGCTCTAGCTTAGGTCATTAGATTTTCGGGGTGTTACATTATCCCCCCATTGGGAACATTCATCCCCAAATGATGATCTAGACACCAAACTAAGTTAGAAACTCTAAATTAACAGCCCAATATGCATAAAACATAAAAAAATGTGTGAAACTTACAAATGCACTATTCAAAAGGAGGAAACTTCAACTCCATTTCACAAAACAAAGTTAATGCAACTCTAGGAGGTAGGAACTACATCTACCAATCCAATATGCACAAAATTCATCAATTTGCATAAACATGGGAGGAACTACCTTCTCCAACTCGATAAGCTCAATACATCAATATGGAGCCAATAAGCCATTCATCAAAACATAACTAAGCATGTCCATTAATTTACCTCATGAAGTTAAAATGCAATCATCATACTAAAGTGCAAATCAACATGAGGGATATATAAATCATGAAAACTCAATTTATACTAAACATGATTTCTCACTAGAACATGCACCACATAAGGAAATCATGAAAAACTCATACAATACACATGACTCCCAAAACACTAAAAACACAAGAGGAATTACTTACCTCAAGTTTGGATAGGAGTAGAAGGAAAAAAATGAGGATAATGGGACATCATATCATCCTTGGCCTCCCATGTAGCACCCTCAACTAAGTGATTCCTCCATAAAACCTTAACGGAGGCTACTTCTTTGTTTCTCAACCTCTTCACTTGCCGGTCCAAAATATCAATCGGGACTTCTTCATAAGAAAGGGTTTCATCAACTCCTTAACCCTCTAGAGGAAGGATGGATACCGGGTCACCAATGAACTTCTTGAGCATGGAAACATGAAACACCGATGAACCGGTGCCAACTCATTTGGCAAGTCTAATTCATATGCAACTTTCTCAACACGTTTCAAGACTTGATATGGGCCCACATACCGGGGACTAAGCTTCCCCTTTCTACCAAACCTCATCACACCTTTCATAGGTGAGATTTTCAAGTAGACCCAATCACCAATTTCAAACTCTAGATCCCTCCTTCTATTATCGGCATAAGACTGTTGCCGATTATGGGCCGTCTTCAACCTATCTCTAATGAGTCAAACTATTTCAATAACATCATAAACTAGTTCGGGACCAATTAGAGCAAATTCACCTACCTCAAACCACCCAATCGGATATCTACACCTTCTCCCATAAAGTGCTTCAAATGGAGCCATGGCAATGATAGAGTGGTAACTATTGTTATAGGCAAACTCAATCAATGGGAGATGGTCATCCCAACTACCCTTGAAATCAATCACACACACTCTCAACATGTCCTCTAAGGTTCGAATGGTCCTTTCTACTTGACCATCCGTTTGAGGGTGAAAAGCGGTACTAAGTTTAACATTGGTACCAAGCCCCTTTTGGAATTCCTTCCAAAAGTGTGAACTAAATTGGGCACCCCGATCCGATATGATTTTTAAGGAAACCCCATGTAACTTCACTATCTCATTAATGTACAACTTGGCATAGTCTTCCGCCAAAAATGAAATCTTGACTAGAATAAAGTGGGCTGATTAAGTCATCTTATCAACAATGACCCAAATAGAATCATGTTACCTTCGAGTACGAGGCAAATCCACAACAAAGTCTATATTCACATCCTCCCACTTAGAAGTGGGACTTTTTATATATTGTGACAAACCTCTAGGTTTTTGGTGTTCGGCCTTGACTTGTTGACAATTTGGACATTTAGCTACAAAACCCGCTATATCCTTCTTCAAGCCATTCCACCAATATACTTCCCATAGATAATGGTACATCTTGGTGGCTCCCGGATGAATAGAATACCGAGAACCATGAGCCTCTTCTAAAATTTTCTCCCTTAAGCCATCAACATTCGGAACACATAATCTACGTTGGTACCTAAGCACCCTATCCCCCCTTGGGAGAAAGCCTCCACGGACTTGTTGAGGATCGACTCTTTCAACTCCATCAATATAGGGTCAAGGTATTGTTTAGACTTAACATCAACCACAAAGGATGATTCGAAACTATGATGGACCATACATCCTTGGTGGAATCCACTAGTTGGACACCCAAACAGGCCAATCTATGCACATCACCAACCAATTCCTTTTTATCGTCTTCTACATGAGCCACACTACCCATGGACAATCAACTTAGGGAATCTGCAACTATATTAGCTTTGCCGGGGTGGTAAATGATACTCATGTCATAATCCTTCAAAAGCTCTAACCACCTTCTTTGTCGGAGATTCAAGTCTTTTTAGGTAAAAACATATTGAAAACTCTTGTGATCGGTGAAGACATCTACATAGACCCCATATAAGTAATGCCTCCATATTTTCAAGGAAAACACCACCGCCGCTAATTCCAGATCATGAGTCAGATAATTCTTTTCATGTACCTTAAGTTGCCTCAAAGCATAGGTAATCACTTTACCCCAATGCATAAGGACACATCCCAAACCCACTCGAGAAGTGCACAATACACTACAAACCCATCGGTCCCCTCTGGTAAGGTCAACACCGGAGCGGAAGTGAATCTATCCTTTAGTTCTTGGAAGCTCTTCTCACAGGCCTCTGACCACACAAACTTATCTTTCTTTTATGTTAAGTCCGTCAATGGAGAATCAATGGAGGAAAAACCCTCAACAAACCTTCTATAATAATTGGTCAAACCCAAAAAGCTTCTAATATCGGTAGGAGATAGAGGTCTAGGACAACTCTTGACACATCCATCTTCTTAGGATCTACCTCAATACCCACGCTCGACACAATATGACCAAGGAAAGACACCGACCTTAGCCAAAACTAACACTTGCTAAACTTAGCATATAGTTGGTGGTCTTTAAGGACTTGCAATACTATCCTCAAATGTTTCATATAATAACCCTCACTCTTTGAATAGATCAAATTATCGTCAGTAAAGACAATCACAAACGAATCAAGATATTACCTAAATACCCTATTTATTAGATCTATGAATGCCGCCAAGGAATTTTTTAGACCAGAAGACATAACTAGGAATTCATAGTGACCATATCTTATTCGGAAGGCCATTTTAGGGATGTTTACCCCCTCACCCTAAGTTGGTGATAGCCCGACCTTAAGTCAATCTTTGAAAAGTAACTCGCCCTTTGGAGTTGGTCAAACAAATCATCAATTCTAGGGATAGGGTACTTATTCTTTATAGTGACCTTATTCAATTGGCGATAATCAATATACATCCTAAGGGATCCATCTTTCTTTTTCACAAATAATACCGGAGCACCCCATGGAGATATGCTTCGTTGAATAAAACCCTTATCTAGCAAATCCTTGAGTTGTGCCTTCAATTCTTTTAATCGGTCGGAGCCATCTGGTAAGGGGGAATGGATATGGGTTTAGTATCCAGTAAATGATCAATGCCAAAGTCTATTTCCCATTTGCGAGGGATTCCGAGCAAGTCATTGGGAAAGACTTCTGAAAATTCCCTTACTACGGGGATCGACTCTAATGAAGGAGTGTCGGACTCAACATCCATGACTCTTACAATGTGATACATGCACCCCTTTGAGATCATTTTTCTAGCTTTTAGATACGAAATGAAACGACCTCTAGGAATAGAGTTTCCCCCTTTCCATTCTAAAATGGGCTCATTAGGAAATTGAAACTTAACCACCCGGGTTCTACAATCAATGGACGCAAAACAAGCATACAACCAATCCATCCCCAAGATGACATCAAAGTCCAACATATTTAATTTCACTAAATCAACCAAAGTGACTTTATGAGACAATGAAATGGGACAGCTCCTATAAACTCTTTTAGCTACAACTGAGTCACCCACCGTAGTAGACACCAAAAATGGTTCTTGTAGATTTTCAGGGAGTACATTAAATTTCATAACCACTAAAGGTGTAACAAATGATAAAGTGGCATCGGGGTCTAATAATGCATATACATCAATGGAAAATACTTGCAACATACCGGTAATAATTTCCAGGAAATCCTCTTGATCGCTTTGGGATCGGAGAGCATAGAAGCAATTCTTCTTAGGAGCATCAGAATTTGAGCCACTAGGAGGGACTTACTTGCCCTCTTTTCCTTGAGCCCTTAGCATGGGGCAATCCCTCTTCATGTGACAACTCTTCCCACAACTAAAACACCCATCTGTGCCAATAAGGCACTTTCCATTATGCTTTTTTCCACACTTTGCACAAGTAGGTCTATCAACATAAGAACCACCTCCACTACCACCTTGTGGTTTAGGGGTAGGTACCCTTTCTTTATTGACCTTAGGAGTGCTAGAGGTGCCTTGGTTGGAAAACCTTTTCTTGAACCTTGGTTTACCTTGAACCTCAAACTTACTCTTGGAAAAATTCCCATCATCGGTCCTTGCCCTCTTCACTTCTCTACTCACTTTCTTAAGCTTTTGTTCCTCTATTTGTTTGGCATGAACCATTAGACGTGAAATGTTCATACTTGGAATGAGCATTGTCGAACGATATTTGTTTACGACCAAGTCGAATATCCCCATGACGAATTTGTTCATCTTGGCCCTAGAGTCCACCACCAAGGTTGGAGCATGCTTAGACAATTGGGTGAACTTAAGGCTATATTCCTTCACACTCATACCTCCTTGGCGGAGGTCGATGAATTCTTGCATCTTTCTCTCCCTCAACTCTAGTGGGAAATAAAGGGGGCTCCATGGATGAATAATCCATGGATGAATAAGTTAACATACCTTGGATATAAATCCCTCACAAAAGCATGCAACAATGGAGGAATTTGATGGTGTTTTATGTTGTCCCGAGTCTTGGTGGAGGGGTTTAGGGGTTAAACGTCAAGGTACAACTCCCCATGGACCACCCTAAGGGTCCTTGAGGAGGACCCTAAGCTTAGCCCCCAAGGCTTCCTCAATTGATGAATGTTGCCAAAAATTTGGTGACCTACGGAAGGGGTCCACGCCTCGTGGATGGCCTCCGCGTAGGTTAAGCCCCTCCAAACCATGCTGCAGCCCCAGACCCCAGACCAACATCACGGTCCATGAATGGACTCACGGTCTGTGGGTCCAGGGCGTGAACCATGCCTGTACAATTTGGTTTGGACTCGGCCAAGGGGTCTTTTGGTAATTAGTTAATTAATTATTTTAAGTGTATGGACAATTATTTTAGGGTTATTAAGATATTTTAAGAGTATTAAAACTATAAAATACTATTTTAGATTTCATTATTCAAATCCACCAAATCAAAACCCCTCCCTCTCAAAATATTTTTTCTCTAGAACTCCATTGAAGACCAAGAGAAGAAGAAGACTTAGGGCTTGAAGAGGAGGGATAATTGAGTGGATTTTCATGGAATTCATCTATTAAGGTATGGTGGTCTTGATCCTTGTCTAACTTTTCATTCAAGGAGCCCAATCCAAAGTAATTTCAAAGTATGAAAAATCTAGGGTTTTACTCAATCTCATGAGTTCTTCCATCAAACATTTTCAAATGGTTTCTAATGACAAATTATGATTGTATTGGTGTTTAATTGATGATTTATGATGAAAATACTCTATGAACCCATGATTTCTCTCAATTCCTAAATTGTGTCATATGAAGTGGGTTTGTTGATCATGAATGAATGTTGATGGATTATGCCTAGATTGATTTAGATTATTGAAATATTGATGTTTATGTTGAATTAAGTGATTGAATCATGTAAATTTCCTATTCTATTGTGGTAGTTTGGATTTATGGGTTGATGTTGGTTCATGGCCTTGAAAGGGCAAGTTATGACCTAATTACATGTTGAAGTAGAATTGTTCTAGAGATGTTGATCCACTTGAAAGGTGGAGGTGTAATTACTATGTATGATTATGATGTGAAGGATATGCATGTGATTTCAATGATAGAATGATGATCATGTATAGAATGTAAGTGTGTTGCTGTTGATAGTATATTCTCAATTGACACTCATGAATGATAATGAAAGTAATGTGAATGTTGAATATAGAATTGGTAGGCTTATGCACCCTTTTCTTGTATAATGAATGTTTCTTGAATTAATGAATTGAATCGATAGGCCATGACATTCCTTTCATATATGAGTAATGAATGTGTCTTGACATAATGAATATGAATCGATAGGCGATGGCATTCCTTTCATATATGAGTAATGAATGTGTCTTGACTTAATGAATATGAATCGATAGGCTATGACATTCCTTTAATTTATGACTAATGAATGTGTCTTGACTTAATGGATATGAATCGATAGGCTTAAGACATTCTTTTCATAAATGATCTAATGTGATGAAGACACTAGAATCGATAGGCTAATGGTATTCCTTTCTTAATGAGTCAATGTACCATGAATCGATAGGCTTATGGCATTCCTTTCATGAGTATAAGAATGTAATGAGGAACCATGAATCTATAGGCTTATGGCATTCCTTTCATGAGGACTCTAGAGCTATCCTTGAATGTACCATGGATCGATAGGCTTATAGCGTTCCTTCCTTGTGTAATGATGTATCTTGGGTCGATAGGCCAATGGCATTCCTCCCTAGTACACTAATGTAATGTGAATGAAATGATCTATGTAAATATAGGCTAAGCACTGAGTGGATATAGTAAGATGGAAACTCTCCCAATGTTAGGTTGGGGTTCCAATGAACATCTTCCTATCCCATAAACTATGTGCCCACATAGGTCTAGCTAGTGGATCCACGTAAGCTAGGTTATTGGTTTTCCTTAGACAAGAAGACCACCTCTTTACGGTGTGGGATTTCATGACACCGGATTCCATGATTTAGCTCTCATGGTTAATGTCAGTTAAACGCTATTTCCCATCATGTGAGATGTGCATTATGATTTCTTGATGAGTTCTATGAAGTGTGGGTGGTAGTATGGGATGTTATTCGTGCATTGCACGAGTAGGCTTTGAGAGGATCATAGTGAGTTCTCTAAGTCTTAATGGCTAATATATGAAAGTCCTCTTATGATAAAGTTAATGAGAATGATGATCTAATGTCTAATGAATGAAGGTCCTATAAATGAAGCTATTGATGAATGTTGACTTATATGCTTAAATGTAATGATGCATGCTATACTTGGACTGTATTATGAGTTACTTCCTTGTCATGACTTATCGTATATGAATGTGCCTTGTCTATGGTGACTTCAAAGGAGTACTTAGTGTGAGTAGTAGTATAGGATGCTACTTGCATATTGCACAAGTATGACTTAGAGTTGTCCTAGATGCTTGTCTTAGTGTGATGATGTGAATTATATAATGTTTATGTCTTTTATATTCTTTATTGTGTAAAGGTGCAAAGGATGAATGGTAAGTTCACTTTTAGTGGCCTTAAGGTGGTACCTTGGTGTGGGTGGTGGTATGGGACGCTACCCATACATTGTACAAGGTATAGCTTGAGGGTTACTTGAGGTGAAGGCTTAAGGTGAAGGTAAAGGTTCGTAAGTGGATTATATTCTAATGGGGAAATATGACTTGTATGTTGGTTGTGACTTATATTATGCCTCTCTTATCAATGTGCATGAAGTTTTACCAAAATGGCATATATCATACTTAGTACTTTCTGTGCTAACCCCATTCTTCTCCATTTTTTAACCAAAGTGTAGGGTTTAGAGATATTGGTGTTCTATGCTTTAGGAGTAGGTTTCTAAGGTGCTTGAAGATGAAGACTTGGTGAGTCCTCATAGTTTCGAGGACAAAACCTATTGTGTTTCTTTATGTCTTTTAGTTTTTGTTAAAGATTGTGTATGGGCTAAGTCCCAATGTTGTATTTAAAGTATTAGATGGTTTGAGACATTGTATACAAAGTCTAGAAAGTCTTCCACTTGCTTTTTAATGAAATTGTCTTCGATTGTAAAGAAAGTTTTAAATTCTTCTCTACTTTCCAATGTTCTTATGTTCAAGAATGCTTTGAGGCTTGTATGAGACCCCTTATTGTTCTTGTTCTTCTTGTTCTTGTTCTTCTTGTTCTTGTTCTTCTTGTTCTTCTTCTTCTTAGTACAATTGAAAGAGATTGTGCTTAGAAAGTCTGTTGAGGCTTCCTCCCAAGGGGGGGATGGTGTGCCTAGATGGCAAGATGGTGTGCCTAGATGGCAAGGTTATTGTGTGTTCCTAATGTGCATGATTTGGGCTTGCTTGAAATATTCCACCCAATAAAGGTGTAGTTAGTTAGTAAGAAAGGGAAGTTTAGTCCCTACTTTGTAGGCCCATTATAGATCTTGAGACATGTGGTTAGGGTGCTTATGAGTTAGCCTTGCCTAGTGAGTGGGCATAGATGTATCCGGTTTTCCATGTCTCTAAGTTAAAAAAGAGTGTGTCGGAGATCCGACATCCCTAGAACCCTTAGAAGGTTTGGGAGTAAATGAGAGTTCTTCCTAAGAGGGAGTTCTGGTTAAGATGTTAGATTGGAAAGTTTAGAAAGTGAGAAACAAAAAGAGTTCCCCAAGGTTAGCTCATTGTATGAAGTCATGTGTTTTTTAGTTGTTCCCATGATTTCCTTATGTGATGCATGTTCATGAAAGCTTGTGATTTAGAAAATGAGTTTATGTGATTAATTTCCTCATGTTGTAGTGCATTGAGTATGAGTTGCCTTTAGACTTCATAAGATGAAATGATGAGCATGCCTTAATTCGGAGTTGAGAGATTCCACCTTGAATGAATGATTTTTGAGAGTAAATTGCATATGAGCTCCATGAGATTGTGTTGAGCATCTTTTAGCTCAGAGATGGTAGTTCCTCCTTGGACATGATTAGTTATGTGATTTCATGCATAATGGGTTGTTAGATGAAGTTCCTACTTCCTTCTGTTGCATTGAGTATGTTTAGAAGTTTTATTCCTCGGTCGTGTGCATTTAGATGTGTTGCATGCATGATGGACTGCTAGTCTAGAGTCATTTCCTTTAAGAGGTGCCTAAAACATCATTTGAGGACAAATGTCCCCAAGGGGGAGATATTTTAACACCCCGTAGTTTAGTAGGCCAGTTAGGGATAAGCATGAGGGTGACAAGCCAAGACAAGGGGCAAGAGCCAAGGGAAATGTCAAGGGCCAAGGCTGCCCAAGGCTTGCCAAAGCACTTCCCATCACCTCAACTACCTTCAAGACTCGTGGTGGCCACCACGCCTCGTGGTGCCACTCATGTGGTGAGGTAGTAGCTCACAAAGGCTGCCTCAAGTTGGGCTCACCTTCACGAGCCACTTCACGGCCAGTAGTAAAGACCGCGGCTCATGGGAAGGCTCGTGGTGATGCCTTCAACTCATGGAGGCCAAGCCAAGGTGGCCTAGCCGCTGGTCAAGGGACCATGGGCATCATGAAGGGCCGTGAGACCCTTGATGGGTCGTGAGGCAGGTCGTGAGACCTAGGACCAGGCTGCCGAGTGAATGCTATTTTGGGTAATTACAATTTAAGTGGGCATTAAGTGAGGTCGTTTTGACTAGACTTAGTACACCTATGTAAGCTATTTTGACCCTTTAAACTCACCAATTAAGTCATTATTTCCAAAACCCCAAAAGAATCCCAATGTTTATCCTCTCAAATATTTCTCTCTTTCAAAGTTGAAGAAGAAGATAGAGTTTGAAGCCAGGTCAAGATCAAGGAACCCAATCTCCAAGCTTTTGAGGGCATTATGACTCAGGTATGATAGCTCTTCACCCATGGACTTATTTCATCCACGGAGTTCCCTAGTTTTATTGTGAAGATGAAATCCCTAATTCTAGTTAGGGTTTCTTCCAATGTTGTGGGTTATGATGAATTTTGACTAGAATTGCTCAAGAGTGAAGCATGTATAAGAGATTATAATTAGACTTGTCTTAAGAGCAAGACATGTATGATGATTATGAGAGGTATTTCATTGAGAGTAAAGCATGAGTGATGACTTATGAGTATTAGGGCTTTTTAGAGTAAAGCTTGTATGATGAATTATGAATGTTAAGGCTTTGAGAGTGAATCTTCTATGATAATGGTAGACTACTAGATAGAATTGTTGTGGAAGGACTTTACCTACATTTTCTACCTTATGAATGTTTGAATGCATGAAGTGATAGAATCATATGAACTGTAATGAAATCCATGTCTAATGCTTGAAGTCTAGATATGATGATTGAAAGAAAGTGTTGAACCTCAAGGAGGTAAAGTATGAGATTATGCAATTTTTATGAAATCTATACAATTGTATTGATGATGCTTTGAGAGTAAAATATCTATGTTGTTGTTGTGTTGTTGAAAGGACATTATCATATACACACCTATGCATGATGTGAAAGGTTTTCTCACATAGAATGATTCTAGGTTGAAAGGCTTGCTCACCTAAAATGAATCTAAGTCTAAGGACTATGAGATGAGAGAAGGCTCGAGGTGATTCCCTAAAACCTTCATATGAAAGGGATGTGAGGTGATTTCCCATATTACTAAGTTAATAAACATGAGGTGATTACCCATGCTATGAGATGAGAAGTGTGAGGTGACTACCCTTTATATATATAACTTCGAAAGTAAGGCAAGAGATGAATACCCATTAGCTTTTAAAGTGATATGGAGGCGAATAAGTATATCATATTATGATGGACATGGAGGCGAATACATATGATCGTTATAAAGTTATGTTGAGGCGAATACCTACATTATACCATATTAGGACATGAAGGCGAATACCTATGATCCTTATAAAGTGATGTGGAGGCAAATACTTACATTATACCATATTAGGACATGGAGGCGAATACCTATGATTCCTTAAAATGAACATAGAGGCGAATACCTATGATTCTTTAATAAGGCAAGAGGCGATCATAATGGGCATATAGGTGAATCCCCTTTGTCTTGAAAGAAAAGCAAGTATAGTGTGAAGTATGTCGTAAACAATGAATTATATGGATTGTAGCTTGAAAGCCCTTCCATGATATGTATTACTAGAGGTGATTCCCTTTGTCCATGAAAGATAAGCTAAAGATGAGCATAAAAGATGATGGCCTAAAGTGGTTTACTTAGCATGGGTGAGATTTATGGGGTCTTATTCATGCCTTGCACAAGTATGCTTTGAGGTTATTTATGAAGTGTTTCTCTTATGTTATGATGATGTATGTATTTACTATGTTTATGAATATGTTGTATCTCCTACATTTATGGATTGTGTCTTATGTTGACTAATGCTTATGTTATGCCTATTTTGATAATTTATGCTAGCTATCATATTTAGTACATTCTGAACTCATGCATACTCTTGCCTACATTCTTATCAAATGTAGGGTTCGGCGATATTGAGTTCCATCCTCGTGGCTAGGTTCCTTGTAGAGCAAGGAGTGAAGACTTGGTGATTCCTCATAGCATCGAGAATTTTATCACCGTTCTTCAATGTCTTACATTTTTATGTTAGAACTTTTGTTGGGCTACGTCCCAAAGATTTTCATGTACTAGATTGTTTGAGACAAAGTGTAATAGACTTCCGCTTGTTTTTATAAAGACTTGTTTGTATGGAAAAATGTTTTAAAATTCGGCATCATTTCTATTACTTTATGTTATGATATGCTAAGGGGCTTGCTATGAGGCCTCTCGGCGTCTTGTACTCCTTGTTACATCTAGGGGGTACCCTTGGGTCGTGCTATAGCTGCAATTTAACAATTTACTATCAGAAGTGGATATAAAAAGGCATCGAGGACACTATTTGGTGAACTTTAAGCCTCAAATGTGTAACACCCCAAAAATTAGTAGGCTAAACTAGAGCCTTATGTTAGGATTCTAGAGTTTGATATGAGGGTTAGAGTCATAGATAAGAATTCCTGTACTTAGAATGAGGGGTTTAGAGGTTAAATGTCAAGGTACGTGTTGCACCCCGTAGTTTAGTAGACCACCTAGGGTTAAATAGAGGGCATGAGCCAAGGCAAGGGGCCAATGGCCAATGCAAGAACCAAGGCTGCCCCTAGCTTGCCATGACACCTTCTTGGACCACGAGAGCCTAGACGATTCGTGGTGGCCACCATGTGGTGCCACTCGTGGTGTTGAGGCATTGTGCTCCTCAAGCCTGCCCAAGTTGGCCTCCTCCACACGAGCCATTTCACGGCTCATATATGCCTAGACGGCTCGTGGGAGTGGCCGTGAAGTTGCCTTCAAATCTTGGAGGCCAAGATCCCAAGGCCAAGCCACTGCCCAAGGACCACGGGCATGACCACAGCTCGTGAGCCCTGTCTTGGTGCCTGGGAGTAGGCTGCCTAGTGAGGGTCGTTTTGGTAAATTCCAAATAAGGTAGTTATTAAATGGGGTCATTTTGCCTAGTCTTAAAACACCTAAGAAGTTATTTTAACCCTTTAAACACCCAATTAAGTCATTATTTCCCCAAGACCCAAATCAAATCTCCAAAATACTCTTATCTCAAATATTTCTCTCTCTAAGACTTGAAGAAAAAGATAGAGCTTGAAGCTTAGGTCAAGAACAAGACTCCATTATTGCAAGCTTTTGTGAGGGCTTTGAATCAAGGTATGTTAGCTTATTCATCTATGAATTCTTCCATCCATTGAGCCCCCTAGATTTCCCTAATTGATGAAGAAAAATCCCCAATTTTGGCTAAGGTTTCTTCCAATGTTGTGGGTTTAGTTGAGTATGATTCCAATTGAGTGGATAATACTTGTTTATGATTGTTTTAGTATTAAATCATGATATATTGATGATATTACATGTTTTCCATGGTTAACCCTAGTATAATTGATGAAATCAAGTAATATGGGTTTATGACATGTGAAGTGAAATTGAGGATTCAAGGGTGATTTTCTAGAATTGATGACATGTATAGTAATTGTTCAAGAATAGAAGTATGTGAACATGAATTGAGTTAAAACAATGTACATATGATGGGTATTGACTAGTAATGAATGAGGTAGAGCCTTTATGATGAATTATGACTAGAATTGCTTAAAGAAGAATCTTATGACTAGAATGTCTTATGATCTAGACTTGTATGATGATTGTAAGAAGTAAAGCTTTGAGAGTAGGGCTTGAACTCATGAATGTTGGTCACTAGGTCTTTGGGAGTAAAGTCTATATGAGAGTGGTGGTTTAATGGGTAGAATTGTGGTGAAAGGCTTAACTCACCTAGACTGCCTTATGAATACATGTATGTAGAATGTGAAAGGTCTTCTCACATAGAATGATTATAGGTTGAAGGTTTACTCAACTAAAATGAATCAAATCATGTTAACTATAATAGCTTGAAGTTGTGACATATGAGTCCTTCATATATAGTTTGACTTGGTAAGACAAAACCAAGCTTGGTAGCTTGAATTAGGAGTTCTCATTGTAGCTTAGGATTGAGGAACCATACTCTCCTAAGGGTAGCTTGAATTACCATGGTGGGATGCTTTCAAGGTAGCTTGTGTTAGTATTAGTCATGGTAGCCTAGGATTGAGGACTCATACTCTTCTAAGGGTTGCTTGAACTAGCATTATATAATGCCTTCATGATAGGATGACTTGGTTAGGCCAAGACCATTTCATGGTAGCTTAGGATTGAGAAATCATACTCTCCTAAGGGTAGCTTAGGATTGAGAAATCATACTCTCCTAATGGTAGCTTGCGTTAGCATCATATAATGTTTGCATGGTAGCTAGGATGGAACACTTGTACGCTTCCTAGAATAGCTTGGACTTGCATGATTAATATGTTTTTCTAAGATAGCTTGGTCTAGCCTAGTAGGGTGCTATTCCTTGGTAGTCTAAAATGATAAGTAGTAATCATTTGAGTATGATAGCCTAAAGTGGTACTTAGTGTGGGTAGGATTATGGGGTCTTATCCATGCATTGCACAAGTATGACTTGAAGCTAATTATGAAGTATTCTCTTGTATGAGGTATGTTTAGCTTGGATTGTTGCTATAGTTGCCTTCCATGATATGATTGTTTAAAAGTGATAGTTCCCTTGTCTATATGAAGTAAGCAAAGAATGAGACCAAATGAATGGTAAGTATGAATATGGTGACTTCAAGGTTTTTTTGTTAGTGTCAATGGGATTATGTGATGTCATTCATACATTGCACAAGTGTGTTTTGAGGGTACTTAGGAGTACAGTACTCTTATGATATGAAGGTCTAAAGTATAGACTATGCCATGAGCATGATGTATCTCCTAATGCGATGTATCTCCTATGCACAAGATGTATGCCTTATGTTGACTTATGACTATATGATGCCTATGTTGGAGATTATGCTTATGACCATATTATTACCTCTTATGAATATGGATTTTTGTCTCATGTTGACTAACCCTTATATTATGCTCTTATGATGTTATGCTAGTTAACATATTTAGTACAGTTTGTACTAACGCATACTCTTGCCTACATTCTCATAAAATGTAGGGTCCGACGACATTGAGAGTTATCTTTGATGCTAGGTTCTTAGATGGAGAAAGAAGTTGAAGATTTGGTGAGCCCTCATAGCATCGAGGATTGATCACCTTTTTCCTTTATGTCTTTTCTTTATGTTTGAGACTATTGTATGGGCTGTGTCCCAAGAGTTTATTCAAAGTTGTATTAGATGGTTTGAGACAAAGTGTAGTAAGACTTCCGCTTTGCTTTTATAAAAGACTTCAATTGAATGGATAAAGTTTTAAAATTTCCGTACTTTTCTAGTATCCTATGTTATGAAAAGCTAAGGGCTTGTATGAGACCCCTTCGGGATCAAGTACGCCATGTTACATATAGGGTGTACCCCTGGGTCGTGACAAAATGAGTTCAAAATCTTTGACTCATCAACACCACCAACTTAAACTTTTACTTGTCCTCAAGTAAGCCAAGAGATCAATTAGTTCAACAAAAATGTCTACAAATAGTGCTTCTTGAGAGCTAATATGCAAGTGCTATCACAAGGCTACATCCAAGACATGCAGCATTCAATTAAGTACCAAAAGCTTTAACGATCAGTAGCTATTATCAATCAAAGCACATGCTCACAAATTCTCAATACGATGCAAATTATGCTCAACAAGAGTATTCAAGTGCCCTCACACCAAGAATGATTCCATGTTCTGACAAATCTAATCAAGGAATGAAATCTAGGAATCAATACAAACTCTCACACTCCCAAAGAGAGAAACATGCATGTTTTTACCCATATGCTTTCACATATTTTCCAATAGATCAATGAATTGGTTCTCGCAAGATCACAAAGGTCTTTCAAGGTTTATAACAGGGCTGAAAGGGATGGTGTGATTATTTTTGTTTATAGTGACTCCACCTTCTTGAAGAATTTTCACGATTTCACCTCTTTTCATCTTTTTTCTCATTTTGAACACAAAACTCATCCATATTCTTGTCATAACACTCTTTTTCTTGTTCAACTAATTGGAGACCCCTTTTATTCAACAATTCAATGCGACAACCAATGCATTATTTGACAACACAATACTTTTCATTTCTTTTATTTCTTTTATATGGAGAGGTTCCATATTTTTGCCTCAAGGATACAAGGATAAGTTTCAAGACATTTCCACTGGGATTCTTTGCTCTTTTCTTACCACACCCCAACTTAGGCTTTTGGCCTGAGTTTGCTATATGTGCATAAGCCAATGCTCCAAGAAGATTTTGTATGAGAAAGGAAGGTCATGTTTCACAACCGACCTAGGCTTAGAGTCTAATTTTAATTTCAAAGAAAAGAGTTGGTCTCAAGTGGTGCCAAATTTGGTCCACACTCTCATAAGGTGATCTCAACAATAAAGGTTTAATTTGCAGGTTCACTTTAAAAAAATAGTTCCTAAGGTCATTTCTTGCATTCACAATTATCAATAAAACGGACCAACAAGGCAAGTTGTAGGTATCCACAATACAAGAATTTCATGTTTAGCTCACCACAACTAAAACTCAAACACACTTACCGATCAAAAAGTCTCCAAATCTATCTTGCGTACAACAATTATTGCAAGTCTCAAAGTTGATACTTAGCTAGTCACAACAAGACACTAAGAGTTCATGCAAGATTTATCTAGATTGAATTTCTCCATTGAACTGACACAAGCACACGTCTCATCTAAAGCACAATTCAAGTCATCGATATTTACCACAATCAACACTCAAATGTTCAAGATAAGCATGCACGAATTTCAATATCAACCAACAATCACACTTTAAGAAAACATGAAAGGAAGAGAGATGTATCACAACCAAAACAAAATATTTTACTAATAAACAAAATAATGAAGCTACCACTACATCATCATCAAATTCAGTACAACCCACAAGAAATCCAAAAGAAATGTCTCAAAACACAAACTGAATTAAGAAGAGATAGAAACAACTAGAAAAACACCCTCTCCTCCACAAAAAGAAGTAAGTAGTGTCCTCAATACGAAAAAAATAAAAATAATAGAAAAAGGGAGTAAGAGTATAAGGATCCCATGGGGAGAAATCTGGCTCGCTGGAGAAGCCTCAGTTAGGGAATCAGTGCCCGATGCATCATTAGTAATAACAGGTGCTGGAGGATGAGTCCAATTTAATCCAACTATGGAAATGTCTCGGAGAGAGTTCTACGTGACAGTCTGGATAAAAAGTATCCTCCAGATCTGCTAAATCAACATATGTGGCCTCCTCACCTTAAGGATCTGTCACACCTGACTCCTCCTCATCAGTCTCCTAAGTCTCGAAGTCATCATCATCAACAACAGGTGTCCCTCATCTGTGGGCCTATCAACAGTCATCACTAGGGCTAAAGGAATCTTAGTCATTGTGTCATCACCTAGGGGTACACCTAGATGTAACATGGCATATAAAACCCCGAAGGACACCATACAAGCCATTTAGCTCTCATAACATAAGAAACAGAACAATAAGAGTAAAACAATAGTCCAAGTCCAAAAAAATTTATAAAAAAAAAGTAAAAATCTAAAATACTTGTCTTATCATAGCCATCTAATACAATAGAATGAAATTGGGCCTAGCCCATACATCATGTCCAAAAGAGAAACACATGAAAGAAAGTGAAACAATAAAACTCCATTCTCAAAACATGAGGACTCACCAAAGCTCAGAATATCTCAAGTCAACCTCTAGCCACGAAAGTGATGACCCTGACTGTCAGACCCTATATTTGGGGAAATATAGGCAAGAGTATGCGTAGTACAAAACAATGTACCAAGTATGATAGCTATGCATAAAATATTTAAATTATGCAAAAAGGGAGATTCATTTCATAACATGCAATTGACCAAACTCAACATGATATAAAAGTGTTAGAAAACACAAGTCATAAAATCATGGTCCATGCAAGCTAACATCATATTTAAAACCTTTGAACTCATATGTGATACTTGTTGGAGTAACCTTAGTTCATAATTAATGTGGGTAATTATCCATAATCGACATAGAGACCATGTGAGTTATAACATGATCCCCCGGTGTCTCCCACACCGAAAAAGGTTGTCCTACTTGCCAAGGTAGAACCATGAACTTCTAGCTTAAATGGATCCACTAGCTAATCAACCTATGGGGGGACATAATTAAGGGATAAGGATATTGCTACTAGAAACCCGACTTCTACTACGGGACAACTTCCATCTCATGAGATTGATTCTAGAAACCCGGCTTCTACTACAGGAGAGCTTCCATCTCATCATCAATATCCTCTCTGTGCTAAGCATAAATCCCACGGAATAGTCATTTCTTTCTTGACTTCATTATTCATGGAAAGGTGCCCTTGGACGACCAATCCAAGCTAGTTTCATGAAGATAGCTCCTAAATATTTGATTCAATTAGGTGAGAAATCCTTTCAACCCAAGAATCCTTTCTATGTGAGAAAACCTTTCACATCTAGCTTTTATGTGTACATGAGAAAATCCTTTCAATAATACATCATGATTATCATTGGTACTTTACTCTCAAAGCACCTTTAAAACATTAGCATAGATTTCATAAGACAATGCTTAAGTCCATAATTTACCTCTTGCGGTTCAAAACCCAATTTCAATCAAATGCTTAGAAAACATGGGTTAGATATGGATTTCATCATAAATACATGTAGAGCTAGCAATACATGCTTAATTTCATAAAACTCTTCCTTGAAGATCAAGATCCACATCATATAAATCATAACTTAAAAACATAGGGATTACATGGGTTCAGGGGGAAATCATCAAAAAATCATAGTATTTCATCAATTTATGCATAAGAGATCATAATTCAATCATTTAAATCAATAATGAAGAGAACCCATGATAATTGAAGAAAACTCTAACTCAATTGGGGAATTCTACCTTTTGAAATAGAGGGATATGGAAACTCCATGAATGGAAGGAATCCATGGATGAAAAATATCATACCTTGAATCCAAAACCTAGCCTTCAATGGAGGAATTGAGACCTTTACATGAAACCCTAGATTGAATCCTTCTTCTTCTTCTTCTTCAAGTTTCTAGACAGAGAAATATTTTGGAGAGGAGAATTGTTTTTCTTTTGTGATTTTGGAAGAATAAAGTGAATGGGTTAATTTGGGGGTTGAAAATACTTATATAGGGGTCTTAGTGAAGGGTAAAACGACGTAGTATAGGAACTAATTAATTAAGAAAAAGACCCAACTCCCACTGAACTTCACTACTAGCTGCCCCCGACCTACTAACCACGAACCCCACTCGATAGACCGTGGTCTAACCTACAGTCCATCCTGGTGGACCGTCATTGGTGGTCAGAAACCATGATTTTGGGGACTCTAACCATGGACCCTCCAACCTCGGACCTTGGTCTGACGAACGGTCTATTGGTTGGGCCTTGGTCCTGAGCCTTCAAACCACTGTTAGGCAGGCCAACCACAGACCATACCTACAGTCTGTGGTTCCTTCCACGGGCAGTGGGTGGCCGGCATGGGTTTCACCTGCAACTTTTGAAAATTGGTCTCATTTCCCCTTTTCGGATACGAGGTGTTACAATAGTTTCCCCTTGGGATCGTTCGTCCTCGAATGAGATTCAAAACTAGTTCTGAAAGATTAGGAGAGGAATTAACAACCCAACCTCACAATACAAAGCATGTAACCAAGGAGGAACTATCGACTCCAAGCTAGGATGCTGTCAATACATCATAAGAGGAGTGAGATTGGCCCATCATGCATTAAATGCACAAATCAAAGAGAAAACACCAACTCTATGCTAAACATACTCAATGCATCATAAGGAAGTAGGAACTACGTCTAGCAACCCAATATGCATGAAATTTCAAAATTACTCATGTTCAAGGAGGAACTACCTTCTCCAAGTTAAAAACATTCTCAACACAATCTCATGGAGCCCATATGCAATTCATTCTCAAAAATCATAGCTAAAACATGTTCATTGATGTTTGTGTAATCAAGACACAACTTTCGATGCAAGTTCCTACGATTGTATAATAGTTTAGTAACCCAACCAAGGGTTGGGATCATTCCCAAGAGAGTGGTTTTGAGAATTAATAGAAAAATAAAATTTAGTTCTAACTAGTCGTAGCTAAAGACATTAACAATTAAAAACATTGTAAATTAAAGGGGGACAAAATAGTGTCAATTAACAATGGGGTTTTACCACTAGTAACTAAAAACAACAAAATAAACAAGGATTTCTAAGTAATGACAGGGGATCCCTGGGATGTGACGGGAATATGGGTTAAGCTAGATTATTGGGTACATGCTTTCGATAGAAGATTCATAGAATAATTGTGACTAGGCTTAACTTTAAGGGAGATAAGCTCTCTCTCGAGCAACTTACCCCGTTTCAAATGTGTTCCTCTCAAATACCCACTTGCCACATGAACACCAACCTCCGCTTTAACTCACTCACTCTCTTAAGCTAAGTATGTGAACATGGGACTAAGATTCACTCTCTCGAGCTGAACCTTATGTCGACCCACTCACTCTGGCCATCAATTTAGTAGTTTTAGTTCTACGACTTCTCTCTCGAGCAAGTTGAAAACACATAAATATCCTTGTATTTGTAACTACAAATTCATTAAATTCATCCCCAACTACTAAACAAAATCACAATAAAACTATGATTAAACTATGAACAAGCAAGACCCAACAATTATCTTAACCCATATTCGCTAAATCATACCCCAAGAATTAGGGTTTTTAGCCACACATGTATAAGAGATAGAAATTTATACCAAATTGAGCTCGCATTCAATTGGGTATGAAGATTTAAGTCATGATATAGGCCAAAATTGAAAAATCCAAGAGAACCAAACCTAAATCTTGAAGATGAAACCCTTTGGAACTTCAAGTCTTCAAAACCCTCTCAAAACTTAAAGCAAAAATATCAAAAAGTACTATTCTATATGAAACTTATAATAATTGTTTGACCCTTAAAACTACAACTCTAACTAGTATTTATAGTTTTCACAGATTTGTGCTGCAGCGAATCATTCGGCATCGTTAGTCAGAATCGCCGATCAACTCAGCGATTCACCTTTTGGTGTAGTTCATCACCGTCTTGCACCATCCTTCAGCATCGTCGTGATCTGGGTCGTTCTCTTGGTCATTGGGCGACATGGTATTGCTTCGAGGAACTTCTCGGCGATGTGCCGACTGCTCCCTTTTTTTGCCGACTTGATCCTTTCCTTCAGTGCTCAGCACACTGGAACAAAAGGCGAAGCAAGACCCTTCGTTGACTCGCCAAGTGGACTCGGCGATCCTCAGGCCTTCATTTCTTCGTTCTTTTTAGCCTTTTTATTCCTTTTTGCAATGTAGTGTCCATGCTTTCCTTCAAACTTGAAATACCTGAAACTTAAGGGTTTTCATCAAATATTGAGATAAAATAAGCATTTGAGGACACAATTTATATCAAAATATAGCCCTAAATGAGTCCAATATGTGGACTCATCAGAGAACATTTGAAGAATTTTGACCGGAGAACCTTTACTGAAACTCAGAACATCCATGTCCACTGGATCTAGAGTGACAAAAGTCACTATCACCTCTTATTTCCCTCTTTGATTCTCTAGCCTTCTCCTTTAGATTTTCCCCTCTATTTGTTGGTAATACATCATTAACCTTGAGATGTCCATATGTTAATTCAGCATGACAGTTTTTCATTCTTTGACCACTATCTTAGACACACCTGACACAAACTTACCTCCTTCTTGCTCTAGAGTCGGCAACCATAGTAGGAGCATACTTCAAAAGTTGAGTCTATTTGAATTAGTACTTATACACACTCATGTTCCTTTGCCTTAGATTGATAAACTCTTTCACTTTAGCCTCTCTCATATCAAGGGGAAATAAACAATCAAGAAACACCCCTTTGAACTTTTCTCAATCCAAATGACCTGCATCCAATGCTTTTCCTCTTTCCATTTGTCAAACCAAACTTGAGAAACACCCTTGAGTTGCTAGGAAGCCAACTCCACCTTTTCTACAAGAGTCACTCCCATGATATTCAAAATCTTGTGGATTTCCTCAATGAGCTCTTGTGGATCCTCATCCACTTTGGACCTATGAAATTATGGAGGATTCATCCTTGTGAAGTCTCTTACCCTCACCATCATCGTAAGCACAATTAGGTTCACCAGGGCTACAACCTCCCTATTGGATTGAGCGATCATTACTTGATCCAATACTTGGAAAGCGGCTATAAACTCAGTATGTGACACTTGTTAGGCCAAAAGATTGAACGGAGCTTGCTGAAATTTGGATTGCACATTGTTGGCAACATTCCTTTTAATGGGAGCTCTTCATGGAGGCATATTATGTAGAGCACAGAATAAGAGTTACAAGGAAGACCTTTATAACGTTCAACTCTATTGCACGACTTTAGAGGAGTTAAAGAAGAAAAATTTCCTAAACACCTTGTAGCCTCTTATTTATAAATGTGGCAGGCTTCACACTCATGAACAAGACTCTACTTGATGCAACTTATTAGGCTACTAAAACTTTTAAAAGATGATGCTCTGAATACCAAGTTTTTCATGTCCCAAGGTATACCCTAGACTTGACATGGCAAATAGGACCTCGCGAGGCCCTAAAAATCAACTTGACATAAGCATGACTCTATGAATATCAAATAAGTAGAATATAACATAAGAACAAGATATAAGTCTCAAAACTCTTTAAAATCATAAGGAAAATATCAATAGAATACATTATTGAAATAATTCAGAAATCAACTATGTCAGACAAAGCCTTCTACTACCATACATGTGGTTAGGACAAACCCCTAGACGAAGTATAAAGTATGAAAACTGAAAAGACATCAAAGTAATAAAAGACTGATAATGGCCATGCCCTTGAAACATAAGGACTCACCAATTCTAGTAATAAAAGATGGTTGGAACCATTTTAGCCTAAACCATTTGTTGTCAACCTTGTTGAAACCTCTTCAACCAAATATGTCCCCAATTTCTCACCCATAAATCCTTTTCTAAGCAGTGGTTTGGTTGAATTTCGAACTTAGGTCAAAAGCGTAAGTTGCGGTGTGGAAATAAAGGAGGAGAGAAAGCCAAGTGAAAGTGAGGAAGGAAAAGTTACACTCAACCTTGATGTTTGTTGCAAAAACAAGGAACCCCTCCTAATTGAAAAAAATTAAAAAATGTGTGTGAACAAAAGCTTGAAAATGAAATGAAAAAGAGGGTTTTTTATGAAATATACGGGGTGTCCAATAAATTGAGTGAATAATTGAGGTTTGAGTCTCCAAGTGAAAAGAATTAAAATAACTTGAGAAGAGGTAAAGATGAGTATAAAAATGCTTTGAAAAGGTAAATTCATTGAGCCAAATTGACCATACCTTTACCTTCAACAACATTACAAGCCTAAAAGACCCTTAAGATCTTGCTTAAACTAGGTTGTGTGATGATTGGAAAATATGTGGCAAACCAATGAGATGAAGCTTGCATGTATTTCTCTTTTTGAGAGTGAGAGTTGTATTGATTCATAACTTCTTCATTGATGTGCTTTGTGAGAGCATGGAGTCAGTTTTGGTGTTATGGAAGTTAAATGCTTTTATTGAAGCATGGTTTAGCATTATTAGAGCGCATGAGTGAGCTTGAGCTTATATTGATACATGATAGTCATCATTTGAAGCTTCTTCAGCATGATTGAGTTATTACGTATACTTGTTAGTAGTATTGTGGTGACACTTGCATGTTCCCTAATATTGAGAACTACTATAGACACCCTTGCTGAACTAATTGTCCTTGATTTACTTGAGGACAAATAAAAATTTAAGTTAGGGGTGTTGATGAGTGGTAGATTTCCACTCATTTGAGGCCTTTTAAGCTCAATAGATAGTGTCTTCAATGCCTATTTCTGTCTTATTTTGATGATATTTTGATATTTTGAAGCTATGAAGGCTAAAAGATAAGACAAGGATGGCTACATGAAAAAGAGGCCAAAAATATTGAAAGGCGTACAAACTCCCAACTGGTAGTCACCTAACCAAAATAGAGGATCACCCAATTGGTCAGACCTTGCCCAAGTTGATAGTGTTCGCAATTGAAAATATTCAAGGAAAGCCGACAAACTAAAGTTGAAACAACAATTTTCCAAAGTAGATTGGGCGAGCTAGAGTTCCATTGCCGAAGGTGGCAGACTACTGAGTAAAAATAAAAGTGAATGGGTGAACATGGTGGCAATCGGTGATCTGCTGAATGTGAAAGTTGACTCAATCATGTATGTCAACTAAGGTTCAAACACCTGAAGCCTAAAGAAGAGTGAAGTAAAAGTAAATGACGATCTGCCGAACATGTTAGGCAAGCCAAACTAATGTCATGTAGCGTATGGAATTTTTGTCTATTTTTGGGGAAACTTTAAATAGCCCAAAAGAGAGAAAATGTATGTGGGATCTGGAACAGAAAACTTTCCCCTAATTTCATAGTTAGTATTGTAGTCTTTGGATATTGACAAATATACATTTTTCTTAGTTTTGAGGTTTTCCAAACACTCTTGTTATTGACAATTGAGGGTTGAAAATTGAAGTGGGTGTTGAAGATTCTTGCTTAATATCAACACAGTAATGGCTGGTAACATCATAAGTATAAGTTCTTTTTTTTTATGATGTATGGCAAAAATCCCAACTCTAGGAGTATGATTATGAGGTTGGGTGTTGATTTAATTTAGTGGGTCTTTTGCTTTGATCTGTTTTATTATTGTTCATCCATGGATTTAGGTTATTTATCATGGGGTTAATTCATAGTTAAGGTTTCAAACTTGACTGTAGTTTAGATCTTCGATTGATGCTCAAAAGAGATGAATTGTGGGTAAATAAGTTGAGGCATGCAATTTAGGTTTGAATTCTATGGTTTGCGCGAAAGAGAAGCTATGGTTCACTTCTTGTTGCCAAATCTAATAGAAGGATAGATTTTCGTAAGGTATTGGATTGGTTTGTGATTAACATAGATGAGACGGAAAGGAGATTTGATGATATGAGGCTTTGAAATCAAAACAAGATTAGTGTCATTGAAGCTTACCCAGCTTATCCATGTTAGTCTAGAACTATTGGGCAAGTACTTGTACCCCTATTTGACATCAATACCAATCCCCACACCCCTAGACCGTCACTTACTTGTGAAACCCCTAATTTTTTTAGTTTAATTGTTACCAAAACTCTTTTCATAAATATGGTGGAATAATCCACCCCTTTGTTCTAACTACTACAATGAATCAGTTTACATTCTTCATTTCCTAGTTGAATTCTTATCACTAAAACACTCCTTATTGCATTCGACCCCGACTCTTAGTTGGGTATTTTTATTGCCGACGACCGCTCACTCTTCTAATTTTTTTTATGGTAATTTGAGTATTATCACATAGATGACTAGATAGGATGAACTGAATACACTTGCTGTCTAGAACCTTAAGAATACAAACCACTGTAGTTGCCAACATTTTTTGACCTCTTAGCCAATGCCTTTGCATGTCCAACCTTTCAAAATCCCCCTACCTTCTTAACATAATCAATCATCTCATTGAAGCTCTTCCCTCCAGAGGACATATGCACAAATAAATCTAGCAATTCAAAACTTAAATCCTTGACGAACAAGTGAATCCTCTCGTCCTCAGTGTTCACTAACTGTGTAGCATAATGAGACAAAGCATGTAACTTAGCCTTTTAAGTAGCCACAATCATGTTTTCCTTCTCAAGAGTCATAAACTTATCCTTCTTTTGATATGTCATAGTACGAGGCACATATTTCTCCAAGAATGGAGCATGAAACTATGTCCAATTTAGTGAAAGAAATACTAATGATCGACACTCAACAAAAGCTCTTCTCCACTACTTTCTTTCACCCTGAAGCTGGAAAACTACAAAGTCAATCCCATGTTATTGCACAATACAAAACTTATGAAGCCTCTCATAGAAGTCTAAGATGAACTCAAAGGCATCCTCACTCTCGGAACCATGGATCACTGGATGCTTAGGTTTCAAAAACATGGCCAGCATCTCATGTCCAGTGGTATTCATCACAAGGCCAAGTAATAGATGGAAGAGCCCGTCAGCTCCCAAGTTTCCATCAATCTTAGGGGCCGTAATAGAACCAACATGAGTAACTGCAACCTCAGTAGCCTACTGTCATGACTCAGGGGTACCCCCTAGATGTAACACGGCGTATTTGACCCTGAAGGTGTCTTATACAAGCCCTTAGCATATCATAAACATAAGTAATAGAAATGATGCAGAATTAAAACTTTTTACAATCGAAGTCTTTTCATAAAAACCAAATGGAAGTATAAACATTTTCTCATTAAAACATCTAATACAATGAATATCAATAAGGGTCAGAGCTCTTTACAACATAGTCTCAAAAGAGAAATTAAGAAAGAAACTAGAAATGCACAACTTTCTTCCTCGAACCACGAGGACTCACCAAAAGCGTGCAAAATAGTCAATCCAAGCTTTGATCAAGAAGGAAGCACACCTCAACAACTAGTACCTACACTTATAGAAAATGTAGAAAACATGGGTTAGTACAAAATTGCACTAAGTATGGAAGCCATACAATAAAATCCTTAAAACATGCTAAAGGGACATTTTAGTTAAAACCATGAACTTTATCAAACTTAAGAGCCATCATGCACATTAGTGTAAATACATAAGTCAAACCATTCCATAAGCAACCCTAAGCTATACTTGTGCAATGCATAGACAAGATCACATAATCCTATCTAATACTAAGTACCACTTTTAGGCCACCATAATCATGCATATCAAACCTTGATCTCATCCATAGTCAATACTCATAGACAAGGAAACATTCATGTTCATTAAATTGTAACAAGGAAGCCACTCATAGCAACAATCCATATTATACATGCACAAATTCATATACTTTCATAGCATAAGGAAACCACACCATAACCCCTCTCAAAGCCTATTTGTGGTAATGCATGAACGAAGTCCCATACCCCCACTCACACTAAGTAGAGCTCCCTAAGAAGTCATAAGTATAGTTCATGTTCATGTTCTTGCCATAATTCATATTCTTGTCAAGTAGGGAAAATAGCCTTAACTGACATAGACCATGTGAGCTACATGGAATCCGGTGTCTTGACCCCACACCCAAAGAGTTGTCCTACATGCATAATGTAGAACTAGAGTTTGTTAGCTTAGGTGGATCCACTAGCTAAAGACCTACGGGCACATAGTTACGGGATAGGGAGATTGCTTCTAGAAACCCAGACTTCTGACGTAAAAGGTTTCCATCTCATGAGATAACTGTTTTGGGAACCTGGACTAACTGACGTATAAGGAACCCATTGGGAAATCCGGACTAACTGACGTAAAAGCTTCCATTTCATTTTCATATCCACTCGGTGCTAAGTATAATTCCCTTTAAGTTCATGTTAAGTATTTACTTAGGTTCATCTTTATAGAAGAATGCCCTAACACTCAACCCAACATGGTATCATGATATAGCTCATAGATTCAAGAGGTGAGAATAGCCTTTCAACCTTTAGAATCATTAACGTGTAAGTAAACCTTTCACATCATGTTCATAGTGTGTTCATAAGAATAGCATTTCAATCAACACAACAAAATCATCATAGTCATAGACATTTCATGCATAGTCATGTGTAAGGGTATAGGGAGAATGATCTTTCAACAATACCACAATTACACCATAGTCATAGAAATCTTCACTCTCTAAGTGAATCATAAGCTTATACACAATTCTCATAAACATGTACAATTCTCATAATTTTCCTTCAAGAACCATGAATCACAATCAACCCAAAAATCTAGAATTTCTACATTAGATATGGAAAATATCATGATTCAATAAACTAAATCAATATAGACATAATCTATTCACATGCTTCTATAATCAATCAACCCACATTATGAAATCACAATTTAGTAATATGGGGAATGCATGGGTTCTTGGGGGGATTTCATAATAAATCAATAATAAATTATCAATTCAATCATAATCCTTCATAATTAAACCATTGAAAACGTTTTAGGAAGGAACCCATGACTTAGAGTGAAACCCTAGCTTTTTGGGGAAATTGAAAGCTTTGAAATCTAGTTTTGAAGGGACTCTATGGGTGAAAGCTACTCCTCAATGGCCAAGGCAACTCCACGAGGTGCCCCATGAGCCGTGGTCAAGACCACTTGCCATGGTGGTGGTCGTAAAGTTGGGGAAGCCTTGGCCTATGGCTTTGGCTTTGCCCCTTTGCCTTGGCAAATGCGCTTTTGCCTAGACTCTTGTAGCCCTATTTTCTACCCTAGATGGTTTAATAAGTTACAGGGAATTATTTTATAATTTTTAACCCTTACGTTTAGCTCTAGTTTAACCTATTAGTTTCTGCAGTGTTATATATTCATCCTCGAATGACGATCTAGACACCTTACGGAAGTTAAGACTCAAGACTAGTAGCCCATCATGCATGCAGCATCAAAATAATGCACAGTTCAAAGGAGGAAACCTCAACTCCATCTCAAGACATAATCAATGTAACACAAGGAAGTAGGAGCTACATCCATAACCCATTATGCACAAAACTAATCATTTCACATAATTATAGGAGGAAATACCTTCTCCAACTAAAAGCAAGCTCAACATAACATTATGGAGCCAATATGCCATTTCATCAAGAGCATACCAAAGCATGTTCATCAAATCATCTCATGAAGTCAAATATACCATCATCATACTAAAATGCACAATCAACATGAGGAACATATAAATCATGAAAAACTCATTTTATACTAAACATGAATTTTCTCAAGAACATGCATATCATAAGGAAATCATAAAGAACACATAGTCCACATGACTCCCAAAACACCAAACTTAAGAGAAACTACTTACCTCAAGCTTGGATTAGAGTAGAAGGAAAAAAATGAGGATAGCGGGACTTCATATCGGCTTCGGCCTTTCATGTAGCACCCTCAACTAAATGATTCCTCCATAAAACCTTTATGGAAGCTATTTCCTTGTTTCACAACCTTTTGACTTGTCGGTCTAAGATCTCTACTGAAATCTCTTCTTAAGAAAGACTCTCATCAACTCCCAACCCTTCTAAAGGAATGATGGATACCGGATCACCAATAAACTTCTTAAGCATAGAAACATGAAATACCAGATGAACCGGAGCCAACTCATTTGGCAAGTCTAACTCATAGTCAACTTTCCCAATACGCTTCAAAATTTGATATGGGCCTACATACTGGGGGTTAAGTTTCCCTTTCTTGCCAAACCTCATCATACCTTTCAAAGGTGAGATTTACAAGTAGACCCAATCATTAACTTCAAATTCTAGATCCCTTTTTCTAATATCGGCATAAGACTTTTGCCAACTTTGGGCCATCCTCAACCTCTCTCTGATGAGTCAGACTTTTTCAAAGGCCTCATAAACTAGTTTGGGACCAATTAGAGAAATTTCACCTAATTCAAACCAACCCACCAGAGATCTACACCTCCTACCATACAATGCTTCAAAAGGAGCCATGGCAATACTTGATTGGTAACTATTATTGTAGGCAAACTCTATTAATAGTAGATGGTAATCCCAATTACCCTTGAAGTCTATAACATATGCCCTTAACATATCTTCTAAGGTTTGGATGGTACGTTCCGCTTGACCATCGGCTTGGGGATGAAAAGTCGTGCTAAGCTTAACCTTAGTACCAAGCCCTTTTTGGAATGTCTTCCAAAAGTGTGAAGTAAATTGGGTACCCTGATCCAAAATAATATATAAAGGAACCCAATGCAACTTCACTATCTCCTTGATGTACAATTTGGCATAGTCTTCCGCCGAAAATGAGACCTTGATAGGAATAAAGTGGGCTGATTTTGTCATTCTATCCACAATGACCCAAATCGAATCATGTTGCCTTTGAGTACGAGACAAACCCACAATAAAATCCAAATTCACCTCTTCCCACTTCCAAGTGGGAATTGGTATATCTTGAAAAAACCCTCCTAGCCTTAGGTGCTCGGCCTTAACTTGTTGGCAATTCGGTCACTTGGCTACAAAACCCGCTATATCCTTCTTCATACCATTCCACCAATAGACTTCCCATAGATCACGATACATCTTAGTAGCTCCCGAATGAATAGAATACCATGAACCATGAGCTTCTTCTATAATTTTCTCTGTCAAGCCATCAACATCTGAAACACATAACCGACCTTGGTCCCTAAACACCCCATCTCCCCTTTGGTAGAAAGCCTCAATGGTCTTTTTGAGTATCGATTCTTTCAACTCAACTAAGATAGGATCAAGGTCTTGCTTCGCCTTAACATCCATCACGAAGGACGATTCAGTACCATTGTGGACCGTGACACCACCCTTGGTGAAATCCATTAATTGGACACGTAACCGGGCCAACCTATGCACGTCACGAACTAACTCCTTCTTTTCACCCTCTACATGGGCCACACTACCCATGTACAATCGTCTAAGGGCATCCGAAACTACATTGGTTTTGTTCGGGTGCTAAAGAGCACTTATGTCATAATCCTATACAAGCTCTAACCACCTTCTTTGTCAGAGATTCAAGTCTGTTTTACTAAACATATATTGAAGACTCTTGTGATCGGAGAACATATCAACATACACCCCATATAGATAATGCCTACATATTTTCAAAGCGAATACTACCGTCGCTAATTCGAGATCATGGGTTGGATAATTCTTTTCATGGACCTTGAGTTGCCTTGAAGCATAGGGAATCATTTTCCCGTGTTGTATGAGGACACATCCCAAACCCACTCTAGAGGCATCACAATATACTACAAACCCATCAGTACCCTCTGGTAAGGTCAACACCGGAGTGGAAGTTAGTATATAATTCAACTCTTGGAACCTTTTCTCACAAGCCTCCGACCATACAAACTTAGCTTTCTTTTGAGTCTAAGTTGTCAATGGAGAAGCAATGGAGGAAAAACCCTCAACAAACCTCCTATAGTAGCCAACCAAACCCAAGAAGCTTCTAATATCAGTACGAGTTAGAGGTCTAGGCCAACTCTTGGCTGCACCCGTCTTCTTAGGATCTACCTCAATACCCTTCCTCGACACAATATGACCAAGGAAGGCTACAGACCTTAGCCAAAACTCTCATTTACTAAACTTCGCATATAATTGGTGGTCTTTAAGGACTTGCAATACAATCCTCAAATGGGTCATATGTTCATTTTCACTCCTTGAATAGATTAGAATATCATCGATAACTATGCTCACAAACATATCAAGGTAGTGTCTAAACACTCTATTCATTAGGTACATAAATGCCGCTAGGGCATTTGTCAACCCAAATGACATAATCACAAATTCATAGTGACCGTACTGGGTCCTAAAGGTCATCTTGGGAATGTCAATCCCTCTCACCCTTAGTTGATGGTAACCTGAACGAAGATCTATTTTGGAGAAATAGTTAACCCCTCAAAATTGATCAAACAAGTCATAAATTCTTGGAATGGGATACTTATTCTTAATGGTCACTTTGTTCAATTGACGATAGTCGATGCACATTCTAATAGACCTATCTTTCTTTCTAACAAACAATATCGGAGCACCCTACGGAGAGATGCTTGGTTGAATAAATCCCTTGTCTAGCAAATCCTTTAGTTGCTCTTTCAACTCCTTTAACTCCATCAGAGCCATTCTATAAGGAGGAACAGAGATAGGTTGCGTATCCAGAATAAGGTCAATACCAAAATCTATTTCCCGCTCGGGAGGAGTACCAGGCAATTCATTAGGAAAAACTTTTGAAAACTCATTCACTACTAGAATCGACTCTAGAGAAGGGGTTTCGGACTTAACGTCCATAACCCTAACAAGATGGTAAATACACCCTTTGGAGATCATTTTCCTAGATTTGAGGAAAGAGAAAAATTGACCTCTTGGGATAGAATTTCCCCCTTACCACTCTAAAATAGGCTCATTCGGAAATTGAAATTTAACCACACGGGTTCTACAATTTATAGAGCCATAACATGCACGCAACCAATCCATACCAAGAATCACATCAAAATATAACATGTCAAGTTCTATCAAGTCAACAAGAGTAAATGGGACATCTTCTATACACCCTCTTAGCCACAACGGAGTCACCAACCGGGGTAGAAATTGAAAAAGGTTCTAATAATTCTTCTGGAGGAACATCAAACCTCATCGCCACATAAGGCGTCACAAAAGATAAAGTGGCATCGGGATCCAATAAAGCATATACATCAATAAGAAAAACTTTCAACATACCGGTAACCACATCCGGGGAGCTCTCTTGGTCACCTCGGGCTTGAAGGGCATAAAAGCGCTTTTTTTTTGGAGCATCAAAATTCAAACCGCTAGGAGAAACTTGATTGCCCTCTCTTCCTTGAACCTTAAGCATGGGACAATCCCTCATAAAATGACCACTCTTCCCACAACTGTAGCAACCATCTATGCCAACTAGGCAATTGCCCTCATCTTTCTTATAGCACTTAGCACAAGTAGGCCTCACCATAGAAGATCCACCATTATTGCCTCCTTGAGGCTTAGGGTTAGATACCCTATCTTTGTTGACCCTTGAGCACTAGAGGAACCTAGGTTGGAGAACCTTCTCTTGAACCTTGGTCGACCTTGACCCTTAGATTTTCCCTTGGAGGAATTCCTATCATCGGTTCTTGCTCTTTTTACTTCCCAATTCACTTGCTTGAGCTTTTGTTCCTCAATTTGCTCGGCATGGACCATGAAACGTGAAATATTCATACTTGGGATGAGCATTGCCGAACGACATTCATTGACTACCAAGTCGAATCACCCCATCACAAATTTGTTCGTCTTGGCCCTAAAATCCACCACTAAGGTTGGAGCATACTTAGACAATTGAGGGAATTTAAGGGCATACTCTTTCACACTCAAACCCCCTTGTCAAAGATTTATGAACTTTTGCATTTTTCGATCCTTCAACTCTAGGGGAAAGAATCTATCAAGAAAGACTGACTTAAACAATTCCAAATCTACCGAGCCCGCTCCTATGGGTCTCTCACCCTTCCATTACTCATACCATACTTGGGCCACATCCTTCAATTGGTAGGCGGCTAATTCCACCTTCTCTTGTGGAGACACTCCCATAGCATCAAGTACTTTATAGACCTCATCAATAAACCCTTGTGGATCCTCTTCCACTTTGGAGCCATGGAACACGGGAGGATTCATCCTTGTAAAGTCCCTTATCCTTGAAGCGGTCGTATTCACATTAGGGTTCACATGAGTCCTAGTATCCCTATTGACTTGGGCCGTCACGGCTTGGGTTAATATTTGAGAGCCAACTTTATTTCCACATTTGTCATAGTCGCCAGATCAATAGGAGCTTGAGGAACTTGAGGATCTTGAGGATCTTGGGGAAGAACTCTCTCATTCACATTCTCCTCTTCCATCCTTCTTGCATTCACCCTTCTTGTATTCAGATCCTAAAGACACAAGAAAAGGGTTAGGAAAAGGACTTCATAGAGTTAAAACTCTAAGGCACGACTAAAGAATAATGAAGGAAGTGAAATTTCCTAAACATCTTATAGCCTCTCATTCATAAATGTGGCGCGCTTCACTCTCATAAATAAGACTCTACTAGACGTGGCTTATAAGACATCAGCCTAGAATCATTCTAAACCTTATGCTCTAATTACCAATTTTTTCACGACCCTTGGGTACCCCTTAGATGTAACATGGAGTACTTGACCCCGAAGGGGTCTTATACAAGACCTTAGCATTTCATAAACATAAGTAATAGAAATGATGCGGAATTAAAACTTTTTACAATCGAAGTCTTTCATAAAAACCAATGGAAGTCTAGACATTGTCTCATTAAACCATCTAATACAATCGAATATCAATAAGGGTCACAACCCTTTACAACATAGTCACAAAAGAGAATGTAAGAAAGAAACTAGAAATGAACAACTTTCGTCCTCGAACCATGAGGACTCACCAAAAGTGTGGAGAATAGTCAATCCAAGCTTTTCATAAGCAAGCGGAAGTCTTTACTAAGTCTTTGTCTCAATCCATCTATGAATAATATGAATAAAAGTCTTAGGACGGAGCACATATAGAGTCCAAAACATAAGAAATGACATAAAAGGAATATAGTGGGTTTGTCCTCCAAGCTATAAGGACTCACCAATTCTTCAAGTCTTCTAGCGCCTTAAAAACCTAGCCTCCAAAGCAACTCAATCTCCAACACCGTTCATTTGATTAGAATGTAGGAAATATGCGTTAGTACAAAATATACCAAATATGAAAGCTAACATAACCTCATAAAGCATCTCAAATGGTTAGTCAACATAAGACATAAGCATAAGAGACAATAACATATTCATAGCACATACTCCACCATAAGCATCATATTATCAAAAGTCAACATAAGACATTCATAATTTCATACTTCAACCATTAGTCTTTCATATTCAATATGGCTACTTCACAAGCCACCTCCAAGCATACTTGTGCAAGGCAAAGATAGCATCCCATAATGCTATCCAAGCTAAGTACCTCTCTTTGGTCATTCTTGGTCGTAGTCCACCTTCATAGTCAAGACCTAGGTTTTCTTGTCACAAGAGCACTATACTCCTAAGTAACCTCAAGGCACACTTGTGCAATGCATGTAGGGCATCCCATAATACCACGCACACTAAGCATGCCCTTGAAGTCACCATGTTCATATTTGCCATTTCTAGGTGTCACTACTGACCTACTTCACATTGACAAGGAACTATCAACTTAAGTCAGTCATATCATGGAAGGCAACTAAATAAACAACCCAAGCTAAGCATACATTCACATAAGAGGACACTTTATAAGTAGCTTCAAGTCATACTTTGTCATGTATGAATGGCAACCCATACTACCATTCATACTAAGTACTTCTTTGGGCTAACTTACTCCATGCTAACTACTTATCAGTTTAGTGTATCAGAGAATAGCACCCTACTAGGCTAGACTTAACTACCATGGAAAACACCCTATCATGCAATCCAAGCTATCCAAGGAAGGATACAAGTATTCCAACCTAGCTACCATGCAAACATTCAATATTATGCAAGAAACCCTTAGGGGAGTATAAATCCTCAACCTTAAGCTATTTTTAGGAGAGCATGGTGTCTCCATCCTAAGATTCCATGAAATGGTCTTGGCCTAACCAAGTCAAGCTATCATGAAGGCATTCTAACAATGCTAGTTCAAGTTACCCTTAGGAGAGTATAGATCCTCAATCCTAGGCTACCATGAAATCTGCCATCCCAAGCTACCATGAGATCTACCATCCCAAGCTACGTAGGTCAACTACACATGAAGGAATCATAAGAGTCAACTTCAAGCTATTCTATTCTAACAAGCATGATTCATTTTTAGGTGATTGGCCTTTCAATATAGAATCATTCTATGTGAAAAGAACCTTTCACATTCTACATATAAGCATTCATATACTTCTAGGTAGGACATGTGGGTGAAAGTCTTCCACCATAACTCTATATATGTTGTATATTAATTCAATGCAAGCTAGTTCATCATATTAGACTTACTCTTTAAGCCCTACTGATCAAAATTATCACTTCAAGCCCTACATTCAAGATTTACTCCACAATCATTATACTAGTCTAGATCACAAGACACATTAGCCCTAAGCCTTAGTCAAAGGAAATTCTAAGCATAATTCAACAAAATATCCCAATTCTAATAATTTCAATTTGTGTTCAAACATATATGCATAAGTTTAGTTCAAGTCATGGTTTCATATTTCTATACTTGAATAAGTTCTATGCATGGTGGCAATTCTAGAAGATCTATCAAGAACCATCAATTCCTCATCAAAAGACATAAACCCACATACTTTGAAAATTAGGGTTAATCAAGGAATTCACATAAATTCTTCATAATATCATGAATCAACACTAAAATAACCATATATGAGTAGTATCCAACCATTTAGAATCGTATCCACATAAAACCCATACATTGGAAGTAACCCTAGCTTGATTGGGGTTCTTCTTCACAAATTAGGGGAAATTCTAGGGGACTCTATGGGTAGAAGAACCCATAGATGAAAAGCTAAACATACCTTAATCAAAGCCTTGCACAAGCCTTAAGCAATGAAGCCTTTGCTCTTCACCTTAGCTTCAACCCTAGGTTCTTCTTCCATGGAGGTTCTTCTTAGAGAGAAATATTCAATGGAGAGGATGAAGTTGGGTTTTATTTGGATTCCTAGGAGAATGACTTAATTGAGGTAAACTTAGGTCTAATAAGCTTATATAGTTTCTAGGAAAGCAATAAAACAATGTAGGTCAACTTTGGTAAAGATCTAAGGACCCTTAACGTTTTAACTTAAAAATTTCTAACCCTCATGACTTAGCTCGCCCTTTGCACCCTCATGGCTCGCCAAGGGCACTAGGCAACTCGCCAAGTGGACCCTTGGCTCACCCAGTTTTCCGGTAGCTCCATAAATTGGGCAGGCCACTTAGGCGATGGGGGAAGTCAGCTTGGCAACTCGCCAACCCATTCGATGAGCCACAACTTTGCTCGCCCATTCTCCCACAACCTAGGCTAAGGGGACAACCCACTAGGCGACCCCAAGTGCACTTTGGCGCATCGCCAAGTCACTTGGGCGATCATGCTGCCCAATCACCAAATAGGCACCTAGGAGAACAAGTTCTCTTTCAGTTTACCTTGATAGCTTAGGCCCTTGCCCACTCCCTAGACTTGACAACCCCTCATACCAAGGCTTAGAACCTAACTTAAGGCCCTAGTTTAGTCTACTAGTTTCCGGGGGTGTTACAATATCTCCCCATTGGGAACATTCGTTCACGAATGACCTTTCTAAACGCTTCTTAAAGGACACGACTCTAGACTAGCAGTTCATCATGCATGCACTACATCTAAATGTACACAACCAAACAAGGAAACTTCAATCCCAAGCTAAGCATACTCCATGTAACACAAGGGAGTAGGAACTACGTCTACCAACCCAAAATGCATGAAATTCTTTATCTACTCATTTTCAAGGAGGAACTAGCATCTCCTAGCTACAGCATGCTCAACATACATTCACGGAGCCTAAAATGCACATTGACTCAAAGATGCTACAACATGAGGTAAAACAATGCATGTAAGTCATTACTAGTAAGACCTAAGCTTTTTCATGAACAAGCATATGAGGAAATCATAGTAAAACATAATCACATAATTGACTTAATAGGTAGGCACACTATCTCCCCCCTGGGAGAAAGCCTACACATTCTTTTCTAAACATCATTCATGACAAGGACAACATCCAATCCAACATAACAAGTCACAAAAGAAAAGAAATCCAGAAGAATTACTAAAGCATAAAACACATACCGGAAAGGACATGAGGAGATTACTCTTGATCTTCTCTAGATTGGAGAGCATAAAACCTATTCTTCTTTTGAGGCTCAACATCCCCACTACTAGAGGCAACTTTCTTACCTTCTCTTCTTATAACCTTAGCCTTAGGGCAATCTTTCATCATGTGGCCACTCTCACCACAACTAAAGCAAACCTCTCTACCGGCCAAACATCTACCCTCATGCCTCTTACCACACCTAGCACAAGAGGGCCATAGGGACTCATTACTTATCCCTTGTGGCCTAGGGGTGGACACCCTATCATCCTTATGCCTAGGAGAACTAGAAAAGCCTTACCTAGAATTTCTTTTTTGATTCCTAGAACGACCATGTCCATCGGACCCATTAATTGAAAAGTTCCCATCCTTGGTTCTAGCTCTTTTCACCTCCCTATTCACTTTCTTAAGCTTTTGCTCCTCAATTTTTTGAGCATTTACCATCTGAAGGGAAATATTCATACTAGGGATAAGCATTGTCGAACGATATTCATTAACTACTAATTCGGACACTCCCATCACAAACTTATTAATCTTGGCCCTTGAACCCCCTACTAAGGTTGGAGCATATTTGGATAGTTGGGTGAACTTAAGGGAATACTCTTTCACACTCATACCCCCTTGCTTAATATTGATGAATTCTTGCATTTTTAGCTCCCTCAACTCTAGGGGAAAGAACCTATCAAGAAATTCCTTGTTGAACTATTCCCACTCTATTGAGCCATCTCCTATAGGTCTACTATATTTACATTGCTCATGCAAAATTTGTGCTACATCCCTCAATCGGTAAGCAGCTAGATCCGCTTTCTCTACCGTAGTCAAGCCCATGATAGCAAGCACCTTATACACCTCCTATACAAAACCTTGAGGGTTTTCCTCCACCTTGGAACCATAGAACTCCGGAGGGTTAATCCTCAAAAACTCTCGTATTCTAGAAGAAACCATCCCACTTAATGGGTTTGCCGGAGCCACCACTTCTCTATTGGCTTGCACCGTCAAGGCTTGAGCCAATACATAGAAGCCCTAAATTCCGCAAGAGTGGCATTCCCTATTGGAGGGTCATTTGGAACTTGAGGAGGATCTTGTGGAGGGACTTGGTTTGGAACTTAAAGAGGAACCTCTTTCTCCCCATCACCTTCCTCAACTCTCCTAGCATTAGCCATAGTATTTGCCATAACCTGAAAAATCATAGGCAAACATTAGAAGAAGGACCTACTAGAGCTAAACTTCTATGGCACGACTAAGAGAATGAAGAAGTGAGGATTTTTCGTAGCATCTAATAAACTCTTATTCATAAATGTGTCGCAACTCACACCGATGAATAAGATTCTACTAGAACTATTCTAAACCTTTTCCTCTAATTACTAAGTTTGTCACGACCCAAGGGTACCCCCTAGACGTAACATGGCGTACTTGACCCCGAAGAGGTCTCATACAAACCCTTAGATTCATCATAACATAAGATAATAGAAAAGTAGGGAAAATTGAAAAAAAAAAACTTTCTTTCAAACAATCTAAAAAAATTTCATAAGAAAGCAGAAGTCTTTACGAAGTCTTTGTCTCAAACCATCTATTAATAACATGAATAAAAGTCTTGGGACGCAGCCCATACAAAGTAAAAAAACATAAGAAATGACATAAAAGGAACATAGTGGGTTTGTCCTTGTAGTTATGAGGACTAACCAATTCTTCAAGTCTTCTAGCGCCTTAGAAACCTAGTCTCCAAAAGCAACTCAATCTCCAACACCCTACATTTGATTAGAATGTAGGCAATATGTGTTAGTACAAAATGTACCAAATATGAAAGCTAGCATAACCTCATAAAGCATCTCAAATGGTTAGTCAACATAAGACATAAGCATAAGAGACAATAACATATTCATAGCATAAACTCCAACATAAGCATCATATCATCAAAAGTCAACATAAGACATTCATAATTTCATACTTAAACCATTAGTCTTTCATATTCAAGAGGGCTACTTCACAAGCCACCTCCAAGCGTGCTTATGCAAGGCAAAGATAGCATCCCATAATACTATCCAAGCTAAGTACCTCTCTTTGGTCATTCTTGGTCATAGTCCACCTTCATAGTCAAGACCTAGGTTTTCTTGTCATAAGAGCACTATACTCCTAAGTAACCTCAAGGCACACTTGTGCAATGCATGTAGGGAATCCCATAATACCAAACATACTAAGCATGTCCTTGAAGTCACCATGTTCATATTTGCCATTTCTAGGTGTCACTATTGACCTACTTCATATTGACAAGGAACTATCAACTTAAGTCAATCATATCATTGAAGGCAACTAAAGCAACAACCCAAGCTAAGCATACATTCACATAAGAGGACACTTCATAAGTAGCTTCAAGTCATACTTGTGCCATGTATGAATGACATCTCATATTACCATTCATACTAAGTACTTTTTTGGGCTAACTTAATCCATGCTAACTATTTATAATTTTAGTCTATCAGAGAATAGCACCCTACTAGGCTAGACCTAACTACCATGGAAAACACCCTATCATGCAATCCAAGTGATACAAGGAAGGACATAAGTATTCCAACCTAGCTACCATGCAAACATTCAATATGATGCAAGCTACCCTTCGGGGAGTATAAATCCTCAACCCTAAGCTATCCTTAGGAGAGTATGGTGTCTCAATCCCAAGCTACCATGAAATGGTCTTGGCCTAACCAAGTCAAGCTACCATGAAGGCATTCTAACAATGCTAGTTCAAGCTACCCTTAGGAGAGTTTAGATCCTCAATCCTAGGCTACCATGAAATCTACCATCCCAAGCTACCATGAGATCTACCATCACAAGCAACATAAGTAAACTACACATGAAGGAATCCTAAGAGTCGACTTCAAGCTATTCTATTCTAACAAGCATGATTCATTTTTAGGTGATTGGCCTTTCAATCTAGAATCATTCTATGTGAAAAGATCCTTTCACATTCTACATATAAGCATTCATATACTTCTAGGTAGGTCATGTGGGTAAAAATCTTCCACCATAACTCTATCTATGTTGTATTATTAATTCTATGCAAGCTAGTTCATCATATTAGACTTACTCTTTATGCCCTAGTGATCAACATTATGACTTCAATCCCTACATTCAAGCTTTACTCCACAATCATTATACTAGTCTAGATCACAAGACACATTAGCCCTAAGCCTTAGTTATAGGCAATTCTAAGCATAATTCAACAAAATGTCCCTATTCTAATCATTTCAATTCATCTTCTAACACATATGCATAAGTCTAGTTCAATTCACGGTTTCATATTTCTATTCTTGAATAAGTTCTATGCATGGTGGAAATTCTAGAAGATCTATCAAGAACCATCAATTTCTCATCAAAAGACATAAACCCACATACTTTGAAAATTAGGATTAATCAAGGAATTCACATAAATTCTTCATTATATCATGAATTAACACTAAAATAACCATATATGAGTAGTATCCAACCATTTGGAATCGTACTCACCTAAAACCCATACATTAGAAGTAACCCTAACTTGATTGGTGTTCTTCTTCACAAATTAGGGGAAATTCTAGGGGACTCTATGGGTGGAAGAACCCATAGATGAAAATCTAAACATACCTTAATCAATGCCCTAGCACAAGCCTTAAGCAATGGAGCCTTTGTTCTTCACCTTAGCTTCAACCCTGGCTTCTTCTTCAATGAAGGTTCTTCTTAGAGAGAGAAATATTCTATGGAGAGGATGAAGTTGGGTTTTCTTTGGATTCTAGGGAGAATGACTTAATTGAGGTAAACTTAGGTCTATAAGCTTATATAGTTGCTAGGACAGGAATAGAACAACGTAGGGTCAACTTTGGTAAAGAACTAAGGACCCTTAACATTTTAACTTAAAAATTGCTAATCCTCACGACTTAGCTCGCCCTTTGCACCCTCATGGATCGCTAAAAGCACTAGGAGACTCGCCAAGTGGACCCTTGGCTCGCCCAATTTTCTGGTAGCTCCATAAATTGGGCAGGCCACTTAGGCGTGGGGAAGGCAGCTTGGCGACTCGCCAACCCATTCGGCGAGCCACGACTTTGCTCGTCCATTCTCCCACAACTTAGGCCAACGGGACAGCCTACTAGGCGACCCCAAGTGCACTTTGGCGCATCCCCAAGTCACTTAGGTGATCATGATGGCCAATCGCCAACTAGGCACCTAGGAGAACAAGTTCTCTTTCACTCTATCTTGATAGCTTAGGCCCTTGCCCACTCCCTAGACTTGACAACCCCTCATACCAAGGCTTAGAACCCTAACTCAATGCCTTAGTTTAGTCTACTAGTTTCCGGGGTGTTACCCATGCATATTAGTGTAAATACATAAGTCAAACCATTCTATAAGCAACCCTAAGCTATACTTGTGCAATGCATAGACAATATCCCATAATCCTATCTAATACTAAGTACCACTTTTAGGCCACCATAATCATGCATATCATACCTTGATCTCATCCATAGTCAATACTCATAGACAAGGAAACACTCATGTTCATTTACTTGTAACAAGGAAGGCCACTCATAGCAATAATCCATATCATACATGCATAAATTCATATACTTTCATAGCATAAGGGAACCACACCATAACTCCTCTCAAAGCCTACTTGTGCAATGCATAAATGCAGTCTCATACACCCACTCACACTAAGTAGAGCTCCTTGAGAAGTCATAAGTGTAGTTCATGCTCATGTTCTTGTCATAATTTATATTCTTGTCATGTAGGAAAAATAACCTTAACCGACATAGACCATGTGAGCTACATGGAATCTAGTGTCTTGCCCCCACACCAAATGAGTTTGTTAGCTTAGGTGGATCCACTAGCTAAAGACCTATGTGGGCACATAGTTACGAGGATAGGGAGATTGCTTCTAGAAATCTAGACTTCTGACATAATAGGTTTCCATCTCATGAGATAATTGTTTTGGGAACTCGGACTAACTGACGTATAAGGAACCCATTGGGAAAGCTGGACTAACTGATGTAAAAGCTTCCATCTCATTTTCATATCCACTCGATGCTAAGCATAATTCCCTTTAAGTTCATGTTAAGTCTTTACTTAGTTTCATGTTTATGGAAGAATTCCCTAACACTTAACCCATCATGGTATCATCATATAGCTCATAGGTTCAAGAGGTGAGAATAGCCTTTCAACCTTTAGAATCATTAACATGTGAGTAAACCTTTCACATCATGTTCATAGTGTGTTCCTGAGAATAGCCTTTCAATCAACTCAACAAAATCATCATAGTCATAGACATTTCATGCATAGTCGTGTACTCATGTGTAAGGGTATAGGGAGAATGATCTTTCGACAATACCACAATTACACCAAAGTATACAAATCTTCACTCTCTAAGTGAATCATAAGCTTATACACAATTCTCATAAACATGTACAATTCTCATAATTTCCCTTTCAAGAACCATGAATCACATTCAACCCAAACATCTAGAATTTCTACATTAGATATGTAGCATATAATGATTTAATAAACTTAATCAATATAGACATAATCTATTAACATGATTCTATAATGAATCAACCCACATTATGAAATCGCAATTTAGTAATATGGGGAATTTATGGGTTCTTAGGGGATTTCATAATAAGTCAATAATAAATCATCAATTGAATCATAATCCTTCATAACTAAACCATTGAAAATGTTTTAGGAAGGAACCCATGACTTAGAGTGAAACCCTAGCTTTTTGGAGAAATTGAAATCTTTGAAATCTAGTTTTGAAGGGACTCTATGGGTGAAAGCTACCTATAGATGAAAAGTCACCATACCTTAGGATGATTCTCCAAAGAAATTGAGGAACAAGCCTTATTTCCTTCAAACCCCAGCTCCAATTCTTTTTTTCTTCTTCTTAGGGTTTTAGAGAGAGAAATATTGTGAGGAAGATGAACTTTTGATTTGATTTGGCTGTTTGTGAAAATGACTTAGTTTAGGGAATTTTGACTTAAAAACAACTTATACAGTGACCCCAAAGTTGCCCAAAACGACCTCACTTTAATTGGACTTTATAAAGGAAAAGACTTAATTAGCCCTCATTTAAGTGCCATACCCTGGTACCACAAGGGGCCCTCATGAGCTGTGGTAAGGACCACGAGTCGTGGTCCCACTCGTGAAGTTGGGGCAGTAGCTAGTTACATGGTTCCTTAGGCTTACAAGCCCAAGGCATTCCCACGAGGGGCTGCACGATCCGTGGTCAAGACCATTGACCGTGGTCCCTCTCGTGGTCCTTGAGGCAGTAACTATTCTACTTGGGGTCTTTAGCTCAAATACCCAAGGCATCTTCATGAGGGGCTCCACGAGCCGTGGTCAAGACCACTGGCCGTGGTCAAGACCACTGGATGTGGTCTCTCTCATGGACCTTGAGGCAATAGCTAGGCCACTTGGTGGCTACTCCTCAATGGCCAAGGCAACTCCACGAGGCCCTCCACGAGCCGTGGTTGTGGTCGTAAAGTTGGGGCACTGTGCTCCAAGGTTGGGGCAGCCTTGGCCTATGGCTTTTGGCTTTGCCCCTTTGCCTTGGCACATGCCCTTTCGCCTTGACTTCTGTAGCCCTATTTTCAACCCTAGATGGTTTACTAAGTTACGGGGAATTATTTTATGATTTTTAACCCTTACGTTTAGCTCTAGTTTAGCCTATTAGTTTCTGAAGTGTTACACCTACATAGTGGGAGTGGCTGAACCTAAGTCTTTGTCTAATACTATTGAATCCCACTTTATGTTAAAATATGAAATGCGCAAGAAAATGTAGAGGAACCCATGGCTGCCCGAAAGAGTAGCTCACCATTGGATTCAAAGTCAAGCATCCCTTAATTGAGGTCTCTTATCAGCTACATGAAGATTCCATGTACTGAATAAGAAAAGAACATGTATAGTATAAATGCACAACCATAGTGTACTGATACAATCACACGACCAGTTCCAAACAATGAATGTAAGCAAAAGACAACAACATAGTAACACAAGCCAACACATACATAACAACCACAAATATATGGACTACCAGTCACAATATCATAAATCAACCATTACCTGGAACATGTCCCATATGACTAGAATTACAAAAAACCAGTCATCTCATGGAACCATAAATGCACATACCCGATTCTCACAAGAAACTCACACACAAATTGTTAATGTACAAGTATGGTACCCAAGACAACCAATTTTAGTATTCATACCAGGCATGGTACCTAAGAAAACCATTAGTTTTCCTGTACCAACGTGGTACTCGAGCCAACCAACAATCACAAATAATCATGCACAATCACAATCATAATGAACAATAATATTCTTGAAACAACAAGTAACATAAACAGTTTCTTGCATGAGATTATCAACATGAATCATTCCATATCCTTACGTATATTTCCCCCAATATGCATTGCACAAACAATACTGTAAAGTAGTAGACATTCATACATACATAACTGGAAAACATACAACCATCATCTACCTCGAATCAAGCCTTGGAAACTCTAAAGGACCCAAACTCTCTTTTTTGAAGTGTCTTGTCCTTTTCTTGGTCTAAAAGTAATGAAAATACAACTATCAATCAAAAATGGACAAATTATACCTATATTATCAACAAATCCTAACCCATTCCAGTTCATTCTCATTTCACCCCAAACAAGGTCTTTTTCCACAATTAAATCAAGTCAAAACCCTCCCTAAGAGTAACATCCAAGATTCTAATGTTTAAGAATCAAATTACTAGGTGGGGCGGTAATGAACTTACCATTACCGATGAACTTGGTGGAGAATCGAGTATGAATCACCCTAATTTTCCCCTCTTAACCTCAAGAACAATAATGTAGAAAATAGGATGTTTTGGGACTTTTTCTGCATAAAATCATGACATACCCTGCTATATCAGTTGTGAGCCTACTATAGTGCATGCACACTCCCGCTATAGTTGTATGACGCCTGCTATAGAGGATTGCACAAACTTTAAATGCTTGGAAATCCTTGAAAATCCTATTTTGCACAATATACCTTCTTTCCTTAAACATCCGAAACTATCTCCTTCACACAAAGTTTGATTCCGGGAGTTTTACACATGCGAATTTTATTTTGTAAAGATCTACCGGTTTCATTATGTCTTGGCTACTAGAAAATATAAATCAATACTAGACACTTAACCCCACTCATACCAAGATATCCCAAGACCTCACATCGCCAGATTATATTTATGACTGTCCTAGCCTAAAATTATTAAGCCTCTATCGGAAAGTTTTCTTGTCCACTTCCTTTCACCATTGGCCTACTCATAATGACTAGGATGAATCATTACAATAGATACCAATTTACCCATCGCTCATGACCAATTCATCAAACAAGAAAAACTAGGCAAAAATTATAAGAGGGTAGTAGTTGAATCCTCAAAAAGTGAGGGTACTTACCTCGCATGTCCCTCTCAGGCTCCAAATAGCCTTCTTAGTCAGACGATGATTCCACAAAACCTTTTATATTTGATATTTTTTGCCCTCAACTTATGGACATCCCGATAAAGAATTGAAACTAGTTCTTCTTCTTGCTGGAAGTCCTTGTCTAATACAATTGAATCCCACTTGATGTTAAAATCTCCATCCTCATGGTCCTTCTTAGCATAGACAATGAAATATTGGATGAACTCCGGACAAATTAGGTGGCATTGCTAACCTATAAGCCATTGGCCCCACACTATCAAGAATCTGTAAGAGACCAATGTAGTGAGGGCTAAGTTTGCCCTTCTTATAAAACCTCGTAACACTTTTCATGGGTGACGCCTTCAACAACACTTGTTCCCCAACCTAAAAGTTCATATCTCTTACCTTGCAATTCACATACTGTTCTTCATACTTTAGGCTACAATAACTTAGATTAAATACCCCTCACCCTTTCTTGGGCTTTCCTAACCAAATCAACACACAAAAGGTTTCACATAACAATCCCCAAACCACCCTATGGGAGATCTACATCCCCTCCTATATAGTGCCCAAGATGGCACCATATCAATGACTGAGTAATAATTGTTGTTGTAAGGGAATTGCATAAGGGAAAGAACTTATCCCAATGGCCCCTAAAGTCAATCACATGTATCACTTTCAATACCTGAATTAACCTATCCAAGTGACTATCAATTTATGAGTGGAATGTTGTGATGAAAGTGAGTTGAGTGCACAATGCCTCGTGCAACTTACCCCAAAACATAGAACTAAACTAAATGTCACATTTTGAATTGATAGAAGGGTACCTCGTGCAACGTAACTAATTCATAAATCAAGAACAACTGTTGAGATTATCAATATGATGTCATTTCATCTCCTTCCCTATATTTCCCCCAACATCCATTGCATAAGTAATACCATAAAGCAGTAGATAAATAAATGGGAAATATACCACAATTACCTACCTCGAATCAAGCCTTGAAAACTCTAGAGAACCCGAGTTGTCCCTTTTTATAGTGCCTTGACTTGGTCTAAAAATAATAAAAAGACAACTATAAATTGAAAATGGCCTATTTATACCTAGATTATAACCAAATCCCAACCCCATACCAATTCATGATCCTTCACCCCAATCTTGAGCTTTTCCACCATTAAATCATGTCAAAACCCTCCCTTAATAGTAATATTATATATTCAAATCCTTAACAATCAAATTACAAGATAGGGGAGTAATTAACATACCTTTACCAGTAAACATGGTGGAAAATCGAGTAGGAACTTCCATAATTCACCCCACTTAACCTCAAGAAGAAATATGTGGAAAATAGGAGGTTTTGGGGACTTTTTTTTTGCAGAAAATCCGACTTTACCCAACTATAGTGGCTCAACCCGCTATATAGACCCCATTATAGTTGTTGTCAGCCTGCTATAGCGCATATAAACTCATTCTATAACAATCTATCGTATGCTATTGTGGATTGCATGAACTTCGTAGATTCGAAAATCTTTGAATTTTTTATTTTTCATAACATACCTTCTTTTCTTGATATCCAAAACTATTTCCTTCACGCCAAGTTTTATTTTGGGAGTTTTACACACCCAAATTTGATTTCATAAAGCCTTACGGGTTCCTTTATGTCTTGGATTCTAGAAAAATATAAATCAAGCCTAGAAATTTTACCCCACCCATTCTAGGAGAGCCCTATACCTCCACTCGCCTTGATTCCATTTAAGACTGGCCTAGCCTAAAAAATTAAGTAACTACTCGAAAAGTTTTTTAGCCCAATTTCTTTCATCATTGGCATACTCATTATGATTGAAACGAGTCTATACACTCTTCAATTCTAAACTAGAGTTCTCCAAGCTCAACTCCAACAAGTGCTTGGCTAGTGTCAAGAAATAGTCAGCATGATAGGCACCTCTAGATCCACATCACATTCAAGCAATATGAAATTAGTTGGAAGAATAAACTTATCTTCTTTGACCAAGATGTCAAATATTATTTCCATCAATTTTTTCACAAATTAATCCACAATAAATAATCTCATTGGAGTAATCTTAGGATTCCCAATGCCTAACTTCTTGAAGATTACTAGGGGCATTAAATTTATGTTCACCCCTAGATCACGCGAAGCTTTATCAAGCTTAGAAACTCCAATAGTACACAAGATTGTGAACATTCTTGGATCCACTCTTTTAGTAGCCAAGTTTAGACATCACTACACTATAATGGTGGGATATCTCAATTGTACGCATATCAACCACCTTCTTTCTTTTCAACAGTAGCTTCAGAAAGTTAGAATATCTCGTCATAAGAAAAAATGCATCAAACCAGTGGTATATTGACGGACAACTGGCTAAATAGATCAACAAATTTCTTGAATTGGTTGTCCTCTTTCTTTTTAGGAACCTTTGAGGTATGGAAAAGGACACTTAAGCACATTCGCCCTTAGAAGACTTATCCCCTTTTGTTTCCTTAATATCAATCACCACATCATGATTTTCATCCTTTGTTTCCTCATCAACAATCACATTCTCCTAATTCACTAATTCTTTATCAACAACAATTCATATGATGCACTAGGCTTTGCCCCATTATCAACTTTCTTACTTGCCACATTTTTTGGCACAACTTTGGCATCATTAAGAATCTTGCCACTCTTACTAACTGTGTTCATACAATGGCTATATATTTTGGGTTTGGTAGAGTGTCACTAGGAAGTGTACCATTGGCTATTAAATCCATTTGGGTCTCCAAGAATTTGATCAAAGTAGAGTGGGAGCTAACAATTTGAGATAAATTAGATACATAAATCTTTAATTCCTTCACTCCATTGTCCATGGACTCTCCCCTCTTGAGAACTTATTTCGATATCTTCTCGATCTTTGAACTAGCTGGGCACTCAAACTTTCTTGGTTTTGGGGAGTATGAGGTTTTTGTGGAGGAACATATGTGTTCAAACTCCAATGGTTGTACCTATCATATATTCTAACTCGATCTTTCTCATGCCATTGCCTTTCTCGATTTGTCCATTGACCATCTCAATCTCTCCAAACTTGATTCTCATCTCGAGGATGCTAAGGACCTTTATTGGTCACTTGTACCTAATTTGTTGGTATTTTACCAATTCATTGGACTCAAATTCTTGAATTATTGTTCTTCTTTTCGGTTAATTGAGGAGATTATAGGTGCTAGCTCTCTGGTATGAAGACATTCCATGGAAAAATCAAGTTTGATAGATTTGGAGATTAACATAATTGAAGCACACTGGCAAAGGTACCGATATTCCAAAGGAGCTAATTTGCATCTCCCTAGTTAAACACTGGTTTGATTGAAGTAAAATTATTTAAGCACCAGAGATTCATTGGCATGATACAATTCTTGGTCGATGTTCTTTTGATCCCAGCGTAGGTGTTTCTAAAAGAATTGAAAGAGCAAGTGGCGATGCAATCGGCATTGCAAAACTATTGTTTGGAATTTTACCGATCCAGCGCAAGTGAAAGAGCAGAAGCTGATGGACAAAAAAGTACACAAGAAATAAAGTGCATCCTTTGGAAGGTTCCATGGATAGAATAGGGATTTGTTAATTATGTACCCTTATCTACTTCCTATTTAGGGAGAGTAGACACAGAGAAATTTAGATAATATTATTACTTTGAGTAATTTAAAAAGAACCTTTCTTATGGAGGAAGAAACCTAAGATTTACATCACTCTAAACATGGATTTTAGATTTTGTGGATCAAATTATCTTAAAATAAAGATTTCCAATCTTGGTATTGTCTTTATTTCTTCTTTTATGAGCATCTAAATCCTTAGCTAAGGGTTTATGTGCATGATGGGGGTGTAAAACACCAAATGGATATTGATTAATCGATTCTAAAATTGATTATATGGCATGGATCTATTGTTATCTTGAAGTTTAATCAAAAAATCAGTGGTCGCAAATATGGGTTGAGCTCTCTAAAACCATTTTGTCTTGAGAAAGGAAAATAAAGTTGGGTAAGTGTAACACCTCGAAAATTCTGCTCTGAGGATCTGAACTATTTTTCTAAAGTATATAAGCTTGGACTGAGTGATGTCATAAGTGTGGGAAGTGCATCAGAAGTGGTTTGGATTCGTAAAGGACCTCTATCATGAAGTCGAGTTCATAACTTACCTACTACCTAAGTTTTTGCATTACTTTAATCAACGTTTAACTTCAAATGTCGATATCTCTCATCATATAAATATTTATATGGCCCATGACCTATCGATTTTAAGGCCTATGAGGCTTATTTCCAATGTCACCAAGTCTGTGTCAAACCAAGATCCAAGTCAAAAGCTATGATCATATTCGTTTCGTTAGACATTTTGTTTTGGACGTGATTTTTGTTAGCGATGAACAATTCTTAACTGATGAAATGTCGGTTGAGGAAAAATTAAGAGGTTTTTTATTTTGAACATGTGTTTCACTAGTGTTTAACAATGTTGGATAGGCATTTTACTTGTTCAAACTCAAGTTGGATGATGGAAAATCATTTAAGTTTGTTTTAGTCCAATTATTCTAACTTTTGTCTATTCTTTCAAGCCCTAGAAGTGATTTTCGATCCTCATCTCATCCTCCTTCATCAAGGTAAGTCCTTTTTATTGGAATTTAAGATTTCCCATTCAAATTCCTCCATCTATTTATGAATTAATAATAGAAATCTTAATCCTTTGGCCATAGAGTTTTCAAGAATCTCAAGACAGTGGTTTCTTGATCATTCTTCTTCAAGTGAGGGTTCTCTGTCGAGAATTGTGGAATGTTTAAGGTATGTAAGGCTATAATAATGAGAGATTAAATTCTTTCTCATGCACTACATCTATAGTTTCAATTAGTAAGATCAAAGTTAGGGTGTTACCCCATGATTAATGATTTTTGAATTTACTATATTCCAATTGTTGAATTCCTAATTTCATTAAATTTCATTACTTCACATTACTAATGATCTTTGATTATTCTTCATTCTTAATTTACCACATGAACCCTACTTTGTCGAAGAGTTATTTGAAAATATTTACATATTATTTACTATACATTGTTTTCATGAGTAAAGTAAAATCCAAGTCTTAAAGTAGTATTTCAAAAAGCCTGAATTGCTTTAAGTGATTTAATTTAAGCAAGAAAAACATCGTCCATTTTTAAAAAAACATATCTAAGATTTGAGAAAGTACAATTAGATTTTCATAAAAGCATATACTTTTAAAGAAAGTTTAGTACAGTTATAAAGTGGCATTTTTAGTATTAACTCAACACAGAGATTATCAATTTTCCCCTAATGTGGGACCTTTTCCTTAAATGGGATATCATACAGTATTAGAGCATTATTACATTATTTTGGGACTACTATTGATAATCGAATTAGGTAAGGGTTCATATAATCAAAACCCCATTACTTTATCACTGGTATAGGATAGGATCGTGTCATTGATTCGAGCGGCTCCTCATAATGCCCCTGATAAGGTCTCAGCTATTGGATCCATTAGTTAGTTCGTGCTATACTCTGGCAAGGTATATAATGGATCAAGAAATGTGGGCAAGACGCTGTATCATCATGATGCTCTAAGTAATGGTTGCCAGTTAGAAAAACTCCCCAACAAAATTAAATTATGTTATTTTTAGCATTTCTTATTATTGCATATTGTTTTAGTTATAAAGTTTGGTTGTTAAAGTACATATGAAATCTTTTCCATTTAAGTTAGCTATCTTACAGTCTACCTCCATATTTACTCTTTCAATTCACTATATTCATCTATTCTATTATTTCATCCAATTATTTTATATGTTATACATTTCATGTACTGACGCTATTTGGTATTGCATCTTTAAATGGTGCAGATTCAGGTGTTTAGGATCAATAGTACATGCTTCACTAGGATCTTTTCACATCAGCATTTTGTGAGACCTCTTTTCTTTTGAAGGGCTCCAATTTATTTATCTTATTCAGTATGTAGAAGAAATTTATTAGAGTGTATTTCAAAAGTCGATCTTATACTGACACCTATCTTTGGTTTAGTAGAGGCTTCATAGATGAGTTAGTCGAGTTACACAAGTCGGTCAAGTTATTATTTTTAGATGTTTTCAAACACTCATTATTATTATTATTGAGACTTCTTTATAAATTGCTAGATAAAGTTGTTGATATGGTTTGTTTTTGTTTAAATCTTTGTGATTCTCAAATTTATAAAGCTTCTGCATAAGTTATTCAATATCTGGCATAGTAGTTAGTCAAGCCAAGGGTTATTTTGGGACCAGCAATGGTTCTAAGTGTTATCCACGCCTAGGGTATAGGCTCGGGGCATGACAATAAGACTCAAGAGTGATGAATTGATGAATTAATGAAATTACTCTAAGGGTTTGAGTAAGGGATGGGATAATCTGAGTAATAGCTCATTTAATGATATGAGCTAGTGATAGGCTACCTACTCAAGCAATGTTTGGTATTTTATTGCTAAGGTTTTTGGAGTTTTATATAATCCAAGGGATATCCACTGGTTGCTGAGGAATAGGCTTTGGCTGCTTCTCCAAAACTAGATCAAGCATTACATCTCTGACTTGATCCTAAGCTGGTGCTACAACTCACGTACGACCTTGGGATCTGTCATAACCCAGGGGTACAACCGGCTTATAGGATCGCGAGAGACCCCATACAAGACACTTAGATTTCATAACATAAGAAATAGAACAATAAAGGTAAAACATTTCAAGTTCAATAGTTTTTTAAAGAAAAGCGGATGTCTAAAACACTCATTTCAATAGCCATCTAATTCTATAGAATGAAATTGGACCTAGCCCAAACATTATGTCCAAAACTGAAATACAAGAAAGAACTAAGAACAATGAAAGTCCATCCTCAAAGCATGAGGACTCACCAAAGCTTGGGAACTCCGAAATCAACCACTAGCCATGAAATTGAGAAACCTGACTGTCACACACTACATTTGGGGAAATGTAGGCAAGAGTATATGTTAGTACAAACAATGTACCAAGTATGATAGCTATGCACAAAACAGTTAAATCATGCTAAAAGGGGACATTTCATGACATGTAATTGACCATGCTAAAACATGATATAAAAGGGTTAGAAAACATAAGTCATAAAACATGGTCAATACACGCTAATCATCATTAAAACCTTTGAACACATATGATATATTTCTTGAAGTAACCTTAGTTCATTATTAATGTGGGAAGTAGCCTTAACCGACATAAAGACCATGTGAGCTATAACATGATCCCCCGGTGTCTCCCACACCGAAAAGGGTTGTCCTACTTGCCAAGGTAAGGACCATAACTTCTAGCTTAGGTGGATCCACTAATGTCTATCTAGAAAATCATCCTATGGAGGCACATAGGTAAGGGATAAGGAGATTTCTTCTAGAAACCCGACCTCTACTAACGACAGAGCTTCCATCTCAATATCCTTTATGTGCTAAGCATAAATCCCACGGAATAGTCATTTCTTACTTGTTCTTATTATCCATGGAAGGGCATGTCATCTTGACAATCCAAGATAAGTTATCATCCATGGAAAGGTATCATTCAATGAACAATCTAAGCTAGGTTTCATTAGGATAGATCTTAATCTTTGATTCAATTAGGTGAGAAGACCTTTCAACCTTAGAATCTTCTATTATGTGAGAAAACCTTTCACATCATTCTTTTATGTGTATATGAGAAATCCTTTCAACAACACAACAACAACATCATCATTGATACTTTACTCTCAAAGCATCCTTAAAACATTTGCATAGATTTCATAAGAACATGCATAATGCCATAATTCACCTTTCAAGGTTCAAAACCTACTTTCAATCATCAACCTTTAGAAAACATGGGTTAGATATGTATTTCATCATAAATTCATGTAATTCTCTCAATTCATGCTAAATTTCATAAAACTCTTAATTTAAAATCAAAATTCCACATCATATGATCATAACTTGAAAAACATGGGGATGACTGGGTTCATGTGGAAATCATCATAAAATAATAGTATTTCATCAATTCATGCATAAAAGATCATAATTCAAACATTTAAATAAATAATCAAGAGAACCCATGACAATTGAAGAAAACCCTAACTCGATTGGGGATTTCTAACTTTGAAAATAGAGGAATTTGGCAACTCCATGAATGGAAGGAAACCATAGATAGGGAATTGTGCATTACTAATGTGTTCAACAAATTCATATGTCCTCTCTTAAGAATTTATTGTTATTTACCAGTTACAAATTTCAGATCATGATTAGTCGTACGTAACTGTTGCTAAATTATACTTAATATAGTTTTCAAAGTGGCTCATGCTCTGCACGGGCAATCCTTATCTAGTATGTATGTATGTATATATATATATATATATATATATATATATATATATATATATATATATATATATATATATATATATAAAATAGGAGAAGAAAAAACGCTTACGTGTCAGCACCACAAAATTTGTAAAAATATTAAATAATAAATAACAATTTAAAAAACAAAAATTTAAAAAAAATAAAAAACCGTTTTTCAAATTTGTTTACTTTAATAATTGTTGTATTGATTGTTTTTTAATAAATTAAATATGTTTGTTCCTAATAAAATGCTACCTGTCTAATTTTTAAAATAAATTTTATAAATGTAGAAGTTAGAGTTTAATTATTTTAAAAATATTTTATAGAATTATTTATATTTTGAATTGAGAATCTAAAACCGTAAATAATTATTTTACATTTAAACTTTTTAATTATCTTATCATTCTTCAAACTAATCATATATTTAATTATTCAATTCAAATTCATTGTTATCCAAATATAGCTAATATGCATTTGAATTGCATATTAGTTAGTTTCCACAATTTTTCTTTAATTTGAATTTTAAATTTCCTATTTTGAAATACAATTTAAAAATATAAGTGCAAATTGTTAAATAATAATAATAATAATAATAATAATAATAATAATAATAATAATAATAATAATAATAATAATAATAATAATAATAATAATAATAATAATAATAACAATAATAATAATAATAATAATAATAATAATAATAATAATAATAATAATAATAATAATTTGGATAACAGTGAATTTGAATTGATGTAACCGATTAAAATATGATAATTTTTTTTTAAAAAAAATAATTATTTAAAACATAAAGAAATAAAAACAATGACAAAATAATAAACAATATTTTAAATAAAAATATATTAATTCCTATTAATTCTAATTTTTAAAATTTTAGAAAATGCTCCAAAAAAAGGAATTTAGAATTATTAAAAATAATAAATTAAAAAAAAAAAAAACTAAACTAAACTGCACGGTAAATCTTCTTTTTAAATTTGAAGTGAGATCAGTTATTTTTTTTCTGAATCTTTGCTCCATTATTTTGCCTCCTTTTTTTATAACAAATTATATTAACCAAAAAATTGTAGACAACAAATGAACCCTTTTTATAACTTCTTCTTATTCAGTAAATTTTTAAATTTAAAATCACTTATAACTGTTCAATACAGTTTTAATACTTACCATTGTGAAAAGCAACTTCCACGGTTAACATAAATATATAATGATTTCTACAATTATCTTACACAGCAAAGAAGAATAAGCGGTGGAAATATTTGTAGGTATGAAATTCATCGAAGAACAAATCTTGAATTCATTTGATATATGCTATGGAAAGAAATTTGTATGTCAATCATTCTTCAAATTCTTGATTGTTGATTTTCCGCATAATCTTATTTATTAAGTTTACACTATGATTTATGTACAAGATGTTATTCCTTGATTTTTGATTTCTTTATCTTAAAACTTTGAAGATGATAAATCAAATATATGGATAAGACAATCAAAAAAATTGTACAAGATACTGGTGGTTCATAATCTTAATTCTTACTGCTTTATTATTAGAGCAAGTCATAGTTCTTTTTATTCCGCATAATCTTATTTATTAAGTTTACACTATGATTTATGTACAAGATGTTATTCCTTGATCTTTGATTTCTTTATCTTAAAACTTTGAAGATGATAAATCAAATAAATGGATAAGACAATCAAAAAAATTGTACAAGATATTGGTGGTTCATAATCTTAATTCTTACTGCTTTATTATTAGAGCAAGTCATAGTTCTTTTTATTCCGCATAATCTTATTTATTAAGTTTTACACTATGATTTATGTACAAGATGTTATTCCTTGATCTTTGATTTCTTTATCTTAAAACTTTGAAGATGATAAATCAAATAAATGGATAAGACAATAAAAAAATTGTACAAGATATTGGTGGTTCATAATCTTAATTCTTACTGCTTTATCATTAGTGCAAGTCATAGTTCTTTTTATTCCTCTTCTCAAGTATATCATTTTATATTGTTGAATGGGCGTCTCCTATCTTTTATATGATTGTAGGTTTTGCAAAGAGAGATTCATGATTGTGATTTACACTGGTTAGGTGAGAATTACAAAGGTATTGCTTTAATATGTGAAAGTAACATGATAATAAAAAGACAATTTAAAAAAATATATATATTTTTTGGGTCTATTCAAAAATCAAATTAGATGATAATCTCTTTTCTTTTTTTTCTTTTTTTTTTTTTCGATTTATTTTTAAATCTCAAGTCATCATATTCAAATTTCAAATTTTAAAAGATAGAGAATTTTTTTGTTTCTATTCAAAATTAAACCGGATGTTTATCTTTCTTTCTTTTTTTTTTCTTTTTTTTTTTTATCTTTTTCAATTTATTTTTAGTCTCAATTCATCATTTAATAAAATAATATTATCTTTATCTTCTATCTATATATAATAGGAGAAGAAAAAACACCTACGTGTTAGCACTACAAAATTTGTAGAAATATTAAATAATAAATAACAATTTAAAAAACAAAAAATCTATCTATATATAATAAGAGAGGAAAAAGTGTCACATGTCAGCGCTACAATTTTCCTCAAAATTTCAGATTTTAAATTACAATTAATTAAATATTATAGATTCAAAATTTAAATAAAAATAGGCACATGTCTTCAACTAAAATAAATAATGACAAATGTCAGCATAAAATAAAAACAGATTTTAATTAGATAAAATTATTAAAATGTGACAACACCACAAATTTGTATTTTAATCATTTTTTAATTGGGAAGTTAGGAACCGCAAATATATAACTCCCACTTTCAGTTTCCACCAAAAAATTGTCAGTTTTAACATAAATATACTATATTTCTTTGTTCACTTCAATTTCGGAGCATTCTCCATCAACAATGTCGTCTTAAAGCAACTTTTTATCTTCAACCTTTTTTGTAGAGTGACAAGGAAGTAGGAAAATTAATTGAATCATTTACGTCACTACCTTAATTACCTAAAGAGTAAGCGAACGTACTTAATATTTGTAATCATAACTTTGTGTTGTAGGCAGTGCCCTTGGTTGTGTTTTATACCTCTATATTACTATTGATCTATTTTTGCAGGATATACACTACTCTATAAAGCATCAAAGCATAGATTCACTTACTTTTGATTTCTAGAATAGCTTTAGATTTTGTGTAAATATTTGCTAATTTACTTTAATTGTGGTTTAATCTTTGTGTCATTGTTTGAAAATCACTTAGAGTTCAAAATTTAAGTACCAAATACTTGAAAAGTCCATAGTTATTTCACTTCTTAATTTTAATTGTAACTTATTATTAATTTTAATTATAACTTATTATTTTGGATACGTATCTTGAATATGACTTGTGTTTCTTATGACTTGAAGAAGATATATTCGGTCAAATTTTAGCTTTTTTTGTTTTCCTCCTAGCAATTAATTGTTTTCTTACAGGCCAGTAACATAGGTTTCAATGTTTATTTGTTTTATGGACTACAAGTAAATATTAAGTATTCATATATTTGGAGATGAAATTCTTAATCTAAACATGCCAACTATCGCAAATGAAAACTTTACACGCAATAAATCATTTTTACATACTAAATATATGTGAATGTATATCCTGTTAGAATTTATACAGATTAAATCGATCCATATAAAATATGACAATAGATTTTAAATGTAGATGACTATTTATTTTCTTGATGATTGCATATAAAATATGATAATTGTTTTTCTCTTTAGAAATTAAAATGTGGAAGGTAGTAGAAGATCATCCAAAGGATGAGAATATTTTTGAGAACAACCTTTTGGAAGGATTGATTTATATATCTCCCTATATGCAAGTAAAAGAGCATTTGAAAAATCATAAGAGCTCCAAGCAATGTAATGTAATTCTTTAATTACTTGAACATAGAATGCAAAAGAGACTTTAACTTGATTTTTTGCTTTCGGTGTGTATTAGGATCAGGGGAGAATTTAAGTTAAAAAAATGGGTTACTTGAACCCGTGGTCATTCGACAAAATTCGATATAACTACTTGTATAATTTGTAAAATATATCAGATAGCAACTGAAAGAACCCATGATCACAAATAATTGGATGGCTCACTAGTTTGAGTGTTTGTTTTCCACTGTGAGGTTGAGAGATCGATTCCCAATTACTACATTCCTTTCTTGCAGTCGGCCTTTTTTTGAAAAAAAAAAAATTAAGAAATGCAGCATTGTTTTTTACTTCTATTCTTATTGTTACAAAAAAATAAAAAAAAAAAAAATTTTAATCTAAAAGTGGGTTCCATTGCAAGTATTCTATTTAACAAAAAACATGAAGTAGCGTTCAAATTTTCCAGCTGAAAAAACCCATTTCTTCCTTTTTTTTCGTTCTTTCAACTGAAATCACCATTCTTAGTAAGCAAACTAGCAAAATCAATTATAATATTTTAGATCTTATCTTACGTGCAATGATTAACAACAGCCCAAACACACAAGTGGTTTGAGACAAAATCAAACCGAACCCTTACACTTTTAAGAAAATTTAATATTTTTTTAGAGTAAAGGGACATATATACCCCAGAACTATCGTAAATGGTATGCAGATACCCTTCGTCACACTTTTGGGACATTGGTGTCTCTGCCATAAAAAAACTAGAGCATATATACCCTTTAACTAACGGATATACACGTGTCATAATCTTATCCGTCGATTAGATATTTAATATATCGGATCGACGGATAAGATTGTGTCACATGTCCCTATTTAGTCTTCCGTTAGAGTGAAGGACATATATGCTTTAGTTTTTTTACGGCAGAGGCACCAATGTCCCAAAAATATGACGGAAGGTATCCGCATACCATTTACGATAATTCGAGGATATATTTGTCCTTTTTCCCTTCTTTTTATAAAATCTACTTTTTAAATTTCTTGAGATGCAAAATTGTATATTTTTTTATAATTGGATTCTTTTAATAATTATTTTTCAATCAATAATTCATATAACCAATGCATTTAATCTTACTTGCGACATAGTACTCTAGGTATATCAAATTTCTTCTAATAACTTTTTTTCTTAATAATTTTTTTCTGCAAATGATATTTAATATTTTTCTTATGAAAAAGTTATATCTATTATTGCTAAGATAATTGAGGTCCTTCAAATTTGAAAGCCTAAAGTAGTTGCCTTTTTTTTTAAGGGCCAAAGCCATCCCTAACAATGGTGCACCCGTCTTCTTGAAATCCTAGATTCGCCTCTGATTATAATGAATACTTAGTAGTAACAATTGTTTATACAAAATCGATAGACATAACACATCATATGTGATTCTCCATGCACTTCCGACTCAAACACAAACTCTAAAAATTGATTGAGAAAAAATAGTATATGAAACAAAATTAGATTACATACAAATAAAACTAATTTCATTAGTTTTTTTATTTTCATTACTAGAGCAGGTATGTTGTTAATTCTCATGATATTAAAGTAGTTGCTTAAAAATTGTTTGGTATTTCTTTTCATAATATTTCTTTATTAGAGCCTTAGAGGTTAATTTTTTATTTTTATTTATTAATTAGTTTATATAAATATATAAGATAAAGATTTTCTTAATAAGACGCATATATATATATATATATATATATAAGGATTTGATGCTTTTTTATGCAAAAGAAAAAAGAGCAAATTTCTAATTATATTAAATAATAAACAACTTTAAAAACTAAACAAAATTTTAAAACAGTTTTTAAATCATGTACGTTACAAACGGTTGATTTAGTCTCTTTTTTGAAAAACAATAGTAAATTGAATTTGTTTATTCCTTATACAATTCAAACTAACTACCGTTTTCATGTTTGAATTTAATACAAATTCCCACAAAATTTTATTTATTTATTTTAAAATAGAAGAGACAAAATTGTCAGCGTCTATATCTATATTATATATATTAATATATTATTGTTATTATATATATATATATATACATATATATATAACCAATTGAGTTGTAACATATTTAATTATCTAATATGTTATTAGATTAAATATAAATTACAATTTAAATAACAACTAAAAAAAGTAAAAAATATCCACTTACTCATAGACACACCTACACGTTTTTTAAAATCATTAAAATATTAAGATTTAAAATTAATTTAAATTAAATATTAAACAGTTTTATAGATAATATATTTACCGTTGTAAAAATACTTTTAACTTCCTCCCTTTTTTTAGGAGTTTAAGCTTCAAAGTTATCTATTTAAAACAGTTATTCTAATCAAACTCAATTTCCTTTATAGATATCATATGACATGCTAATATTCAAAATTTTCAAATTGCAGAGAAAGAGATAAATAGCAAAACTCCGTGAATTTTACTTGATTATAATGTGTCAGATGGGTAGCAAATAATTCAGGTCAGTTTTTTGAAAAGAAATTATAATTATATTTTTAATTGGGGGTTCTTCTATCTATTGGTGAATTCTATATTTCCTTATCTTTTTTATTTATAAAAGTTGATAAAGTAATTCAATGTGATCAAACTTCGAATGATGTTAGAAATTGGATGTTGCCAGCTATTTTATTTCAATGTTTGTATGTTGTGGGAACTATGGAACTCTATGAATTTCTCTTCTAATTATTTTGTTTATATAAGATGCGAGATTATATGAAGATTTTCTTATGGTCAAGTATATCTTCACACAAAATCAGTATTAATTGTAGTCAACAAATTATGGCTTCACATAATTATCCTGTCGATGAACTATCAGGTTTGAAGATACAATGAAAGTTAATTATTCGTGTTATGGATTATGATACATTCTGAATTACTAGAAGTAACTTAATATTCTTTTTAAATTAATTATGTATGCAGTATGCATGCACGATTATTTGGTTAACCCTTAATTTAAATGTATAATCTGCAGATCTAATTATATAGTTGAATTGGTATTGTTCTTTATCTTTGAAATCTTGAAAAATACTATTTAAAATAATATTATGATATACTATTAATTACTTCAAAATAAAATGAAAATATATATTAATTTAAATAAGAAATAAATAAATATTCAATAATATGCAGAAAAATTAAAAAATATCCTTTAAATCATCTTTTGGAGAAAATGACGAATATATAATAGCAAAAATGAAAAGTTAATATGGTATATCATAAACTTAAGTCATTAAAATGATTTAAATATAAATTCTTGCACATTTTAATTTTAAAAAAAAAAATCTAGAAATAAGTGAGTAATTTTTTTTTTTTGTGTGTTTTTTAAGTATGTGAGACAATTAATTGAACTAAGACAAATAATGACAAATGTCACATTTCTTCAAATTGCTCTCCATTTCTAAGTTCATAGCCTTCACGGTAGCTTCATCGATAGTACCTACCAAATAAAAGGCCTGTTCAGAAATACAAAAAAAAAAAAAATTAGTATTTTAAAATAACTAACACATATCAAAATCATAACTTTTCTTTAAATATCACATTTTAAAGAATTCAATTTATTAATTAAAAAATCCAATTTTAAGAAAAAAAAAATGCACAAAAATTTTAAACAGTTTATTCATAGCTGATATCGTTGATTTTCAAGTTACTCTTTTTTGTTTTTTGAATATAGAGCAATCATACACGTACATTAGTTGAAATTACAAAATAAATTATTTGAGAGACAAGATTCATGAATTTGACTTTATTTAAATAATTCTCTAAAAAGTATTTGTTTTAAAAACAGAAACTTTAATCTAATTATTTCAAATAGGCAAAAACTAAAAAAATTTAAAACACTTTAAACTATTAATTAATAGTTGATATCTGTTTACGCTTATTAAATTATTTATATTTATTTTTATTAGTTTTAGAAGTCTTTTAATTTATTTTATATAAATGGATATTTTAATAAAAGAATAATTTTAGATAAAATATATGCAACTTCCCATTATCCATCCATTACTACACAGTCCTATAATCATTGAAAACTGAATTGATAACCTTTTATTTTCATGTAATTATCTTAAACTAAATTTAAAAAATCAAGAAATAAATAATTGAGATTATTTTAAATTTAAATAATTACTTCAAAATAAAATATATTTGATGGTTAAAATCACTTTTTCCATCTTTCTTTATTAAATTTATGTTTGTTTATGGTTATTTTATTTTATAAAATGAAAATATAACTTTATTTTACTCAATTCTTTTGACTTCATAGTTGTTGATACAAATATCACTATAATCAATTTCATAATTAGAATTAACACAATCATGAGATTTGTGTATGCGTTATATCTATAGAAACTTTTTAAGCATTAAAATCTCTTATCAATAATTATTGTAAATCGTTAATTTTTATTGATTCTTTTTTCAATTTTTACTAATAATTTTTAATAATTGTAAATGTTTTTATTTTCGCAGGACAATTACTGTGTGAATTCGGTGGATTTGAATTTGATTTTTTTTTCTTATTCTTGAGATATTGTCAAAGTTATTATCTACACACTTAAAGTGTAACATTCATTTGATAACAATAGTATCTTATAAAATTATTATTATTTTATTGTTGATGCAATTGATATTATTAGACAAAGGCTCAATACTAAAAAATTATTCATCAAAAGTTCATCCATAAACCAACCAAATCTATGTATTTATTCTATTTTATTAATGTGGTATATCATAATATGGTAAACATCATATATTTAAGTAGATGATAGTTTTATATATCAATGACATATTATTTTCTTATTTTCCATTATTGATAATCAATATGAATGCTATTAGTAGTGTTTTACACAAAAATTCAATACACATAATTTAAAATTTATCTCCACTTAAGATAAATAACACAAAAAATAATAATTTATTTTAATCTTAAATAGTTATAAGAATAAAATGGATATTTCTTTAAAAAAAAAATAAAGGTTCAAGAAAATAAAATGTGCAACATATAAGTGCGTTATTCAATTATGATATGAATAATACATATTCTTAGGTAAATATATTAATTTTGAAAAGAATTAATTTAAAATTCATTTATTTTTAACATTTTCAATCATCCATCTTTATTATAAGGGGGGTGGCTTCTATTATTTTTTCTATTTATATATCAAATGTGAGAGGTAAATTCAATTACTATAAAATAAAATAAAATTTATCATTGAATCAACAAAGATAATTTAAAATTTAAAATAAAAATAAAAGTTACAAACATACAAAAAATATAGCTCTGATGTATATATTTTTTTATAAATAAATAAATATATTCAGACATTGTAATCGGATCAGTTGACTTCTTTTTACCATTAAATAAATTACAAGCGCTATCTTAATATTTTTTGTTTCTTTTGTTTACTATATTTTGTTTGTTTGGTTATTTAAAGTGCATAAAATAAAACGTAACTTAATAATAAAAAAAAATTACTTATATGTAAAATCAAGGAATTACTTCAGTTTTTTATGTTTAATTAATTTCCATTATAAATATTAAATGCATTTATTAATTATGTATTATATTCTATTTTCATATTAAATATTAATTTATAATTCATAATTTAATAAGTTTTTCCATTAATAATTTGACTTAAAAATCAGTAAATAATATTTTTGAAATTTATTGTTTTGAGTTATACATATATATAAAACATTTTTTTCTACTTTTATAGTATTAAATATTTCACATGAAGAGTTGAAATTTGATTTTTATAAAAAAAAAAAAAAAAACCTTTTTAATAGCTTAACATAAACATATCGTAATCTAAAAATGTAGTTGATCATAACTATTAGAATAATATTATAACAAATAAAGTTATATACTAACTCATTGAGGTATTACTACAAGTATTTAAATAATATATTAACAAGTAAAATATTTTATCTATTTAAAAAATATATGAACAAATAAATAAATTTCATAAATTACTTCTAATTTAATAATTATGTTAAAAATATCCGCAAAACGGTGGGTACAAATACTAGTTTAAAAAAAAACAAACTAAAAACCATTTTTTTAAAATTTGTTTACCTTAATAATTGTTGTATTGATTGTTTTTTAATAAATTAAATATGTTTGTTCCTAATAAAATGCTACCTGTCTAATTTTTAAAATAAATTTTATAAATGTAGAAGTTAGAGTTTATGAATTATCAAAATCAATTAATTTAAAAATTAAAAAATAAACAAATATTCATAGTAATGTAACCACTCACCATAACTCCCCTAACACGTTTTTCTTTGTACTGTTTTTTTTCATAAATATAATTTTTAACAAACAAACAAAGAGGCAAAAAATTCCACCATATTCAAAGAACAAAATGTAAACATTTTTTGGGCTTTGTTTTTTAAAATTTCGAATTTAAAAATTGTAAATTTAGTAACTGCAAAATAAATAAATAAATAAATAAAATAAAAGCATGTACAACTTTTTGGTTCCATGAGATCCGGATAATATATTGAAAATTTTAAACAGTTACGCAAACGTATAACTTTTTAAGCGGTTACGAAAAATTACTACCATTTTTATAATACTTTCATAAACAAAATTTCAATGGAGAGGCAAAAAAAAGGGTTTATCAAATTGTAAAAGATTTTAACTACACATGAATCTCAACAACATAGTTTTTAATGGCATCTGTATTCTTTATGACAAAGAAGAAAATGTAAAAAAAAACAAAAACAGTAAACATTTAAAATTATCTAAATTAGAGATCATTCCGTCTTTATATCCTTCATCTTCAGCTTTTGGTGTCATGTTCAAAGGACGCAATTCTACTGCTTATAGAATAATCTATCAAGAAAATTTTCATCGAAAAATATATATAAATAATAGAACATAATGGACCTTGCACTTTGCAAATTGCTACAGGTAGATTTGTGTCATATTCATTAGCGAAAGTCTTGTCAAAAAATTGTCATAGTATAAAAGATTGGATTGCTACAAAGTTAGCGATGATTCCATCTTATCCTTGGCAAGCTAATGCAAAGATCTCGAGGCCCTCGTATTGAGAAGTAATAAAAAGCTTAGGAAATAACTATCCAAAGACCACTATTAATTAAGAAGTTTATGAAGTTGCATATCATGAATATCTATTTGTTGTTGTTGTTTGTGCTTTTACGTTTAGTTTATTTATATTCTTAAAAGATATGTTTGAATTTGAAAACTCCTACAATTGTGCAAAAATGAAGAAGTTGTAAACATCTTTAAAGCGGTAAAATATTATTCGATTTTTAAGTCTTTAATTTATTTTTTAAAAAATCATTTCAATAATCAAAAATTGTATTTCAAAAAATAACAAAAAATGTTAAAAGTTAAAATACCAAAATAATTCTATAAAGCTGAGTAACTACAATAATACCATTAAAACAAGAAATAATTTTTTTTAACAAAATCTAAAATCTAAATTATTCATTTGTGACAATGTAAAAAACTGTTTCATGATAAATATTGTTAATAATCACTAGAATAAATTAATAATGCAATTACATCTCTTCTACTTCTTTCCGTTTTTATATTAGTTTTTGGTGTCACTTTCTTACCCTCTTTTTTTGGCATAATTTCTAGTTGACTTATTTGATTTAAGATTGGTTGTTTTTTTTTTTTTTTTTTTTTGCAGGTTTAAACACTTATATTATTTGTATTAATTTTTTTGTTCTTTATTTATTTATTTATTAATTTTCTCCTTTATTTGCATTAAATATTCATTTTCATAACTCATATCTAATTATTTATTTAATTCCTATTCTTAATATTTATAACTCTCATGTTTTTCATATTCCTAACCTTTAACTATTTTATTTAAAACTTTAAGATATCATTTGGTATTCCTCTATTTTATCTATATAATTCATCTTTATTTGTTTCATGAGACCCTTATCCAATGTCATCCTTTTCATTCAATAGTTATAGTATTGAAGCGCTTATTATTGTTGTATGTATTATTTGATTCATGCTTTAGTTTGAATTGATGAAGAAGACTCTGCGATTTTGATTGGTTGTTGGAGAAATATCAACAACTCAAAAAGTTATGTACTGATTGTGTATATTTCTTTTTTTCATCTATATTGTTATTATTAAATTCTTAAAAATGATATGTATGTTGTTGTTTTTTCTGTTTACTTTATATGTTTCTCTATATTAAACTTTTTTTTTTATTGTTGTAAGTTTTTTATTTGGACTTAAATTAGTCATTTTTGGAATTCATTGGAAGTTTGCTAACCAATACTAACCAAAGTTCAAACCACACATCTTTTCATAGAATTTAATCTTCTAACAGATAGATAAAATTTACATAGGACACACGTGCAACGCACGTATCCAGAAACTAGTATATTATAGTCATGTGGTCATTGAGCCATTTGGGAGAATGTAACTCATTATTTTATTTGTGGCCAATTAATGTAAAGCCCATAAATAATATTTAATAAAGAAGATCTTATTCGTACACTAATTATTTGATTGGCGTAGCAGATAAATTCTTAATTAACCTCTACAAATTGGTTCTTCATCCTTCTATTAGGGTTACAACATATTTTACACCTTTTTCATCATTGACGAATGTGGTAACATAAGTTAGGGCAAGACAAGGCGGTAAAAAGACCAGTTTTGTTATATAATACCAATCTCTGTAGTATTAATGTATTTAAGATCCTGATGTGTATTAAGTTTTGCTTACATATGTCACAACTCGAGTTTACACCTTGGATGTGGCCGATTGATGCGCCGCGAAATCTTGGCACATTTGATGTTTGAAAACTAAGAATCAATACTAAAATCAGGTGTAGTTATATGGATATGATGTGTTTGATAGTGTTTGTACAGGTAAACCAGGTAGGAGTGAAAGAGAAAAAAAGAAGAAAATGCAAGCTGGGATATGAGATTTTGATGTCCAAGTGAAGACCACGGAGCCCTTGACGGGACGTGGTCCTTCTAATGAGCTGTGAAACTGCTCGTGGTTGCTATCCAGTAGGTGTGCCATTTAGGGAGGTTTGATGATAACCCCAAGTGAAGATCGCAGATGCCTATACGGGCCGTGAATAACAAGATGGATCGTGACGTAGTCTGTGAAGTTGAACCAGTGGCTAGAAGTCAAAGAGTGGAAATGGGATTGAACCAAGTGAAGACCATGGACACCTAAATGGATCGTGGTCTCTTTAACGATCTGTGGTGTTGTCCGTGGTGCAATTTCCAATGTGGTGGCATTGAAGACCCAAACTTTAGGAGTTTCAAGTGAAGACTACGGACACTCAGACAGTCCGTGGTCTCTTTAACGGTCCATGGTGAGGTCCGTGATGCATGTTCCAGTGTTCAAGCCTTGGAGACTAAAGGATGAGGAATGCCAAGGGAAGACCACGGAGGGCTTCACGGACCGTGAAGCCCTTGACGGGTTGTGGAAGTGGCCGTGAAAGGGGGGCCCGACAGTTCAGTCCTACTTCGAGTAGGACTCTTTTTAAAAACACTTATTTGAATTAATTAGGTCGTTTTTATGTTTTTGTCTTATCTTTCATTGAACGACGAACAAGTTTACATTGTTCATAGCTTTTGGATTTCGATTTTGGGGATATTGAATTAAGTTTGAAGTTCAATTTTTCTATTCTTGAAATATCAAAGTGGTGGTTGATTTGCTTATTCTCGTAAGTATTTTCTAACATGTTTTCTTTATATGTTTCTGAGCATTTATGTGAAATTATGAGTAGCTAAACACCACAACTGGGGTTGTGGGATCCATGACGAAATTCTAAGTGTGATTTTGTAAAACGAGTGAAAGGCAATTTGTGGTTACAAACTTAGTTTTTGTTTTTCATATATCTTGATGAGTGCACGCATTAGGTTAAACCTGTATCTGTCATTTGTTCGAGAGAAAAATAATAGTTAGGAAAAAGCTGAACTAATCTAACTAAATGGAGTTAAAGTTCGAGTTCGAGAGAAAAGAATCTTAACACCATTGTAGGGCGAGCGTAAATCGTGTAACACTCTGGGACCGAGAGGACTTGAGTGAAGATTATCTGAGTAGACTGAGAAGTATCAGATATAGTTAACTCGCATGTAATCTGTAGACGTAAGTTGCCTAAAACTCAATTATGTAAGAACATTAGATGCAACATTATGGGGAACACAGTCCTAGTTTCAGTTAATTATTGAAAAAACTTCGAAACTGATATTTTGTTACTTGTTGAATTAGACTTTAGTTGCAACTTTGGTTATTAAAGCGTTAACGCTAAACCCAATTTTACTTTCCGCAATTGTTTATTAAGGAAATAATAACAACATTTGGGTAAAATACGATAGTGAAATCATTTTTGTAAAGAAATTCTCTATGGGATTGACCTTAACTCACGTTGAGTTCTATAAATTGACTTTGACCGTTTATATCTCTAAATTGAGGTGTAAGTTTGGACGTATCAAATTTTGGCGCCGCTGCCAGGGAATTTCATTTCAGAAGTGATTTACTAGCTTTTATTCTATGTGTAGTTAGATTTTCTAATTTTATGTCTTGTTCTTTGTCTGTGTCTCATTCAGGTGAGTTCGACTGTGTATGCCAAATACCAGAAGTAAGGGAGCCCCATTAGTCCCATACGACCATGAACTCAAGAAAACAATTCAAAAAATGGTGAACGCATAAGAACCTGAGGCACAGAGACTGAGATTTGGATTGGACGCTGAAACCATCGCAAGACTAGTTCAGCCGAATGCTGTGAACAATCAACCTAGGGTAGTGGACGATAACATAGCAGTGGATGGAATAATTCCTCCCCACCGCCAACCAATAGCTCCAAGGGGTAGAGCACAACATCCAGCTCACATGATGTATGAGGAGGATGACTTAGACTTGGATGGAGCTGGAGCCACATGAGCGATAGTGTTACTTGCACTACCTCCAGGTGTAAAATTCACAATCACCAGCACTATGATTCAACTGCTGAATAGGAAAGGTATGTTCAGGGATGCAGCTGGTGATGATGCTAATCAACATTTGATGAACTTTGTGGCAATTTGCAAATTGCAAGAGATTCCTGGAGTAAGCCAAACAACGATGAGGTTGAGACTGTTTCCTGGAGAGGCAACCAACTGGTTGAATGAGATGTCAGTTGACTCAATCAGGACTTGGACTGAGTTGAAGGAGGCTTTCCTGGAGCGATTCTTTCCAGAATCAAAAGAGGTGCAGATGAAATAAGAGATCAGTGCCCATAAGCATCTACCAGGAGAAGTGATGCATGACACTTGGTGGTGGTTCAGCTAAAACCTGAAGAAATTCCCAAACCATGGTCTCACTGAGACATCTAAAACAGGTATTTTACAGGTCTTTAAATTATGTCACTAAGCCTGTTGTTGATGCAGTGTGTGGAGGATCGTTTATAAGGAAGCCATTCTCAAAGAGCATGCAACTAATGGATGAAGTGTCAAAGAATAATAGGGCATGGTACACCAGGGATGCAGAAGTAGGAGATCTGGGGTACACATTTGAGATGTCTACTGAAAAAAGGAAGAGAGAAGAGAAAAGGGATCAGGATATGGCACACATGAGGACCCAAATAGATCTACTCACGAAGCATATTGTTGCCAAGTCTGAAAAGGTAAATGCAGTGAGTCAACCAAACATGTATGAAGATGAGGACATCGATCTAGAAGAGGAGGCCAATTATATGGGCAACCAAGGAGGTTTTTGAAATTATAACTCGGGCAACCATGGTTATAATTCTGAAAATACAGGTCAGAACTACTCCAGAGAAGGCCAGTATGATAGGCCAGCTAATAGAGAGCAGGGAAACTGGCAAAATAGAGATGGGTACATGAATGATTGCGGTGGTGTGTATGTGCCCCCAGGTAATAGAGACTGGGCAAATGGTAGTTCCAGCGGGTCTAAGCTGGAAGACATGTTGGCCAAGGTGATACAAAAGGTGGAATCAACTAATGCAAGGGTGAAGGAGATGAAAAGTGATTTCTCCAGCATGAGTCTACTGGTAGACTCTCACACCACCTCCATAAAGTAGATTGAGTAGCAGTTGGAGAAACTTTTAGCCCCATTAAATTAGAGGAAGAACGGGTCACTACCAAGTGACACAATCCAAAATCCCAAAAATGATGGGCATTGCATGGCTATCGCCACCAGGAGAAGTAAGATTCTTACTGACCCTGTTTTTGCAGGTACTAAACATGAGCAAGTGTTGGAGCAAGCTGGAAGAGAGGAGGATGAAGCTGAGCAAGTAGATGACTTGGAGGATGCTCAACCAATAGCTAAACCAGCAGGATCTAAAGAAAAAGAGGTTGAGGGAATCTTGTCATTACAGCAAATCCTAAGACCACCTCCTCCTTTCCCTCAAAGGCTTACAAAGAAAGCTGAAGATGGGAAATTTGCAAAGTTCATCACCATGCTGCGAGAGCTGTCAGTCAACATCCTATTGGTGGAAGCTCTTGAGCAGATGCCAGGATGTGCCAAGTTCATGAAGGACTTGGTTACTAAGAAAAGAGCGGTGAGTATTGATTTCACTAACCATATTTATCACTACAGTGCTATTGCTACTAGGTCTTTGGTGCAGAAAAAAGAAGATCCAGGTGCATTCACAATACCATGCACTATCAGATCGATCAAATTTGCAAAGGCCTTGTGTGATTTAGGGGCCAACATAAACTTGATGCCGCTGGCCATCTACAAGAAATTGGTTTTAGGAGTTCCAAAACCCACAACCATGAGGTTGATGATGGCAGATAGGTCAGTGAAGCGACCTCTGGGCATACTATGTGATGTGCTTGTAAAGGTGGATACGTTCATCTTTCCTGCAGACTTCGTGATCTTGGATTGCGAAGTGGATTTTGAGGTTCCTATTATTTTGGGAAGACCATTTCTGGCCACTAGACAAGCATTGGTAGATGTTGAGCGAGGAGAACTGAAGTTCAGACTCAACAAGAAAGAGGTAAAGTTTAATATTTGCAAGTCCATGAAGCAACCACATGATGTGAATGTGGTGTTTGCAATAATGGTCTTTGATGAAGAAGAAATGGGAGCAACCATTGAAGAGAGGATGTCTGTAGAAACCTTAGTTGCAGTGCTGATGAACTTTGAAGCTGACTTTCGATCGGACTATGTAGAGACCGTAAATGCTCTACAGGGTATGGGAGCACACTCTTATGCTCCAAAGAAATTGGACCTGGATCTGAAAAACAGGCCAACTGCTCCAGCAAAACCATCCATTGAGGAGCCACTTGTGCTGGAACTGAAACAGTTGCCCAGTCATCTGAGGTATGCATTTTTGGGAACTAACAACACTTTACTTGTGATTTTGGCTGCAGATTTGAATGATGAACAAGTCGAAGCTGTGATTTGGGTGTTGATTAGGTACAAGAGGGCCATTGGGTGGACTATTGCTGACATTATTGGGATACCTTCAGGTATAAGCACCCATAAAATTCAACTTGAGGAGGACTGCAACCCAAGCATTGAATATCATCAGAGGCTAAACCCACCTATGCAAGAGGTGGTCAAAAAGGAGATCATTAAGTGGTTGGATGCTGGGGTGGTATACCCTATTCTTAATAGTCACTGGGTCAGTCCGGTGCAATGTGTGCCCAAAAAGGTCGATATCACTATGGTTGCAAACACCAAGAATAAGTTGGTCCCGCAAAGGCCAGTCACTGGATGGCAAGTGTGCATGGATTATATGAAGCTGAACAAGTGGACCTTGAAGGATCATTTCCCAATGCCTTTCATGAACCAGATGCTTGACAGGTTGGCTGGCAAAGGGTGGTATTGCTTTTTAGATGGATACTTTGGCTACAACCAGTTATTAATTGCTCTTGAAGATCAAGAAAAGACCACCTTCAAGAAAAGACCACCTTTACATGTCCTTATGGCACCTTTGTGTTTAAACGCATGCCATTTGGACTATGTAATGCACCATCAACTTTCCAGAGGTGTATGATATCTATCTTCTTAGACATGGTGGAGGATACTCTAGAAGTCTTCTGGGATGACTTCTCAGTGGTAGGTGATACCTTAATGATTGTTTATTGAATCTTAGCAGGGCCCTATAGAGATGCGAGGAGGCCAACCTAGTGCTGAACTAGGAGAGTGCCACTTCATAGTCAAGAAAGGCATAGTCCTTGGGCATAAGGTGTCATAAAAGGGATAGAGGTCAACAAGGCCAAGATTGAGGTGATTGAAAAGTTGCCTCCACCTATTTGTGTGAAGGGTGTTCGGATCTTCTTAGGACATGCTGGATTTTATAGGCGTTTCATCAAGGGCTTCTCCAAAATTGCACACCATATGCAAGCTTTTGGAGAAGAAGGTGAAATTCATTTTTGATGAGGCATGTCTTAGAGCCTTTGAATGGATGAAGGAAAAGTTAATTTCTGGCCCCGTGATCATTGGCCCAGATTGGGAAGAGCCATTTAAGGTGATGTGTGATGCAAGCGGTACTGCTTTAGGAGTAGTGTTGGGCTAGAAGTGCAACAAGATGTTTCATTCGATTTACTATGCTAGTAAGTCACTGAATGGAGCACAACGAAACTACAGAGTTATTGAATAGGAACTGCTGGCTGTAGTGTAAGCGTTTGAGAAGTTCAGAGCTTATTTGATGGGCACTAGAGTGATAGTCCATACAAACTATGCAGCTCTGAGATACCTCATGGCAAAGAAGGACGCTAAACCAAGGTTGATCAGATGGGTGTTACTTCTTCAGGAGTTTGACTTTGAGGTTAAAGATAGACAAGGTTGTGAGAACCAAGTAGCTGATCACCTATCAAGGCTGGAGGTTGAAAAGAAAGAGGAACTTGAGCTCGACATAAATGATTCATTCCCGAATGAGCAGGTATTAGCCGCTACTCTTGATCTTATTCCTTGGTTTGCTGATTTTGCTAACTATCTTGTTAGTGATTTGATGCATGAGCGACTAAATTATCAACAAAGGAAAAGGTTCCTTCATGATATGGGTAAGTATTTTTGGGATGAACCTTATCTGTACAGGGTGTGTGCTGACAACATCATCTGGCAATGTGTTCCTGAAGCTGAGATGTTGCATATTCTAGAAGCCTGTCACTCCTCTCCGGTAGGTGGTCATCATGAGGGTGCTTAGACAGCTGATAAGATACTTCGGTGTGGGTACTACTTGCCCACAATTCATCAGGATGCGATGGATGTAATGAGGAGCTGTGATGTGTGCCAGCGACAAGGAGCCATTTCTCGGGCCATGAGTTACCCATGACACCTATTCTAGAGGTGGAGCTATTTGATATGTGGGGAATCGACTTCATGGGCCCATTTGTGAGCTCCTATTGGCAGAAATACATACTAGTTGTAGTGGACTATGTGTCCAAATAGGTTGAGGCAGTTGCTTTTCCTGAGAATGATGGTAAGAGTGTTGCTGGTTTTCTGAAGAAGAATATCTTCTCAAGGTTTGGCACACCCAGAGCTATCATCAGTGATGGTGGTTCTCAATTCTGGAATAAGCTGTTCAGTTCTCTTCTGGATAAATATGGAGTCAAATAGCACAAGGTAGCAACACTTTATCACCCACAGACCAATGGCCAATTGGAGGTCTCCAACCGAGAAGTTAAAGAAATTTTGGCTAAAACGGTAAATGCCAACAAGAAAAATTGGGCACGGAAGTTAGATGATGCTCTATGGGCATATCGAACAGCTTTCAAGACGCCTATTGGTATGTCTCCATATCAATTGGTGTTTGGAAAGGCATGTCATTTACTGGTTGAGCTTGAGCATAAAACACTCTGGCTTTGAAGAAGCTGAACCTTAGTTGGAGCGAAACTGCAAACCTGAGGTTGGATCAGATCAATGAGACGGATGAATTCCATCTGAGGGCCTATGAGAGGCTCGCACTGTATAAGGAGAGGATGAAGCTATATCATGACAAACATATTGAGAAAGAAGCTTCAATCCTGGTGACTTGATGTTACTTTTCAACTCCAGACTTTGGTTGTTTCTGGGAAAGTTGAGATCCAAATGGTTTGGACCTTTTAAGGTAACGTAGGTGTTTCAGTCGGGTGCTATTGAGCAGGAAAATGATAAGGGCGAGAGGTTCAAAGCCAATGGACAGCGAATCAAGGCATATTTAGGTGTTCCAGAGGATGTGAAAATTGTAGAAGAATGCAAACTTGATGAAGTCTGAGTAATCAAGTAATTTGCATCGCGCCGCTACGTTAAATTGTGCGCTGCTTGGGAGGCAACCCAAGATGTAATTATAGTAGGTATTTTTCCTTTATCTTTATTTTTCTTTGTTTTTATAGAGTCACTGGGTGTTGATGTGTGCATGAGAGAATGGGTTAAAAAGTGCAGGAATTGGGTGCATACTGCTCTTCACGGGTAGTCTCATAGACCGTGGTGACCTTCACGGGCACTTTCACGGTCAGTCAATCTTAGCACCAATCTAAAGGAGCTACTGGAATTTGCAAGAAAAAGGTTCACGGAAGGGTTCACGGTCCGTCATGAGTTGTACAGACCAGCTAGCCTCTCGTGAACCACAAGTAAGTCTTTCGCTCCTAAGTTAGGTTCACAAGCCACTATACGGACCGTGTGACCTTCACGAGCACTTTCACTGTCTGTTGTCCACAACCCAGTCCTACCAATACCCAACCCGACCCGCGATGGCACCAAAATTAAAAGAATCATATATATGATCCCTAAAGCACCAAAGGTCATGGTTTTCCTCTTATTCTCCTCCATAACGGTTACTAAAGAATTTTAAGCAGTTCCTATCCCCATTAATTCGTAGTTCCTAAAAGAATCAAAACCCTAAGTCCTAGGTTGATCAAGTCTTTCAAGTAAATTTCATCTTCTTTTGTATGGGCGAAACACTCCATTATTTCCAAGTAAGTCACTTCATAATTTGTTGCAAGTTTGATCTTGTCTAAAACAAGTTATATTTACTTCGAATTAATTGAGATTAACATGATATTGTGATGATTAATCTTAGTTGATATTAAATTGTTGTGGGTTAGTTTAAATTGCATAAAGTTGAGTTTTCTTGTATGTGGGTATGATCACATTAGGTTGTAATTTTGTGCTAAATGTGTTTGTCTAAATTGGTTCTAAATTGATGAGGGTTAGTTGAATTTATTTGTGTTGGTTGTGAACCTGTGTAAAAATGGGGGTTGGTACTGTAAATGTATAATGGAGTGAATGTGGGAAGAAGATGACTTAAACACTGGCCAAGTGTAAGACCACGATAGGTTTTATGGACCTTGGAAGCTACCACGAGTCGTGAAACCAATCGTGGACCACACTTGCATTCCTTCCACCCATCAAGTAAGTTCACGACCAGCATCACGGACCGTGGTTCAATCCACGGGCCATGTACCCGTCCGTGAACATTACTTGGTCAACCTCCTGCTGCACACCGAGTCTGTGTTAAATCCACAAGGGGTTTAACAGACTGTGGTACCTACCATGGCCCATAAGAGCTTCCATAGAGTATACTTGATTTGTAAAATATTAATTTTTTTGTACTTTTATTTCTATCGTCTTTTGATTCCGTGGCCCTTCCCAATGATAGATTGGGTGACGAAATTCTTAAGGCAAGGCGTCACGATGAAATTACACAGGGGAAGTCTGAGTACCCGATAGTATGTCATTTTATTGAGTTGCATACTAATGAGTGTTGTGTTTTTCTGGTACGATGCTTCCTCGAAGAAAGAACGCAATAAAACCTGCCCCCCACGGCTTCTCGCAGACGGTCATGAAGACTTTGAAGCTAGTAGTTCTGAGGTGCAAATAAATGTCACACCTGAAGATCACTCACCTCGGGAAACTAGACCACAGACAAAGAGGGCCATTCCACAGGACACTCCTCCCTAGTATGAAGACGGAGGAAGTCGTTTCGGTAGTAGTAAAGCATCGGATAGTGAATCTAAAGCTGGTTCGAGTATCCAGTCTGCTGATAATTTGGGGGGCAGTTCAAAGTCTAAAAGCGGCTCTCAAGAAGATGCAAACACCTCTCCACCTGCGACAAATACAAAAGCTGAAACTGGAGTACAAGAGGAGGCAACTACTATAGATGAGGATGTAGAGATCACCAATGATGATTATGTGAACATCCATGAATCTGATCCTACAGCGAGACCTCAGCTGATTGCCTGCTACCGCTCCATGTGGACTGTGAATCGGTCCAAAGAATTCTTTGACAAGGGTATTGTGACAAAGAATGGCAGTTTCAAGAGGCGCGCAATCATGCCTAAGACTAGAGTGGTGGTAGCTGATATCAAGGCATTCCCTGATATTTATCAGACATTTTAGTTCCATCAGTTCGACTAGATGGACAATGCACTTGGAGAATACTCCAGCCACCTGGCCAGAGAGTTTTATTCAGCTTATGCAGCTACACGATGAACTTTGCTGCAGAAACAGAGACTATGAAACGTGGACAGAGAGACATTGCCATTATCTGGGTCCATTCAACTCAATCATAGTTTAGGGCAAATCGATAGACATCTTTGAAGCCACTATTAATAGGATATTGCATGGCCTAGAATACACTGCACCAGCTTCAGTTGGCCTTTTTTAAGTCAAACATCATGAGGTCACCAGTGATACTACGATGGAGGATCATAATTCTCAAGAGAGGGTTTTGCGATGGATTGCAAAACAAATTGTTGTAGATGTGAATAATGTAGGTTGGGTCACAACAACTCCAACGCTCATTACTAAAGCTTCACTATCTTTTCCATCAAGGTTTGGTGGGCTGTCGTCCGGGCATAATTGCGACCGATAGCTAATGATAACACTTTGTCCCCTTTCCTGGATTCGTTGGTAGCGTGTCTTATAGTTGGTTACCCAATAAATGTGGGGCGAATTATAGCGACCGAGGTGAGAGACATGGCATTAAATGAGAGAGCCAAACTTCCATTTCCCTATTTGATAGGGAAATTATGTAGACAAGCGAGCATTCCTCCGAACAGGCTGGTTGACAGATGGGGTGAAGCAGCCAAACTTATCTAGGTTTTTAAAATCAAGGATGTCACGAACCATCTCTTTGACGCAAAATCTGCAGCTGTGGGTACTTTAGCTATTGTTCCTCATGTCCCACTTGATATTTTACAGGCAGACAGAGGCCCAGAGTAGGGAGAGTCATCACACCCTTCCATAGAGGCACCACCACCACCAACTTCTGCCTCCTAGGCTCCAGGTACCTATGTCACCATTCCTATGATTTTTCTTGAGAAATTGGTTGCAGATCAACGCCAAACCAGGATATTGGTAGACCAGATTGTAATCCAGATGCCTCAGCTAATAGTGACAAAGATGTTAGCTGCAAAAAAAGAGATCAAAGATGAGATGCGGAAGGAGCTAGCTGTCTTAAAAGGCATAATGGATGGTTTGGAGAACCTTGTCCAAGATCGATGCCAGACCGCCGGTTCAGTAGATACTGAAGAGTTCAAATCACAGTTGGCCGAGATGAGAACTTAAGTTGCTAAAATGCCTGAAAAGCTAGTACAGGTACCCACTCCGATAATGCCAGATTCTTTAATCCAAATTTTAACTCAGGCACCCACCACTCAATCACTTGATGATCTATGGGAGAACTACCCATGAGTAAGTCCTACAAGAGGAAACATAGAGCCGGAGAATATGATGAGGAGATACCTGCTGACCTGTCCAAAGAGGAAAGAAGGCAAGAAAAAAAAGCCCACAAGGCATCAAGGAAGGCAGTGAGAGAAAAAAGAAGACCGTGAGCAACAACAACAAGATGCAGTATTAGCTGAAGCTTCTGGTAGTGGAGCACCTGCCCCGGTGAGTGGTGGCCAACCTGATCATGTGCTGAGTTCTGAGAGTGTACCCTTTGATAAGGGTGTCGATGCTTAGACGATGACCGGTGACGTAGGTATGACCCCTCCTCACAGCCCTGATTTACTTTCTCTATTGACTTTGAGGGCAAAGTCCTTTTTTTTGGGGGGTGGTGGGCAACCTGCCATTCTAAGCTGAATGGAGATTGACTCTGTGTATACTAAAAATAAAATCGGTTTTGTGTTTGTGTTTGTGTGTTGAGTTGTGCAGCAGCTAGTCTGTTAGAAATGACGACCTGAATCTGAACTTTAACTATTAGGATCTTTAGATTACATCTTAGATACTTACATGTTGAGCATTGTTAGTCTAATTAATAAATTGGTGAACCAAGAAACTGGATAATGTAGTCCTGTGTCATGTATGTGTGAGAATGTTATTTGAAGTCTAACACTAGGAGCAGAAACTAGAACTTGCCCAAGTAGTCTTGCTTAAGTTTGAGAATAATTGTATAGGAAAGGATCAGTAGGCCATTTTTGTAAGCCAATAAAAAGCCAAATATAGAACTACCAAATAAAACGCTTACCAATTGAACCCGATTTGAGCCTAAAAGTCAGTTTTTGTTCTTACCGAGTAAATATCATATCCTTTGGTTTCCAAAGATACGATGTCACAACTCATGCCAAAAGCCTAAGTTGAGGGTGACTGCAATCCGAGTAGAAAGAAAAAGTGCAAAACAAGGGTCAACTAGTGAGCTGAGTGCATATAAAACAAAGGAAGTGTGAAGAAAAAAAAGAAAAAAAATAATGGCTTCTGGGATGTGCTGAAATGAAGAAAAAAAAGGGAATTACACAGAAAAGAGTTGTGTGAAAACGAAATTTTGGAAAACCAAGGGACTAGTCACTCACGAACCCAAATATCCATTCCCTAGCCTGAGCCTATGTTACAAGCTGATAAAGTCCTACAGTGATCCTCTTTCGGGTATTTGCAAGATAGAGCATAGAAAGCAAGGGCAAGCCTATGGTAGTTTGTTGCTAGTGTTAGAAGTTCTTTAAGAGTGTAAGCGTAATACTTAGTCCCAATTATCATGAGTGGGGGGCTTCTTTGGTGTGAGGATACAATTATTGCATTTGAGAGTAGATTGTGTTATTTGATAATTCACAGGTATAATCATGATCGATTGTGAGTAATGAGATGTCATAGATTGATCCTTGCATGTTAGATTCATGGTTTTGGATACAAATTGTGTTTGAGATGGCTGCTGCGTGGTTTTGAAAGTGTTTGAATGATTTGAGGGTTGAAAGTATTGTTTTCTCATCACTTGAGGACAAGTAATGGTTCTTAGTTGAGGGTGTTGATGTGCCGCGAGATCTTGGCACATTTGATGCTTGAAAACTAAGAATCAATACGAAAATCAAGTGTAGTTATATGGATATGATGTGTTTGGTAGTGTTTGTACAAGTAAAACTGGTAGGAGTGAAAGAGAAGAAAAGAAGAAAATGCAACCTGGGATCTGAGATTTTGATGTCCAAGTGAAGACCACGGAGCCCTTGACGAGCCGTGGTCCTTCTAACGAGCTGTGAAACTGCTCATGGTTACTATCCAGTAGGTGTCCCATTCAGGGAAGTTTGCTAATAACCCCAAGTGAAGATCACGGACGCCTATACGGGCCGTGAATAACAAGTTGGATCATGACATAGTCCGTGAAGTTAAACGAGTGGCCAGAAGTCAAAGAGTGGAAAAGGGATTGAACCAAGTGAAGGCCACAAACACCCAAATGGACCGTGGTCTCTTTAATGGTTTGTGGTGTTGTCCGTAGTGCAATTTCCAATGTGGTGGCATTGAACACCCAGGCTTTGGGAGTTCCAAGTGAAGACCACAGACACTCAAACGGAACATGGTCTCTTTAATGGTCCGTGATGCATGTTCCTATGTTCAAGCCTTGAAGACTAAAGGATGAGGAATGCTAAGGAAAGACCACAGAGGGCTTCACGGACCGTGAAGCCCTTGACGAGTGTGGTTACAAACTGTAGTTTAGTTTCGATATATCCTGATGAGTGCAAACATTAGGTTAAGCCTATATCTGTCATTTGTTTGAGAGAAAAATAATAGTTAGAAAAAAGTTGAACTAATATGACTAAATGGAGTTAAAGTTAGAGTTCGACAGAAAAGAATCTTAACACCATTGTAGGCGAGGGTAAATCATGTAACACTCTGGGATCGAGAGAACTTGAGTGAAGAATATCTGAGTTGACTGAGAATTATCAGATATAGTTAACTCACATGTAATTTGTAGACGTAAGTAACCTGAAACTCAATCACATAAGAACATTAGATGCAATGTTATGGGGAACACAATCCTAGTTTCAGTTAATTATTGAAACAACTTCGAAACTCATATTTTGTTACTTGTTGAATTAGACTTTAGTTGCAACTTTGGTTATTAAAGCATTAACGCTAAACCCAATTTTACTTTCCGCAATTGTTTATTAAGGAAATAATAACAACATTTGGGTAAAACGCGACAGTGAAATCATTTCTGTAAAGAAATTCTCTGTGGGATCGACCTTAACTCACGTTGAGTTCTATAAATTGACTTTGACCGTTTATATCTATTAATTGAGGTGTAAGTTTGGACATATCACTGGCACTCGAGAACCATTCCTGGTCCCTAAGTGAACCCACATCCTAGCTGACTACAAGCGGAAGACTAACTCAAGCATACAAAAGCTTAATACTGAATCAAATCTCATTAAACTCAAATACTCAACTTTAAAAAGTTTGAACAATACTCAAAAGATATACTCAGAGTTTATAAAACAACTCAAAAGAAAGAAATTGCAGAAAACTCCTCAACTTTGTCTATCTATGAAGCCTATACTATTACAGAAGGATATAGGGTCAGGACCCATGACATCTCTAAACTACTAACTATAACGTAAAGGTGAAGTCCTTCGGAATATAAGAAGGCTTACCACAACTGGCTAGAATACCACATGACCTCAACGAAACACCTGTTGATGTTCCTGAATACCTATGTCTGTATCATGAAACTATGCAGGCCAAATGGCGTCAGTACATAGAATGTACGAGCATGTAAGGGGAACTCTGCAACATAAGTATAAGCTCAATCTAATAAAAGGGCATTCATACTTACCTCGTCTCAACTCAAGATGACTCAAGAATACTCAACTCGACTCAAGGATACTCAACTCAACTCAGGATACTCAACTCAACTAAGGATGCTCAACTCAACTCAAGATACTCAACTCAAACTCAAGATACTCAACTCAAAATGAAAGCAACAATAAAGGATGATATATACATGAAATTTTAGAACAGTAGATAATAATTCAAATGTATTTAAAATACAATAATAACTCATTACTCTTATTTGGGAGATTCTCTAACTGACAACCATCATTATGAGCAATGTGATGATGCATTGTCTCACCCACGCTGCCAGAACTATCATATACCTTGCCGATGTATAGGACATCCTAAACTAAGTGGATCCACTAATCTATGCTTAAAAGTAATAATGAATCGTCTAAAAAGTATGACCCTTTACCCATGTTGGAATACATGGTTCATGAGGCTTTGAGTTGTCTGAACTCTCCCTCATATTGGTGCTCAATACTACTCCCAATAATATATACTCATGCTCATATGTTTTAAAAACATAACTCGTCCTCTGGTTTGAGATAATTACTCAAACTACCCTCTTAAAAGAGGTAACTATTCTCGAAATATCTTTTGAACTCATAACTCATTTAGAAATTTTAGTTTGTCTTTTATCAATATGAAATTTGATGCCTCTGGGAATACATAGTCCCCTTATACTCATACTTGAAAACTCTTTATCAAAAACATTTCAAAATCTAATTGTGATATGATCATTTATGACTCGGGAAGTCATACTACATAAACATTGATGGTATATCTAGATACTATACTGCTCATAATTGATGGCATACTCGATTGTCATACTAATCATGTTTTAGAAAACTCTTTTCTCAAAACTAGTCTTTACTTTCTCAAAACTCAGTTTAAGAACTCAAGTGTTGGCTTTTAAAAAATCTTCTCATAATTTATGACTCAATTCATAGAGTTCATGTGGAATAATGGACATGAGCAACTCAACTCAAGGATCTTAATAGCAATATGGAACTCAGTACTCTGAACTCAAGAACTCAAGGACTCAGGAACTCGGAACTTATAACTCAACGATACTACTAATCTCAAAATACTCAATTCATACAGTTCATGCTGAAATATAGATATGAACGAATCAACTCAAGAATATTAATGCAAAACATATAGCAATTCAATAATTAGGAATATAATTTCAGAAAGAATCAAGAACTGAAGAACTCAAAATTAACTCATCTCAAGAATACTCAAATCTAGGGATAGAATCCTAGATTACTCTTTGACTTATTTGAAATTAGATGTAGGGCGTGAGGATGAACTAGCATAACACTATGATAACCTTACATACCTGGAAGAAAAATGTTCTTGAAGAATCTTGAATAAGAACTTGATTAGAAGCCTTGAAACCCTAGCTTGAAGGAGAACAATCAAGAAAACCTTTCTTGAGATTTTTGAATTAGTTTCATGAAATCTCTATTGCCAAGAATTATGATTTTCATTAGTGATTCATAATTGTATGGAGGAATTTGAGTTGAAAAGAATGGAATTCTTGGAGAAAGACTTACCTTGAAGAAGAATCTTGAAACAGATTGAAAGAATCTTGAATGAAGTCTTCTACTTTGATTTTTCCTAGGGTTTTGGCTTAGGATTTGAGAGAGAAGAGAATGATGGATTAAGAGATGAAAATCTGATTTTTTGGGTCCATAATTAGTCAAGAAATCCATTTAGGGATTTCTTAGAAGTTAAAAGACAAAAACGACCCTTTTTAATGTTTTCTCGTTGGCTAATTTGTCACTACATTGTAGCAAATTACTAAAATAGTCATAACTTTTTACTCAAAACTTAGATTGACGCGAAATTGGAGGCGTTGGAAAGATTATTCAAATATCGTTAATTTGATAGGTTATGGCCACTTAACTCTTTATATTCTAAGAGAAATGGTCGTTTTAAGTTGACCTAACTAAAATCTTAGGTCAAACCTTAATCGGTAATGAAACTTTCAACTCATCTTTGTGCTAGGAGATTTTAGTGACCTTAATTGATATTTAAAATCATTCCCAAACTAAAGAATTACCTTAACACTAAAGAAAAATTAAGAGTCACTCAGTACGACCTTATACATAATTCAAGAATGGTTTAGGGCTTAACTTAGAAATTTTTGGGGTGTTACAACACACTAGCCTTAAAATCTAAATAAAACATGAACTTTATGAAATTGTCATATTTTTATGCTAGTCAAAATCACTTTGACATAAATGTATATTGGTTCACAATTTCAGCTAACTGTTCGCTTAATTTCTGACAAGGAGGATTTCAACCATCAAAAAATCCTTAAACCATATATGGTGTTTAAATCAAGAAAGGTAATTAAAAATTAAAAACTTAACTAAGAGACGTTACCCTAATTAATGTGGATGGTATCTCACCTTCTGATAAAGAAAGTACATATTCATTAAAGCTCTTATATGAATTGACTAACTTTAAAAAAAAAAAAAAACAAGTCATATTTTAATTGGGAGAGACCCATTTATTCATAAAAACAAAGAAAATATTTACAAATAACCGAGCCCAAAAGTGACCAGGTCAAGAAACAGAAGCATAAGCAAAGGGTACAAAATATCCGATGGAAATAATAAAAACATAAAGTATATTAGAAAAGTGAGAACACGAATAGTCGGAAGCTTCCAGCTACTTCCTTATATGCTCCTCTAAAATCCTAATCATCATACACTTTCATTGTTGTGATTCAAGCTACAATCAAGGTGAGATCTTTAATTCTAGCTACAATCAAAGTGAGATCTTTAATTCTAGTGAAAGGGTTTTAATGCTTATAATTTTATGGTTTTCAGATGATGCCACTGTGATGGAATCGATCTCGTCTTCATTCCATTGAACCAATAGAAACTCTAAGCCTAATCATTCAGCTCATTACTCTACATTGTTCATCTCCGAAACTAATCATCATGGGAGTTGTGAATCCCTCAGTTATATCTACTACCAGTAAGTCCAAATCTTGATGTAAATGTAACTCATCATGTATAACAAGTTCTACTATTGCCCCAAAACTTAACTCTAGCGTTTAAAATGTGCAAATCCACTATCCATAGATGCTATGAACAAAAATAAGGCCCTATGTTTCAGCTCTAACTCATTGTAGTTTTATCTCCTTACAAAGTCTCAATAGATTGAACCCCATTCAGGATTAATACCATTATTTAAGCCTTCATTTGGATGATTCTACCACAATGAACTCAGAGAAAATTTATGTTGCATCCTTTTGTAGGTTTCTGTAGATCTACCTTGTTGATGGTGAATTTTAGCTGAAACTAAAGTTTTAATTTGGTACTAATGGACACTCCAAGCTCTCACTAGGTGTAAGTACACAAATCTATTAAATTTACTTCAAACTTTAGCTTATCATAATATAAAATTTTATCTTACCAAATTGAACTTACATATAATCAGTAATAGATCATGGACTATGATACACATAATTCTATTTGCTCTGTTAATCGTGTAGATGCCTCATGTATGGTGTACAATATTTGGCTATATTGAGTTTCTTCTTTTTTGCGCTATAACTTTCTTGAAAGTGGTTAATCTAAAAATCACCTGCAAAAGATAAAACTAAATTAGTAAAAATTCTTCAAGAATATTTCCTTTTCTAAGGGAATGTTTACTCTTGCAAAATATCTCTTCTCAATCTCCCACGACACTTATTTCCAATGCCACACTCCACGACACTTTCCACTCTCCCTGTAAAATATGCACAATAACTAAAGAGTCAGATTTAATAATGATATTGGAAATTTCATGTTCATTACAATAATTAAGATTCTCCCTTATAGCTCTAGCTTCAACTACTATGCTTGTTGTATCATGAATTCTGAAAGATTAACCTACTACTAGATTACCACTATGATCCCTTATACAAAAGGCTGATGAACTAGGACTAGGATTTTCTTTAGATGCTCCAACAGTACTACACTTCCGTAAATTAGGAGGAGGAGGGTTCCATCTAACAATTTTAAAAGACAATTTAGGTTTATACTGTTCCAATGCTAAAAGAATAAGAGTCCAAGAGTTGCTGCTACACTTTTCTTTAAATCTAACAAGAATGAATTTTAAAATTTTATCATTAATACCCCATAGCACTCTAAATTCTGAAAAGGAACCTTCGTGAATAATAGTATTCATTCGCTTCCACAAAACTATAAAATAATGTAAGGATATCTTGAAAAACTACCTTCACTATATAGTTGCCTTCTACTACCCACCATAACCTTATGGACTGCTTCAAGTTAAGAATAGGGCCCGCAATTCCAATAGCACTAATGAAGTGGCTTTAAATTATTGTAGCGTATTCTCATGTCAGAAAAAGATGTTCTTTAGTATCTTCTTCCAAAATTATACAATATCTACTATTCCAAGAATAATCAAAGTTCTATCTATGCAATTAAGAAGCCATAGGGATCTTTCTAAACCAAATTCTCTGAGCAAGAAAGGGAATTTTGAAAGAAATCCCTTTTATCCACGATCTCACCATGTCTTTAACCTTCTCTTTTTTGTACCTATATACCTCCCAAACTGATTTAACTGTGAACGTACCATTGTTAGTTTCAGTCCACCAAGCTTCATCACCTTGACTACAGAGATATACAGGATGCAAGTTAGATTGGACATGTACAATATACTTAGGAACAAGCTCTCAAATTGTTGGATAGTTCCATGTCCCTTCCTCCTTAAGAAATTCACCAAGTCTATCAGCTCAAATGCATGTAAATGCAAAGGTCCCATATTATACGAGTTATGATACCATATAGTAGAAGTATCTCCTCTAGGCTCCCACCATTTATGATGTTATAGTAACCCCCCCCCCCCCCAACCCCATTCACAAGCATGTGTTTCCAAATATGGGAAACTCATTTCCATTGAACAAGAGCGGGTATTTGCTTCCTACAATACTTTATTCATATAAAGTTAGACCATAATGTACCTTGAATTCTGAAATAGCTTTTAAGTATTTTTGTAGAGTTAGCTAAAATAAGAAAATATTTTTAAGCACTTACTCATAACTAGTGATTTTTTTAGCTTATAAGAAAAGAGATATAATCCTATACAAATAGGCTCTTAGTCTTATCATGCACTATATAAGCACAAAATCTAGCAAGAGAATAAACCTTATTTGCTTGTTTGTTAGACTAAAGTTCTTAAAGTTGTGAATTCATAATGACTTTTTTTTTGTATAAGTACTTAAAATATTTTGAAATATCTCAAAATTAGAAATAGTCAACTAGTATTCAACTTATCAATAAGAAGATATTCAACACATAATTTCAGAAGTATAATGTATTCAATATTAAGAACTTTAAGATTGAACTCATTAAATTTAAATTATGAATATATCTTGAAAATAGTACTATATTAATTATGGCTGAAAACAACTAAAATGAGAGTTTCAAGTTCCTTATAAGATAAAGTAGGAAATAAAAGTTAATTTTTTTTAGAGAAACAAGAAAAGAACAAGAGGGTCTGAGCATAATCTATGAAGGTATAGAGATATAGCAAATTGAAGGAAACATTATGAATCCTCGTAACGCAACATAACAATTAGTATCAGTTTATTTTGAGGATGTACTTTGTCAAGCCTTCATATTTTTGGATGAAGGTTAGAAAGTCAATTAACAGTAATAGTAATATTTCCCAATGTAAGAAATCATTGACACAATTTTCGATAGTTGTAACATAAATTTCTTTGGATAGTATACTTAGTTACTACAATCTGATTACTATATGATTTTTAAAATATATATTTCTTTTGTTTGATGTTTGATGTTTCAAGTTCTTATCTACCTACCTTATTTATACTAATTTCTCTTCTAATGTAGTAACTTGTAATATTCTTATCATGTTTGGTTGAAATTATATTATTTGATTATTAACGTCTACTATGTGGTAGAAGACTTATTTACTCTAGTTAAAGCATAACTCCATGATGATCAACGACTTAGAAGTTGTTGTTTAGTCTTTCTTCGATTACTAAATTTCTCAAAAGTTAATTTTTGTATAGTTTTGATTCTTATTTGTATGGATTTTAATTCTAAGTGTATGATGATGACAACAACAACCGATTCAAGTTTTCTTATATAATTGATGGCGATAATAATAATGTATTTTCACTGGGTTGGTGTTCCCGCTCCGATGATGTTGAGGTCTACGAGTAAAATGGGTGGTGGAGAAGGTAGTTATGTTGTTTCATTGATTTTCGATGGAATAGTTATTGTTCCTGTCAAGAGGACAACTAGCGAGAGAAACAAGAACGATATTGTTGTAGATAGGAATGTAATTGGTGTTCCTGCTCCGAAGATATTGAGTTCTATGAGTAAAAATGGAGGTGATGAAAATGACGTGATTTCACTAGTTACTACTTAATTATAGATAGTAATAAAACCACATCATTTTCATCCTCATCGATTTTAGTCAAAGAAGTTAGCATCGTCGGAGCAGGAACACCAACTACATTCCTATCTACAATCGGAGAACAACATCGTTCTTGTCGCTTCCGCCAGTCGCCCTCTTAACAAGAAAAACAATTTTCACTTTGTTTCCATTGACAATTGGTGAAACAACATAGATGCCCTCTCCACCTCTAATTTTACTCGTACAACTCAACATCATCGGAGCAGGAACACGAATTAGTGAACCACATTATTTTCATCGCCATTGATTTTCAAAGGATAATTGGAACCAGACAGTGTTTTTGTCATCATATACTTAGAGTTAAAATATTTGGCGATATAAATGAGATTCAAATTTGTAAAAAAATATTTGGTGATACTTCTACTAATTATTATACAGTTATAGCACTGTCTCTTCCTCATCCTCAAATCAGTTTGGATAAAGTATTCTTGAGTTAATTGTTCCCTGAAATTAATTATTCATATTTTTCTTCTTTAACCTATAGAAACTTTGCGAGAGGAATCAATATATACTGGAGATATGAAGAGTTTTGCGGTAAGAAGAGTTGAAATAGTTGTTTAATATGATGTGCTTATTTAGTATGTTCTTAATTCATTATTACAACGTTTTACCATTTGAAAATTTCATAAGGCAAAGGAAAAAAAATGTTGATCGAGGCAAAATGTAGACTGAGACTCATAAGAGAAAAGATGGATGTTATGTAACTGAGGCGACTAGGAAGATTAGGGTAATTATTTATATACATGGTTACTCGAGTAGACCGAGTGGGTATTAGTAATTAGGCATGTTTGTGGATATTCTCACCGAGAGAAGCCTTGTTGGTATTTCGCAAACTAATAGTAGATAGATTGTCTTTGCAGTTTGATAGCTCTGTCAAATGAAAGAAGAAGGGGGTGTTAAATAGGTGGAGAAGATGAAGCACCTGCCTCTTCATTTCTTAAAAAATTAAGAGTCAATGTGTGCATAAGGCCCTTTTTCATACTAATGTACCACCAAAGATGACCACTGTAATTTTATTTTTTTTCTTCTTCCAATAGCAGATTAATTGAAAAAGACTACATTGCCCTTTAGAGAGTCTCATTTTCTTTTCTTCATTAATTGAATAAATGCTAAATAGAACATCTAAAATTTTTTAAAATAGGCGTATTATGTAAAACCCATTTGATTCAAATAATTAAGATCCAAGATTAAAAAGTAAATCAACCACTAACACAAAATTCACACATCTAATATACTTTGAAGATCAAAAACTATAAAATAAATAAAATAAATAAAATAAATAAAATATAAAAATAAAATTAAAATTAAAAAAATTTCAAACAAACTAAATCTTTTTAAAAAATCTAACAAGAATAGTCATAATCCAACACTAAACTAATTTCTATAATTGAAAAAATTGTGATAGTGGATTTGGATAGGGGATGAGAGGATGAGAAGATTGATATAGATTTTGGGGTGAATGGAGGTCGCCAATAAAACTCCCCGTAACATTATTCGATGAAGTTTTGACATGAAACTTATATCAAAAGATAGTCATTGAAGGCTCTACACGTTTATGTAAGGGGTATAGAATGGAGATGGCTACATAAATCTAAAAAGAAAGTGATGGTTATTATTCGATTTTTCTTAAATCTATGAATTTTAGCTAGGAATAAGAATAAATGGTTTATGTATTTGTATAGATGAGGGTGGAAGGAAGAAGTGGTGAAAATTTAAAGTAATTTGTCTACGACTGTGGTGGTGGTCGACGGCGGCGACCAACGTTGGTAGAGGCGGCCAGTGGCAGCAATGGTTCGAAATAAAGGGGAGGGAGGAAAATTTTTAAAACTAATAGGGCCAAAATCTGATTTTTGAGGTCTTTTGTATTATCATAGGGTCAAACGAGAGTCATTGGATCAAAAAATTATGAATGGCGGAGATTAAAATTTGAGTCATAGTTATTGGACTAGATTTAAAATTGATTGGGTTGTTAGAATTAGATTCAAATTAATCTAATTCAATCAAAATTGAGCCCTTTGGGCCAATTCATTTTTTTTTTACATAAAAAGACAATAAAATAATAACATTAACAAACAAACAAACAAAAAATACAAATACAAATCCAATTAAATACGTCAAAAATTAGGTGTTCATTAAAGTCAGGCCTAGAAATTATACTTTGATGGAGTAGTCAATACAAAAGGCGAAGGGATTGGGGCAATTCTCATATCGCCCACAGGGCGACATTACCCTGGAACAAGTCAAATTTGTTTCTTCTATACAAATAACACAACAAAGTATGAAGCATGGATCATGGGTCTAAATATGAAAATAAATTTGGAAGTACAAGAATTGATTGTTGTAGGAGATTCTGATTTGATATTCGACAAGCTCAAGGCGATGGGAAAACTAGAGACCTCAAGCTTCTTTGATACAAACAATGTGTGTAAGATCTCAACAAAAGGTTAAAGTTCATCGAGTTTAGATATATCCCCAGGTTTCATAATGAACTGACTGATGCCTTGGCTACTTTGGCCTCAATATTTCCATATCCTGGCAACACTTGCATCACTCCTTTGAAAATTCAAGTTCATGACCCACACTACTATTCTAACACAATTGAAGTAGAACCAAATGGTGAGAAATGGTACCTAGACATCAAGCACTTTCTTGCAGACAGAAAAATATCCAGAACATGCTAGTGGAAGCTAGAAAAGAACTATTAGGCGCCTGGCTAGTGGTTTCTTTTTTAGAGGGAAATTTAAATTAAATGAATCCCAAATGTAAATTTGTTGAGATGTGTGGATGCTGAAGAAGACGAGAAAATCATGAATGAAGTAAATGCTGAGATATATGGATCGCACATGAATGGATATGTCCTTGATATAAAAGATAATTAGAGTAGGGTATTACTGGCTTACGATGGAATGAGTTTGCTTTCGCCTTGTGAACAAAGATCATTAATGTCGAGGTAATTTAATTCATTCACCTCTTTCAGAGTTACACCTTATTGCCACTCCTTGGCCCTTTACTGCATAGGGAGTGGATGTCATCAGACAAATTGAGACAAAAGCTTCCAAAGGACATCGATTCATTTTGGTCGCAATTGATTACTTCACCAATAATGTGAAGGTAATCACTTTTAAAGTAGTCACTAAGAAGGAAGTCGTGGATTTTTTCCATTCTAACATCATTTGGAATTTTGGTATCCCAAGAACTATCATCACATACAACACTGCAAATCTGAATACCAATTCAAAATTGTGCATCATAATTCTACTCCATACCAACCAAAAGCTAATGGAGTTTTGGAAAATGCCAACATAAAAATCCTCATCTTCACAGCACCAAGAAATTGCATGAAAAGTTACCTTTCACACTTTTGGGATATGGTACGACAACACACACTTTGGTCGGTGCAACCCTTTACTTGTTGGTGTATGAAACCAAGGCGGTAACACCAACAGAAGTTGTAATTCAATCTCTCCGAATTATTGTGGAGGCTAAAATTGAGGATACTGAATGGGTCAAAACTCTGTTATATTTGCTGGCATTAATAGATGAAAATTGATTGGAAGACATTTGTTTTTGCTAGCTTTATCAACAAAGTATGGCTTGTGTATACAATTGAAGGGTGCACCCACGACATTTTGAAGTAGGACAACTTGTCTTAAAATGCATTCTTCCGTGCCACAAAGAAGCCAAGGGAAAGATTGCTCCACTTGTCCAAAGGAACATTGCACCTTACTAATGTGGAGGGAAAAATCACAGGCATAATTGTTAATGCAAACAGAGTAAAAAAAATTCTACATCTAATGCGTTTTAAGATACAGTGACAAATGACGGTTCGCATTTTATGGTTGGGAAGATGAATACCCCTCATTCCAAAGAAATAAAAAAAAAATCCTCTCTTTGAAAGTTTGAACTACATTTGTCCTGATTCTGAAAGAATACATAGACAACCCTTTTGGGTTCGATAATACCATCAAGAAAATTAATATTCTATTATTCATAAAAGCTGGGGTATTTCTTTTATTTGGTTACAATAGTTACAAAATTGTAGTTTAGTTTACGGTTCTGTTTGGCAACTGACTTTCTGATTAACTCTTTAAGAATAACAAATTCAATATGTTTTGTGTATACAATTGATCATCAAGAGAAAAAAGAAACGTATACGTGAAAATCCTTGTTGGCACCATAAGACAAAAAAGAGAAAAAAAGAAAAGAAAAGAGAGAGTCTTATCGGTGAAACCCTTCGCAAACACCATAAGGCGACAAGATAGAAGATTTTATTGGTTAAAAATCTCACGAGCACCTTAAGATAATGAGAGAGAACAACATGAAAATTGTTAATTGGTGGGAACCTGGAAAGAGCACCGCTTCTCAACCCCTCTACATGAAGTGCTGCTAGGGTACATAAATCAATTTCATATTCATAATTGTTTAGACTTTGTGAACTACACAACTCAAACAGATCAAAGTCAAATACAAAGTGCATTTCATGGTTCATTCAAAGTCGACATATGCCTCTCGATAAGATCTCTTTGTCTTCTTCCTCAAAAGGAATACCCTTTGTTAAATATAAGTCTTTCTTGATTCAATCTTTTAATATTCTTAAGTCTAACATTTTTTAGTCTTTTTCATTATAAACTTGTTTCAAAGAAAATCAAGAAGGTTGCAAAGCTCACGATGGTTTCCCTAAAAGGCAAATTTGAGTACATAAGACGATATGACATTGATCAAGGACTAAAGACACCTAGGATGTTTAACCAAAAAAATGTGTGTAAAGGAATACGATAAAGACTCTTATGTAATGAGAAAATCTTCAAAAGGAAAATTTGTTTTCCAGGAAATCAATTACACCATGGCATTTAGTAGTACCAAGAAGATTAAGGTCTTTGATTAATAAAGAGGAAGCTTTAGAAAAGTGGTTTAGCGAAGGATTTGAGTTAGAATTTGACAAATTGGTCGAAAGTATGGTCAAGTTATCAGAACATCAAGGCCGCAAATCAACTATCACTTTTAAACTAACAATTTTCTCTTTCTTTTGCTCAACAATGTGACAAAAGAAAATGCAGTATTACAAGTCAGAAAGATGAAACATCACAAAAGAAGTTCTCAAAACTCTTCACATTTTTGATGTTTCATCACATGCTATTTGTATTTTTTGTCTCTCAATTCGAAAACTTCAAGCAATACGTCCGGTCTCATTCCCTCATTAGGAAAACATCTCCTAGTTGGAAAAATCTATGTGCAATACACACCCGTGTTTCCTTCATGTGCAATACGCACTAGTATTTCATTCATGTGCAATACACTCTAGTCCTTTATTCCTCAATACTCACCATATGTTTATCTTGGGCAATACGCGTCAATCTTTCATTCATGTGCAATACACACCATATTCATACTTTGGGTAATACGCCCCAATCTTATGTCAATCCACAAGGACAATACTTCCCATTTGAGACTCTCAGAGCAATATGCCTCATTCTCCCTTTTCTTCCTCGGGTTATACATCCTAGTTTGAGATTCTTATATCTTTTCTTTTCCTTGAAAAAGCACAACTTGTTTGGAGTTTTAAATTTGTGACATTAAATTTTTAGTTTCTACTCCAACTCAAGTCAAACACATACACTTGAGAATGATCCATAATATACCAAGAGAGCATCAAGATCAATCTTAAGAATGACATACAAAGTAAGTCAAAGATCAACACACAACCCTAAGACGACACATCAAGTAGGGATCTTGCAACTCCTTGAATGTAGTGAAGCATAGTTCTCTAGGTATTTTTTATATTGTAATTATAGACAATAGACGGTGACAAGCAACAACAAGCAACTTTTTGACCAATATGTTCGATAGTTTCAGCTATTGAATTTTCATGAACTACACGACCTAATTTCCTTCTAGCCAAGGATATGTAGGCCTCAAAAGCGAGGTTCTATCATCTTTTTCAAAATGACTTTCAATGGAGTTTGAAACAGTAACAAATTAGCAATTTCGTTCACTTTCTTTGGTTGGAAACTCTTCATTATTCCAAGCAAAGAGGGGCATGTTGTGAACACCTAATTTTTGTCGTATTTAAACTATCCCTAGAGTAGATATAGTAAGGTCATTTATCGTATTTAATTGTTATTTGAATTTTTTTATCGTCTTTCTATGTTTAAAATTTAATTGGCCCAAAGAACTCAATTTTGATTGAATGGGCTAATTTGAATCCAATTCTGACAGTCCAATCAATTTCAAACCCAGTCTAATATGGCTGAGATTTAATCTCTACCATTCATAATCACTAGAAAAACATGCTCAATTTATGAAGGTTATTTTGTCAATTTGAGGCAGGCTTTGACCCTCAATTGTGGCAATTTTAAAAACGCTACAATTACCTTTAAGAAACCTCCCTGACGACTGCTGCGAAATTACTTTTTAAATTTGTGGAAGTTTTTTAATTCAATTTGTGACGGTTTATAACCACCATTATTTTATTTTAATATTTTTTTAAAAAAAATATACTTGCATAGATTTAAAATTTCCACGATATGATATAAATATTCACAAAATCTAATATGTGGACGTTTGTGACTGCCTCAAATTGTTATATTTCTATTAAAAAAAAAAATAACATCAAGCCTTTATAATAATACATATAAATACTTTCTATCTATTTAATGTAAATCAAATTTCATTATACAAATTTGTAATAAAAAGCTCACAAGTTAAAATTCGTGTCAAATTAAGTAATATTAACTCATGTATAGCAACTTAAACATTACAACTTAAAATCTAAAATATTTTCATATCAAATAAACATTAAAAAGAAGTACTATGCATTTATTTGGTGACTTGAGTTTGTGTCATCCTATAGCTTGATCTTCTGAAAGTCTGAAACCATAAAAACTTTATACGTAATCAGATAAACAAATATTGACATATACTTGTTCACCTTGACACAAGAAAAAAATTGAAAATTTTAATTCATCTAAAACATAAATTCATATAAACTTTTGGCCTTAATAACCTATCAGTGAGGTCATACTCATTAATTCAAAGACAATGTAAATATTCTTAAGCTCTCACCCCAAAAAAAGTAAAATGATGTGGTTTATTTCTACCTTACATTGTTACCAATTTAAGACTATTATATGAATTAGTTATATTTACTCTTCCCTTAATGCATGTAAGATTACACAAATATTAAAATATTAGAAAGCTAAGGGAACTAATATTCCATGAGAAATAATCTCAAAAATGTTATTGTCTAAGGTAACTTTATTTTATCAGGAAATAAACATGCAATAATAGCAAGTAAAACACAAAACTGATAATTGAAACTGATAGGTGTCAATAAGAATCAAAATAATCTAAGATTTTATAGAACACTGGTCATCGTTCTTATCTAAGCAAAAATAAAATTGAGGCATATCTACAATCAATTAAAGGCCATATATAATTTTCTTTATAATGTGGTGAAAATAAAAAGGAAATCCTAAAATATATAATAGTATGGCTACATTAAGTTTAACAAGTTACAAAATACATACTTGCTTACAAATAAAATAAAAATGTAAATCTTAAATTCTAGAACTAAAATTCACGTGACAGAGAATTACCTTTATATTCACAAAAATATTACAATTCAATACGCATATTGCACAAACTTATTGCTTTGAGAATTCCACTTTGAAGAAACCTACTAAGAAAAAGACAATTAAATCATAGATACAAAAACAATTCAAATTGAACAAAAAAAAATAAGTAAAAAAAAAGAAGAAGGGGGAGAGCAAGATTGATGGGAAATAAACTGCCGAATTATGGAATAATGGAAGTGGGGGGAGATTTGGGAGTTTATTTTGTGGTGGAAAGGAGGGAATTTTTAATTAATTTGATTTTAAATTTGTTTGGGGGAAAATTATTTTAGTCCTTAGCAATTTTTAATTTTAGGGTGGGGTGGGGTGGGGTGGGGGTGGGCGGGTAAGTCTTTTATTAGGATTTTGGTTGGACTCAGGTTAAAAGTGTTTCCATTAAATACACATGTAGATTAATTTTTTAAAATAAAGTTATTTATAAAAAAATAATAAAAAGTAGTAATATATGAAATAAATACTAAAAGAAAGTTGAATTAGACAAAGTAGAAGAAGAATATTTTGGCTCTACCTTTATACAGTAAAACCTCTATAAATGCATATGCTTGGGACCGAAAAAAATATTCATTTATCGAGATTATTAGTTTATCGATAAATGCATAAAATATTTATTTATCGATAAATAAATATTTATTATTTTAGAGAGTATTTTGCAGTATGTGCCATAAGAAAGAAAAAAAAATATTTGAATTAAAAATTTCAGAAGTTTAAATCTAGGAAACTAAAAAGTGTAGTCTTTGCATATTTATTATTTAAATCTAGGAAAGCTAAACGAATTTAGTGAAATTTAATATTTCTAATTGTATTCATGTATATAGAATATGAAGAGATTTTATGTTAACTATAAAAGGAAAAAACTAGATGTTTAAAAATCATAATCCAAGTATAATGTCTTCTCATCATTTGAAAGACGTACAAAAATCATCTTTAACCAATAAAATAAGAAACGCAATATGTGAGCATAAGAAAGAGAATCCAACTATTAGCCAAAAAGATTTGCAAGCATGGGTGAAACAAAAGTTTGATTTGACTATTAGTCAATCAACAATATCACACACTCTCAAAAGGTCGGCACAGTATTTGTCAAATGAGATGAAAAATAGCGATGCCAAAAGGCATAAACCGGCAAAATACCCTGATTTAGAGAAAGTTTTGTACGAGTAATTTCTTCAAATGCAAGAGAAAGTGAACATGTCAGGAGAAATTATCCAAGGAAAAGCAAAAGATCTTTTCCTGAAAATGTATGGTGAAACTAATCAAGAATTCAGCTTCTCTTCTGGTTGGTTAGAACGTTTCAAGTCAAGATACGGAATCAAGTCTTACAGACGTTTTGGTGAAAGTGGTTCAGTTATCATGGAGATTATTGAAAATGAATTGCCTAGCATACGGTCAAAACTAGATCAGTTTGAATTGAAGATATTTATAATATGGATGAAAATGGACTATTTTACCGATTGGAAGCTGATCATTCACTTGCTATCAAGCAGCTTGAAGGTCGCAAAAAAGACAGAGAGAATTACTCTTGCTCTCTGTTGCAATGGTGATGGATCTGACAAAGTACCATTGTGGATTATTGGTAAGTTTGCAAATCCTAGATGCTTTAAAAATGTGAACATGAACAATCTTAATTGCATGTATAGATCCAACAAGAAAGCTTGGATGACTGGCTTGCTTTTCCAAGAATATGTTGGCTGGTTTGATAAGAAAATGAATGGTAGGAAGGTTTTGTTAAAGTAGACAATTGCCCAGCTCATCCAAAGATAGTTGAAGGCCTAAGAAATGTAGAGTTGTTTTTTTACCTCCTAACACAACGTCTAAGATTCAACCATGTGATGCTGGGATTATTCGAGCATTCAAAGCTCATTATCGTCGTCGTCTTTATTTCAGCATCCTACAAGGCCTTGAGGTTGAAGCACCAAATACTGAAAAAACTAATATTTTGAATGCTATTAATTTTGCTAACTTGGCTTGGAATTTTGATGTGAAAGAAATAACAATTGCAAATTGTTTTCGGCATTGCAAGATCCGATTGGAAGAAAACAATGTTCCCGAACCACAAGTTGGTGAATTAGATGAAGGTATCCAAGAATTAAATGATGTCATCTCTAATTTAGCCTACAGAAATGTGATGAATGTTGAACATCTTTTGAACTACCCTAACGAGAATGATACAGTTATGGAATCACATACAGAGGAAGAAATTATTCAATTTGTAATG